>CAXHSM010000001.1:2692742-3292742 GCA_964019185.1 Maratus speculifer
ATACTTTAAACCTACAGGTTTTCAAAACAACAAAAATTATTAAATTTGAGCAAAATGCAAAGGAATGAAAGCGATAAATTTCTTCCATTGAAATAACATTAGCCGTTCTATCTCGGACCGTTACTGATGTAGGGCCTTAACCCGTCTGAATGAAGGCAGTGCTGGATGCAAATAGCCACTGTGTAACATTTTCGTTAGGAGAGAAAACTTCGTCGGGAAAATATTCTTTGAAAGTGCCGTCGCCTTCGCTAAATGTTCCAAGAAAAAAAAATTGGAGGAGGAAGAGCGAAACTCAAAGTCGAGATGAAAGTGTTACGAAACCATTGTTTTGAGGCAAAGAAGAACGCGAGAAAAAAGAGAGAAGGAGATTGAAGTTTATCGAACATCGGTGTTTGGAATTTTAAAAGGAGGTTTTGTCGGTCTGAGCAGAAAAATGAAAGAATACTCAAAAGAGTGGAGTTTTGAAAGTAGACCCATTAAGCGTACTTCTTCCCGAGGGGTACAATGAAGAATCGAAGTTTACATTTTGTAAAAGGAGACGAAAGGGGTAGGACCGCGCTTATTCAGTGACATTAAGGACAACGGGAAAAGCGTTGGCGGTTCTCGAAATGTTTTCCAACAACGCAAAACTTTCTTACGAACTCATTTCTGAAGGCAAAAAGTGTAAAATGTTGAGGATAGAAAGAGCGCTTTTCTTGTTTCGATCCATCTAGTGTCTTTTGAGTTACCCGTGATGATTGTTTCGAGGTGATTTTGACCATGCGATTGCATCTTGTTCAAAATGAATGCCTTGACAGCATTTTGTTGAATTTTACAATAAAACGCTTAGTTGAGTTGAGAGATTTCTTGCTGAAGTGCCTGCTATTGGTTAGGTCATCAAGATTAGCCTATCCCAAAGGAATTCAAAATGCACATTCTTTTATTTTGCTTGTGCAAAATAAAGTAACGTGTAGGCAAAAAATATACAGAGGTATATGTGGTATCACAAAATGATAGCACAGATGACAGAATGAGCCCTTTTTCTAAACGAAATACAGTAAAACCTCCATAACGGACACTCCCAAATAGCGGACACCTCTATTTAACGGACAATTTTCCAATCCCCACTCCCAAAACCTAAATTTTTTACTGCTTAACCTCTGAATAACGGATATTCCGAATAACGGACACTATTTACAGCGATAAAGGCAGAAAAAGTATTTTTTAAGGAGAAAAAAATGAAAAAAAAGTAAAAAGGCCCCTAAATTTATCAGGGAATTTTGTGATCACAGATAAATGGGCTGGGGGAAAATACCCCCCTCCCCAAGTTCAGTGTTGAATTGAAGGGGTTGCCCAGGAGGGACATCTTCCAGAGCATTGAAATATCCCCCCCCCCAGGAAAATTTTGAGATTTTATCCTTTTAACAGTCAAAAAGTGCAATCTCTATCCCCGCCCGGAACTCTATAATGTCACTTTGGAAAACAAATCACATGTAATCGCAAGCAAAAGTTAACTTTTGAAACAGGTTTTTTTTTTTTTTTTCATAAGAATGTAATAAACAGTGGATAAAGGTGTGTATAATTTTATTTCAGTCCCATTGCTTAAAAAATAATTTTTATTTCTGATTAATCATATAACAGAGATCTTAGGACATAAAAAAGTCAATTAATGAAATGTTAAGCATTTCTTAGCGGTTTTTGAATCTCAGATGTTTTCCCAATAGCGGACATCTCCGAATAGCGGACAATTTCTGCGTTCCCGAGGTGTCCGTTATTTAGAGGTTTTACTGTACTTAAAGGACTGATCATTTAACTTCACAAATAGACATCTAAGATGAATCGCCACTCTAATTTTATCATCTTGATTTATGAAACGAATGCTAAACTCAGTTACTTTGAACCTGAATTCGCGAAATATAAATACGGAGGACTTTGAACAAGTGCATGATCTACAAATTCTGAAATAATTTTATTCTATATTGCTAAAATTACATGATTATGAAAATTTCTTACTTTTACAGTCGTACACTGTAAAAAAAAAAGGGTTGATCTACTAAAAAAACTTTAGTGATCCTTGTAATTACTAAAAAATTTTTAGTAATCTTAGTTGGTTACTAGAAAATCTGTAAGAATTACTAGAAAAACGTTAGCAATGAATAAGAGTTAATAGTTTTATATTTTTAATAGCTATTGCTAAATGGTGTGGCCTTGATAGCATAGTGGTTATAGTAACGGACTCCAGGCTAAAAGGTCCCGGGTTCGAAACTGGCCACCGCCAAATACGCCCCGAATGTATGTAGTATAAGTACTCGTTAATAAAGGGATTATGAAAATCCTGTCGGAGCATGTAGCAATGTTTGGTGCTGCCATCTATTGCGGTTTTGCCGAAAATCTTCCGCTTGAGAAGTCTGGATGCAGCTCGAAGGAAGCTCCTGCCCTTCGGGCGCACGTAATGGTTATTAAAAATAATTTTGGAGCTATTACTAAAATTTGCTTGGTGGCTCATACTAAAAAGTTTTAAGTAAGTAATACAAAAAATTCTTTTGTTCAGTTTACAAAAGAAATGCTTGTTTCACTTGCAAAAAAAAAAGTTTGTAATGGTTACTAAAAAATTCTGTGGAATACAAATTTACTAAAAAATTTTTAGTAACCTCTTGAATTTTTTTTTTACAGTGTACTGTCTTTCAGGTCTTTTGTAAACTCAGGCGAGAATAAGATTGGATGGAAAAATAAGTATTTCATTACTATTATTAATGGATTTCAGTTTCAAAGAAGCATTCACATCCACTGAAATTGAAAAATGTAAAAAAAATGAAACATTTTTGATTTCATATAGAATAGAATAATGGCCCGAATATGTGTAGATTGGGGTCTGGACTTAGTTTAAACCGAATGTTTTCGACAAGAGATATTTTAAAGGATCCAGACAATCATAGCAATGATAATGATAATCACTCCAGAGGCCATTCACTGAAAAGACATATTTTTTTTAAATCTTTTCAGGATCCATTCACTGTTCCGATTCCTCCCCTTTTGCTCTCGTATATTCAAGAAATCTGCAAAAACAATCCCGGGTCCCCTCATTAAAAATTAATTAGTTACCAAATGAAAGCGGAAACACGGCGAGAAGATAATTTCGCTCTTGCCCCGAGAAATTAATCGATATCGTTTGAACAAAAGAGCGCCTCCAACAAAAGGTGGTCTTGATGATTATGGGTCATCTGCTCGAGTGGAGGGAAACTTTGTACAGAACATCTCTGTACAAGACATCAGCTAGAATAGTTACGAAAGCAATTCATTTAAACTGGTTTTCTTTTTATGAAAACTTATTTGCTTTTTATATTTCGCGAGAAATAAAAGAACTGTTCTGCTTAAAGGACAAATTTTTTTTCTGTTTCTTCTATTAGAATACATTTGTACGGCGTACACCTCAAATCACAGCTTATTGAGCATTATACGACAACTAGTTTAGCAGTTACCTTAGCTTAAATTAGATTTTTATAACGTATATCATAACATCTATTATTCCAATGACTCGCTTCCAGACAGCAGACATAGATTTTTAAGACAACTAAGTGCAAGAGTTTTAAGTGTTTTAAGACAACACGAAATAGGTGCCGCGGAAATTTTAATCCGGTCTTCCATTTTAATGGACCGGGCAGAGTGTTGCAGTGGATGTTTGTGGAAGACTTCAATTATTACAACAGTTCTCTATAACAAATAACTTTTATTGATGACAATGATGATGACATTTACAGATGACTAACACGACATCACTTTGCCATAAAATTAAAAAGGAACTAAAATAATAAGATGAAATAAAAAATTACATGCTGAATAATGCTTAAGCAATTATCAAAAAGGGCAAAAAGCCATCACATCACAAACCTTTTATACAAAATTTGAAGAATCTGTTTTGCATAAGTCCGTTTCTAATGCAGGTACAAACTTTCCTCAAAAACATATTACAATTCACTTGAAACACATATCCGAGATACAATTTGCTACGAGATATGATGTCAAAACGATCTGCCGTTCACGACGGCGCGAGTGACGTGATTATTAGATCACTGCTACCGGCTGTTACTTACAAGGAAGGGGATCCATATGGTCATACCCCGAAAAAATTGAAAAAATTACAGAATGTTCTTCTCGTGTGGATATATACGTTTATAAAAAAATTTCGGCGGAACCTCCCTTCAGTAACCGTAAAAAATAATGAAAATTTCGTTATTTGGCGATTTATCGTCAATTGACGATGGAATGTAATTTCAAAAAATACTTTATGTCAGATACACTTCAAGGAAAAAAAAAGTTTCATGTTCAACTTGTTTTGATAAATTTAATTTAAATAACTTTAGTTTTGTAAGTTTTAGTTTGTTTTAAGTATAATTTTGTTATATCGATGTTTATATGTAATTATATCCAAATTTAATCATTAAAATTTGAGATTTAAAACTAAATTCATAATTTAAATTAATTAAATTTGTTTCAAGCTCAAAGTCCAATTGAAAATTGTCGATTAAATTTTGTTGCCATGGAAACAACTGGATTTATATTTGAACACTCTTAAATGTATGAAGATAGTTTTTCCCAATGTGGTTTTTTTTTATCTATGAAAACATTTTTTCCAGTGATTAATTAAATAAATACTTCAACAAGTAATATATATATGAAATACAATATGTATATATATGTATATAATACATTAAAGTCTTTCATTGTTTATGTTTAAATTTATTAAATACCGTTTACACGCATTCTAAATATCCAATAGTTTGGAGTTGCATTATAATCGTTTGCTTTTGGCGAGGAAAAAGGCTGCTCGCCAAACCGACTTTGGCTCTTTCGTCTTTTCACGCCAAATATTCAAGAGTATTTTATTTTTTTACATGTTTTCTAATGTGATTCTGCCGCTAATTTTGACTGATCCTTTATTACCTACATAAGTACTTCAATTAGTATTTTTTTCATAAAATTCTGAGTATGCCCAGTATGGAGACCTTTCTTGTCAGCAATAGAAGTAGTAGAAGCAATAGTAGTCCTTGTCAGAAGCAGAGCGAAAAACCGGCTATCTCGGATATGTAAACAAGACGTGCTCGAGAGATGGGGAAAAACATAAATGCATCTATAAAAGTAAACACATTTTATTTTAACTTTTAATTCGTTTCCATTAAACTTTTAACGTTTATTAAAGCTTAAAAACGTATAGATGCGTAACACTATACAGGGTGGTTAAAATTAAACTGACGGTACTCAGAGGCTCATAACTCTGGTTCTACTGAGCGGATCCGAATGAAACTTCAGATATATGTTATGTAGATCATGCGGCCAAGGTTTTCGTAAGAAAAAAAAAGTTTCAAATTTCGCCATCAGATGGCGCTGTCGTGCTAAAACCATATGTAAATGAGTAGTTAGAGCAATTTCGCGATAAAAGCGGTACTTATGGTTCAAAGAAATCATTCGTTCGCAGTGAACATGCCGCTGAACAAGAAGGAACGAGCTTTGATCGTAAAACTCTTTTATCAGAATGAGAGCAATGCTTCGACAGCGCTCGGTGCTTATCGACTTCAGAATTATGCGTAAAATCATGCGCACGATTGTTCACGGAATGTCCTATGCTCGTGCTATTAAGCGGTCTCTTACAGTAGCATTTGAAGAATTTGCAAATGCTTGAGTTGTTGCAATTGCAACTTCCACCAATCGCTACCTCCGTTGCACGTCGTCCTCTTCCAGGTGTACCATCCAGAGAACCAGTATTTTCAAACTTGCGAATCATGCATTTAACTGCATTTACGGACATGGGTCCTCTCCTTAAATTTTTTATCTGTCGATAAACACGGAGAGCTGTCGAAGCATTGCTCTCATTCTGATAAAAGAGTTTTAAGATCAAAGCTCGTTCTTTCTTGTTCAGCGGCATGTTCACTGCGAACGAATGATTTCGTTGAACCATAAGTACCGCTTTTATAGCGAAATTGCTCTAACTACTCATTTACATATGGTTTTAGCACTACAGCGCCATCTGATGGCGAAATTTGAATCTTTTTTTTTCTTACGAAAACCTTGGCCGCATGATCTACATAACATATATCTGAAGTTTCATTCGGATCCGCTCAGTAGAACCGGAGTTATGAACCTCTGAGTACCGTCAGTTTAATTTTAACCACCCTGTATATGGAATAATTTATTTTTTGTCTTCATAGGCTTCTTCTAGTATCTAAAGAAATTGTACACGTTTTTCTTCGATAAACCAATAAATCCAATGTAAAAGGTGTACCATTTGGCATGCTGTGGGGGTTATTGCGCCAGATATCGTCCATGTAGTTCAATAAGTCGAGCATGCGTACGTTATGCCAATGATCTGTGATTTTGTCCTGTAATGTACTCTTTGTTGGTTTTAAGCCTAGTTTATGGCAAAAATTAATGGAGTAGGAATTACTATAGAGTATTTGATTTGCCTTAATTTGGGGTAGTACCCAACATCTCTTTCAAGATTTTTTTAAAAAGGGCAAAAGAAAAAAAATAGAAAACGTTGCCTACTAATGTATAATTATGATGCTATTCTATGTATGCGTAAAAGAAAATAATGTAAGCATCATTTTATTAGTATAATGTAGTAATGTTAGACATTAATTTTGATACGTTAAAAGTATACATTTAAACGTCTGTCTGAAAGTTTTGGAACCTTCAAACACATTTCCTCTATTTATAAAATGAAATATGGCTTCCTGAATCTGGTATATCCTGAAATTATACCAGAAAGATTCAAAATTGGAACTTGAACTAAGATTTTTTTTTCTATGTTTAAGAATAAAGTAATTTTAGACGGGCACTTTGAAATAAAATTTTCACAGCCAATACGCAAACTTGAAATAAAATTTTTCTTTTGTAGACCATTTTAGCTTTCGATAAGATAATTAGGAATCATAAAGATGCTAGATTGAAAAATACTAAACGTGCATTATGTTTTCAAAACGAGAGGAAAATTCATATTATTAGGAATGCATTGATATTATTTGTAAAGCGTGATTATTTTCTTTCCTTTCTAGTTTCCTTGTAGGACTTTTTCCAGCTTTAATTATAGAAAGGGAATGTCGACTAATCCATAACAAATAGCAGAAAAAAACCTCATACATTGTCATTAATTATAAATAGAAGTTTTCTTATACGTCCATTGAAATCATTTTAAAAATATGCATTAAAATATTTAATTGCTATAAAGGACGTTAAATACTAATAAAAACATTAAAAGATCTTAATAATTTTTACATGCTTCGATTGAATTTACTCAATCATCATCAGAAAAAGAAAATACAAATAAACACAAAGACGGAAAAAGATGGAAAAATGGATGGAAAAGATGTTTTCCATCTTTGTGTTTATTTGTATTTTCTTTTTCTGATGATGATTGAGTAAATTCAATCGAAACATGTAAAAATTATTAAGATCTTTTAATGTTTTTATTAGTATTTAACGTCCTTTATAGCAATTAAATATTTTAATGCATATTTTTGAAATCTCATACATTATGTTGATTTTTTCACTACTGTATGTTGTCGCATAAATTCAAACTTACGATAGAAACATTCTAATGATTATTAAAACACACACAAATAACGCCTGCATTCAAATCATAAAGGTACATACGAATAGTATACAAATAATATGCAAACAATAAATACAATAAACCCAACTGGAGTGGAAAATTAGCCGGAGCCAAGAATTGATATCGGGACCACGGCATGCATTTTTGCGGATCCCACCGAAGCTAGCATAGGGAGAAAAATACGGGCTTCTGATTGGTTGAATAATTTTGCTTTCCTTCTGTTTTGAGTTTACGTTTATTTAATCACCAATTTCTGTTTAAAAAGCTTTTGAAAGCTGGATTTTCTTTCTGTTTTTACATATTTATTAATAGATAAAGAAATAGATAATTCGGAATTTATAATTAAAGAATTTCATCAGGATGTTGAACAATTGTCCTGTATTACTTTTAGAAAATAATAAAAATAAAATTGTCATTTCTTCTTTCTATTTTTTAACATGATATGCACATATATACACAATCAGAACAATTTATTTAGAAACAATAGTATTTTCATTTTACGGCGTCAAACTCAATTGTTCTATATTACTTTTTAAAAAATGCAATTTCTTCTTATTATTATTATTTTCATGATATACCCATATACGCTCCTAATACGTACATTAGCATTCAGGATGATCTATTTGCAAACAATTTTTTGACCAATCAGAAGCCCGTATTTTTCTCCCCTATGCTAGCTTCGGTGGGATCGGCAAAAATGCCCACAGCATTCCAGGATGTTGCTCGAACTACTCCGGCCGATGCCTGAGTCTATAGTAAATCTATTTATCGTTGTCCCCTCATCCAAGGCTATCTTAATGGTGGCTAATGACTTTACCCAACTTGGTTTATTAGTGAGAAATTGCAGATTCAGGAATCGGCTGGATTAGCTCAGCGGTTAGAGAAACAGCCTGAAATGCTGTGGTCCCGGGTTCGATTTCTGGCTTCGGCCGATTTTTCACTCCAGTTGGGTTTATTGTACATATGTCTGTATATTATTTGCATGTATTTTTATTCTAATAATTGTATTATACTTTTAATTAATAGATCAGTAAGCTGATAAGAAATATAAATCCGTTACTTAAGCTTTGTTGCCATTTGAGATATATTTTTTCTTTTTTAAAATTAACGAAAAATGACAATATTTCAAAATGCTCCATGCGAAATTCTTTATGCCCAATGTTTCTGTTTTTTTTTTTTTTTTTAATGTTCTCTATGTATGTGTTAACAAATGTTACTAAGGCATTTTTACCATATTACTTGTAAAGCATAAAAAAAATGATTTTAACTTAATTCTTTTGTATTTTTCGTTAAAAAATCATTAAGAATTCCATATAACTAAAAATTTTAATGTGTCGAAAAAAGTTTATTTTTAGTAACATTTGTTAACACATACATAGAGAGAGCATTTTAAACGAAAAATCAGAAAAATTGGGGATAAAAAATTTCGCATGGAACATTTTGAAATCATGAAAACGACGAAAATATTCATTCTGAGAAAAACAGGTTTTAGTAACTACAATGGTTATATAATTGCTTAATACTTTCCTACTGACACAGTTTCAGCTATATATAAGGGATATAATTTCTGGCTTATATGTAAGTGTTTTATGTTTTTATGGTAAATACACATAAAATATGTGGCTTCGTCAGTAATTCATGCAAAGGACGTGAAGTATCTGAATTTTAAAAAATCTTCTCAAAAATAACTTTTTGTATTTTCTAATGATTTTTTTTCTAGAAATATTCATGGTATAAAACCTCTTGTTGTACAAATTTTTGTTAAATTTATTAAATATTTTTAATATATTAAATATATTAATTTTTTTTTTTACGCTAAAAAGATTGAGGACAAAAAGCAATTCCTCTAAAACGCTAAAAGATACAGTTTAAAGTTACTGTTAAAGTATTGTTTTGCGGAATCACAAAATTAATAAGTATTCAATGAAAATAATAACATTTTATAAGGTAAAACTAAAAACTAGGCTAAATTTGACGGATGCGAATCGGCAAAAAAGTAAACTAAGGGGCGTGGCAGAATCAGCTGATTGGACAAAAATGCTTGCAACTCCAGTAAAAATAGTCGAAATTGAAAAATTCTTTTTGTGTTCAATAACAGGGAGTTCATGTAATGTTATTATGCTAAAAAAGAAAATTCGACAATTTGATGATCTTTGAGATTTTGAAAGTCCACTGTACCCTTAAGAAAAAAAAAGAATACGCAGATTAAAGATATGAAATTAAAATTTAATAAACATGTTAACATATTATTAAAAGACAGGGGAAAAGTTAGTTATTATAGAAATTTTAAAGTTATTAATGGTGAAAAATCTACAATATTACACACATATATATAAACTGAAACATTATAATTTAGAATGAAATGAGAAGAGAAAACATGTATGCTTAGCTTACGAACAGATTAAGCAACTTCTCAGTACATATTTAATGCACCGCTCTTATGTTATTTAAAATGGACCAATGTTTGCATTGTATATTCTTTACATTCAATACTAAAGAAAAAAAACTTTTTTGATATTAATTTTTTTTAAAAGAAAGAAACATTACTATTATGGAATAATTATCCCTGTTCCAGGTGTTTAAATATATAAGTTCCTTAAATAAAATTCGAATAAAAAAGTATGAGCTCGATCTCTCGAATCGAAATAGGAAATTCCTTAATCTAAAAGCTAATTAAAACTTAATTTCTTTTCGAATATTTTTAACATTTTCTATAATCTCGAAAGTATAATTTTAAATTCAGTAACTGGAACAAAACGTAGTGCTGTTTATTACACATGAATTTTATGCTTAAATCTTATTGGATGTCGAATATTTTGTTTTCCTTTTCTTTTTTGTAGTTTTAAACATAGATTGTAAGTTTCAGCACTAAAATCTTATTTAAACGTTGTCAGAAAAGAGATTATAATAAAAGATTAATTTTAAAAGGAATGTAAATATTTTTCCTTTCAATGCACATTTATGTAATTAATAAAAAGAGTTATCACTAACATTTTAAGTAAAATTTAATTAAACAATGTAATTTAAATAAAGTTTAAAATACAAAAATCTTCAAAATATGTTGGATGGATTTTTTATAAATATAATCATTATAAATTACAACGAAATAAAAAAAGTAATTTTAAAGAAACAAATGTTTAGTTTACGATGCAATCAAATATGTATGAGATCTCTTAACCCCTTGGAGACGAGTGCCGCTAAAGTGCTTAAGAATCTGTGTCTATCCTCGCCAGTAAAATTTTAATGAAAAAATTTTCTTATTTAATCAGAGCATTTTCTGGATTTAATACGGCGCAAATTTCTGTTTTTTTTTTAAACCTGTGAAAAAACAACTAGTCGTTGGAGGCCACCGTAATACTTACCCATCAGTTATATGCATATGAAAATAAAATATGTGAAAACTATTTATACAATGTATTTCAATTCCAAAACTAAATTTTAAATGTTGTTAATACACATAGTAATACTCTATTAATGAATTGATGATGCACCAATTTCAACAAATTACATAAAACGCCAAACTACTCAAGTAGTACCAAACTGCGTAAAAGAAACATCCTTATAACTCCAAAAATAATAATCATATTAACTAACAGTTTGCTGCGCCGGATTAATAGTCACACTTTCAATTAAAATATACTTCTGAATTGAAATTTGAATGAAATACAGGATCATGAAAAATCGAAGAATGTGGAAAACAGGATTACAAATATCTCGACAACTAATAATCCGATCGACTTCTATATGCAAAATTTGTGTTTTTTTATTGCCTTTTACACGCATTCCTTAAAAAAAAAAAAAAAAAAAAAAAAAAAAAAAAAAATTTTATGTACCTTTCATCAGAACGAATTTTTCGAGAATCCGGAAAAAATAGTTCCGGATAATCGAAGTTGCTGATATTCAATAGGCTTCGTCCCATTCTTACATACTAAGTACATACAAAATTTCAAGTCTCTATCTCAATTTGTTCGTGAGATAGAGCGTTTATAGACAAACAGACGGACGGCAAATTTTTTTTCTAAAAATATGTTTTTCGAAATCTCCAATGTCGAAAACCTGTAAATCCGTCAAAAAAAAAAAAAAAAAAAAAAAAAAAAAAAAAAATCGATTTTCAAAACGATTGCAAGACTTACCCTATACTACGTATGATGGGTAAGTAATAAAAAAATTTAGTAAAAGGCTCCTGTCGCGAAGGAGTTAAAGATAAATTAAAATGTTTTTCCAGTAGTATAAAGCCGATTTAAATTTATCCCTATTTACATTATATTGTAAGTTACAACGAGAACTAACTTGAAATTAAAAAAAAAAAAAAATCCTCAGAATCAATAAATTAGAAATTTAATTTAGAAATATCGATCAATTCTCCATGATCTAGATTTTAAAAATATTGGTTCGTTAAACAAAATCAGTGAAACTGAAACAGAAAAAAAAATTCTTATTCTAATTAAATTTTGAAATCGTCTAATATTTTAACAAATTTAAGTATCAGTATGCTTTCATTTGTTCCTTATCCACACACACATATATATAAACTGAAATATTATAATTGAGAATAAAATGAGAAGAGAAAATATATTTGCTCAGCTTACAAACAGATTAGGCAACTCGTAAGCATAAATTTAATGCACCTTTTAACGTTCTATTTGATTTAAAATGGATCATTTTGTTTGCATTGTATATTTTTTACATTCAATACGAAGAGGCGCATTTGCAAGCAATAAAAAAACCCCTCTCTGATATTATTAAAAAAAAAAGAAATATTACTAATATGGAATCATTCTCCCTACTCCAGGTGTTGAAATACATAATTTCCTACAGTAAAATTTGAATTAAAATGTACTTTTTAGGTGCGTTCGTAATTATGTAAATACGTAGCACCGATTGTTGTCGCTCAGTCCGTCCGTCTGTCTGTCTGTCCGTCTGTCCGTCCGCAAATAACAACGCAAAATCTACCCAACCGAATCGTTTGAAATTTAAAATACATAATTATAACATAATTTTGTCGAGTCATTTCAAATTTTATGAAAATCGGATGGATAGATCAATTACAGGGACAATCAAAAGGATTCCGTTACATTACGGTCAATTGGGAAAAAAATTTCAAATCCATTTTAATCGTTTGAAATTTAAAACATATAATTATTGCGTAATTTTGTCGAGTCATTTCAAATTTTATGAAAATCGGATGGATAGATCAATTACAGGGACAATCAAAAGGATTCCGTTACATTACGGTCAATTGGGAAAAAAATTTCAAATGCGTTTTAATCGTTTGAAATTTAAAACATATAATTATTGCGTAATTTTGTCGAGTCATTTCAAATGCTATGAAAATCGGATGCATAGATCAATTACACGGACAATCAAAAGGATTCCGTTACATTACGGTCAATTGGGGAAAAAATTTCAAATGCGTTTTAATCGTTTGAAATTTAAAACATATAATTATTACGTAATTTTATCGAGTCATTTCAAATGTTATGAAAGTCGGATGCATAGATCATTTACAGGGAAAATCAAAGGTATTCCATTACATTACGGTCAATGGGGAAAAAGTTTCAAATTCATTTTTATGATGTTACACTCATTCGAACATAATGGAATTGGCATGAATCTATGAAGTATATACTAAAATATGCATTCTGTACAATCTGTGATGCAAAGAATTTTTATTATTAAATTACAGGGCCACACAAAAGTATTCCAGTACATAATGCTATACGGGGAAACATTGTTTGGGGCGTGTTTTAATTATATTCAACTATTTCACATTTTATGAATAAGATATACGTTTCTGAGGTATAATAAAACTTACTTTCTGTATATTTACAGGAACACAAAAAAAGATTTCGACTACTATACTGTATCCGAAGTACGCTCTACTCTATCAGCAAGATTTGAATATTTTTAAAACTTCGTTATCGTACGAACGCACCTCATTTGCTGCGTTCATGGGCAATTTCCAACTTGTTTGAACTCTCGAATCGAACTAGGAAATATCTTGATCTTGAAGCTGATTAAAAATTAAAATCTTTTCGAATATTTTTAACATTAATCTCATAAGTATAAATGCAAATTCAATAATTTGTATAAAACGTGGTGCTGTGTTATTATTGACGAATTTCATGCCTCAATTTCCTTGGATGCAGAATATTTTGTTTTATTTTAACATTTTTGTAGTTTCAACACTAAAATCTTATTTAAACGTTATCAGAAAAGAGATTACAATAATAAGATTAATTTTAAAAATAATGTAAATATTTTTCCTTTCAATTCACATTTGTGTAATTAAAAAAGTTAAAAGTTTTTATTAACATTTAAAATACAACTTAATTAAGACAATGTAATTAAAATATAATTTAAAACACAAAAAACTTCAAAATTTATTGGATGGATTTTTCGTATGTATGAAAGTTATAAATGACAGCGGAAATAAAAAAAAGGAATTAAAAGAAACAAATATTTAGTTTACGATTCAATAAAATAACAAAATGTATATATGAGATCTCTTAAGGATAAATAAATATGCTTTAATTTAATTTTATCCTTATTTGCATCATATTGTAAGTTACAAAGAGAACGAACCAGAAATTAAAATATGTACATATATATCAGAATTAATAATTTTCATAAATAACGACCAATTTCCCATCATCTAAGTTTTTAAATTAATGGTTTGTTAAACAAAATTTTAATCAAAATACATAAAAAACTCTTATTCTAATTCAATTTCGAAATCGTCTAATATTTAAACAATTTAAAGTACTTAGTATCATTTCGTTTTTTGTTTTTTTATCATTTTAAATGATACTTTAATTTGAATTGAAGAATATTAATGAAATTGCGTGATGGATTCCAGATGGATTTTAAATTCGAGTAGTATTTTATTTTATTAACCATTTTGAAAATCGTTGTATGGTTGCTTCTTTCGGTCTAAAATAGAGATATCTGAAAGCTTGTGATGTTCGGTTTTTATTCGTTTTCTGATGGGTCATATTTAATGTCCAGAAATAGAATACCTTTTTTGTCACAATGACCCCCAAAAAAAAAAAAAACTACAAAAAATTAATATATCAAAAAATATATTGACATACAGCTTCTAAACAAATTATATTTAAAAGTACATTTTTTCCCTATACGATGCTATAAAAATTGAAAATGTACGATCTTTAAAAGTTTAAACATTTGCAGTACCGAAAAACTATAAAACCGAAATCTCATTTAAAATTTGTATATGAATGGGTCCAGGAATAGGAATGGTGTACGTAATTCACGTTTTGATCCTCTTAAAAATGATGTTTATTATTATTTTAAATATAGAATTTATTGATAAATCTAAAGTTTCAGTCTTTGAAAAAAAAAAAAAATCCAAATAGTTGTTAAATTACATTTTTTTACTTTCTTCTATCTTGTATTGTAATCGAAATTTTTTTCGACTTCCGGTTTTCGACGGATTTACACGTTTTAGGGGTCAGAGATTCCAAAAAACATGTTTTTACAAAATGTCTGTCTGTCGGTGTGTCTGTGTGTCTGCCTGTGTGTCTGTCTGTATGTCGCCATTCTACCATCAAAAAGTGTATGAAGTTATGCATCGAATTGAACCAAATTTTTTTTGTATGTGTATGACTATGGCTAGTTGGTCCTCCCTGAATTAAAAAAAAATCCGTCGGAAGGGGGCGCTGCAATCGCCATTTTTGTGCCATTTTCAATATTGTATCGACCAAAAGTATATGAAGTTTTGTATCGAATTGAACCAAATTTTTTTTGTATCTGTATGACTATGCCTAATTGGTCCTCCCTGAATTTAAAAAAAATTCGCCGGAAGGGGACGCTGCAATCGCCATTTTTGTGCCATTTTCAATATTGTACCGACCAAAAGTATATGAAGTTATGTATCGAATTGAACCAAATTTTTTTTGTATCTGTATGACTATGGCTAGTTGGTCCTCCCTGAATTTGAAAAAAAAAACGCCGAAAGGGGACGCTGCAATCGCTATTTTTGTGCCATTTTCAATATTGTACCGACCAAAAGTATATGAAGTTATGCATCGAATTGAACCAAATTTTTTGTGTATGTGTATGACTATGGCTAGTTGGTTCTCCCTGAATTTGAAAAAAATCCGTCGGAAGGGGGTGCTGCAATCGCGATTTTTGTGCCATTTTCAATATTGTACCGACCAAAAGTACATGAAGTTATGTATCGAATTGAACCAAATTTTTTTTGTATCTGTATGACTATGGCTAGTTGGATCGCCCTGAATCTAAAAAAAATCCGCCAGAAGGGGGCGCTGCAATATCTAATTTTATGCCATTTCCAATATTGCACCACATAAAAGTGTATGAAGTTAGTTCTAGAACTGAACTAAGCATTTTGTATATGATTATTTTTTGGTAAGGCAAGTAGGTCCTCCCTGAATTTGAAAAAAAAATCTGCTTATCATTCTATTGTCCATCGGCTCGTGCAGAGACGGAAATTCGTTTTTACTCCGATTAATTGATTGAAGCAGAAATTTAAGATGAAAATCAAAGTTGGTAAGGTATTGAATTAAAATTATTAAAGCATTAAAATGAGTAACTATATTTTTAAATATTAAAATGTATGTATGAGATAGAAGAAAGTTTTGGGATTGGCACATCCAACAAGTTTTGCATTATCTTTGAGTCTCAGAATATCATTTAAGACGATTTGAGGATACACAGTTAAACGTTACTCTTTTTAGGTGCGTTCGTAATTATGTAAATACGTAGCACCTATTGTTGTCGCAGTCCGCCCGTCTGTCCGTCTGTCTGTCCGCATATAACAACGCAAAAACTACCCAACAGAATCGTTTGAAACTAAAATACATAATTATTAAATAATTTTGTCGAGTCATTTCAAATTTTATGAAAATCGGATGGATAGATCAATTACAGGGACAATCAAAAGGATTCCGTCAATGGGGAAAAAAGTTTCAAATGCATTTTAATCGTTTGAAATTTAAAATGTATAATTATTACATAATTTCGTCGAGTCATTTCAAATGTTATGAAAATCGGATGCATCGATCAATTACAGGGACAATAGAAATATTCCGTTACATTACGATCAATCGGGAAAAAAGTTTCAAATGCACTTTAATGGTGTTACACTCATTTGAACATAATAGAATTGACATGAATCTATGAAATATGTAGTAAAAAATACATTTTGTACAATCTGTGATGCAAAGAATATTTATTATTAAATTACAGGGCCACACAAATGTATTCCACTAAATAATGTTATACGGGGAAACATTGTTTGAGACGTGTTTTAATTATATTAAACTACTTCACATTTTATGAATAAGATATACGTTAATGGAGTATAATAAAATTTACTCCCTGCATATTTACAGGAACACAAAGATTTCGACCACTATACCTTATCCAAAGTACGCTCTACTATATCAGCTAGATCTGAATATTTTAAAACTTCGTTATCGTGCGAACGCACCTCATTTGCTACGCTTCACGTGCAATTTCCAACTTGTTAGTTAGCCTGTTTCTAAAATAACTAAAACACGGCTGTGAAAGTTCCGTCTGAGACATTAGGTCTGCGCTTATTTATTTGTCTACAATTTTGCGGTCCGCTGAATTTCCGTGCAGTTTATTTCAACACTTCATACGGACAAATTATTAATAGATTTTTTTAACTCCTGTTCATTTTTTTTAGTTTAAAACACATAACATTAGGCGTGGAAATTGCATTGATTTTCGATTTCCCGCGGTTCAAAATCAGTAGAGATGAGCTGGTGTCATTTTTAAGGCCGCAAAATATTGAAATTAACGACAGGAAAATTCCATTGAATCGTTCCAAAATATGAAATATTCATATTGTGTAATGAAATATTATATGAAATTTTATGAAATTGTTTTTTTCATATTTCATAATACCAAATTATGAAATTTTTTAATGGCGACAGGGAGGGAGTAGTTTAGGAGAATAAGTCTCCTAAGTTATTTAAGTTAATTTGTTAACATAGAGTTTTCGATTCAAAATGTCTAGCGTTGCAAAAGGTTTGGGAAACTGGATTTGTGGAATAAATATTATTAGAAATAAAAACAGCAAAATAAATTTTAAAAATATTTTTAAAAAAATTAGCTTTTCTGAGAGTATGTTTTGGGTAGTTGATACAAATTTACGAAAGGATTAAAAGTTTAAGATTAAGATTCCGAATAAGATCATTATTAATATACGCGTTTTAAATTTCAAGGTAATTTGTTGGAAATTATTAAGAAATAGGGAAATAATGAATATACCGAAACTTTATGAACATTGCAAAGCATAATTTTTATATAACATATATATATATATGTAGGAAAGTATTAAATTGCTTTAAAGTGGTGTCTAGGATACAAATACAAAGTGATAGCCCAGGCGATTTTTAATGAAAATCTTGATTATTTTAATGTTTCAATGTTCTTGACTAAATATATACACATATGTAGACTGAAACACATTATTTACATTTTGATGGATGTGCAATATATGAAAACGAACTGAAATAGGCCTTCTAACCTGTCCAAGCTTGTTACAGTCCGAAGTCGCTCGCCCTTATTCCGTTTACCACAGGCCCGTCTGACCTGGATTTTCACTCGGAGATATGCGGACAGCCACAGAACCGTCTGTTCTTCGCTGACTCCCGTTAGCATCTGTTTCCATTCTCCTAAAAAATTACTTAGTTCATCAAAATTTCCGTTGTTCGCGAGTCTAAGCCGATCATCTAGAGCCACATTATAGAATGTGCTTATTCTACATTGCACAGTTCAATTCTTGTTGCTGAGTGCCTTTGTCGATGGATCCCACATATATATACACAGTACAATGTAGAATCAATTGAGCAAATAAACCAAATATCTTAACACTTTCGGGTCTAGTGTATTACGGTACATGGCTTTTAATGGATTATTATTTCGTTTTAAGAAATATTTTTGCTACTTTTATATGTAGTAATGTTAGTATATGTCTATGCATTTACTACATTACTTCATTTATGCTTAGCATATTGTAATCATAATTAATATAAATATTTGCTTCATTCTCGTCGCACAATTTGCGATTCTTTTATTTTAAACATAGATTTCACTTTAAAGTAAGTATTATTTTATACTTATATACTTTACACTTATAAGTAAATTTAAAATAAAAGTTACATTGCTGAAAGGATCAAATGTAATAAAGTGCAAAAAGAATCAGAAAGTTGTAAAATAAGTTAAATCTTATTGCAACACAATATTTTCTCCAAAAACTCAGCCTTAGCCTATTTTCATATGAATACTAATTGAGCAGTACACAAAACTACAACAACATTCGTTATCTTTCAGACAATAAAATATTCGTTAAGCACTAATCAATCTTTTTGGATATCTAGTATTATGTTATTAATGTAAAAGTAATTTCTTCAAAAATCTGAAAAAAATCGGACTCGAAAGGGTTAAGAGAAGATACAGGAAGTAGAAATACATGTTATCTTAAGTATAGATGTAAAGCACTTTTTAATGGTATTATTTTGATCTGCGTTGTGTTTTACCTATATATATCTCTTTATATGTATTAGCACGCAGTAAAAATAACTTTCTATTCATTTTAAAAGAAACATTAATGTTATGGAATAATTCTCTCTAATCCAGATGTTAAGGTACATTACTTCTTAAATAAGTTCTTTATTTAAAATTTCAATTAAAAATATTATATTCGAGCTCTCGAACCGAAAAAGGAAATCCCTTAATCTTAAAAGCTAATTAAAGCATTAATATCTTTTCGATTATTTTAAACATTTTTAATAAGCTCATAATTATAAATGTAAATTCAATAGCTGAAATAAAACGTGGTGCTACGGATTAAAGACGAATTTTCTTGGATGCCGAAGGTTTTGTTTTCTTATTAGGCTCCGATGCTATTTCTTTCAGACAAGCTATAGAATGTCGTGTCATCATCCCTGAATTTTCTACTGAACTGATTTTGATAATTATTTTTTTAAATGAAAGCTATTTATTTGTAGTTGTGCCCATTTTAGCTATTATTTAATTTATTTCCATTTTTATATTTTATTTTTAATATTAAATGCTTTTTACGATATTTCTTCAAAATGGTGGCAACTCAGTTTAGCTTTTCTCTCGATAATGAAAATTTATCTTCCATTATAACTTTCCTCCAGTCAGAAGCTTTATTTCATCAGTGAACATGTCCTCGCATTTAAAAGAAAAAAAGTTAATTGTTTTTTTTTTTTAATTTAACCACAATAAAATGATTGCGTATAATTATGCAATAATTGAGGTAAAAAAATATATTTACTGAGAAATAATATTATAATGTAAATAAAACAACAGGAAATAATTTATGATAAAAATTAATGTCTAAAGCAAAATAAGAAAAATTTCAAATGAGGAAAATGACGTCATTCAGCAATCAGATAAATGGGAATTACAATATTATTACGGATGCCTTTTTCATGTTACTAATAACAGTAACTTTTAAAAAACATTTGAAGAGAAAATGACGTCACTATTTAAGGCATCGCATTTTTACTCATAACGATATTACATTTCAATATTTCTTTTCATTATGGACACTGAGATTGAGATTTTACTTTCAGATGCCTTCAGTTAGTGAAAATAATGTCATAGTAAAAATAAAATTAGTTTTTTTTTTTTTTTTAATAAAACTATTTTTTTGTGAGTGCACATAAAATAAAATTTCTGGATTTCGCCGGCACTCAGATTACAATTTTAATTGAAGATGTGCGAATATTTGCATGCAAAATTGTAACTGGCAAACTTGACATTAAGTTTGGAAATATATTTATTATATATTGATTCAATAATGTAGCTACTTTTGCTTTTTTTTTTTAAACCAATTTGATCGGGTCTTTTAAACATTTCATTCGTCGAATTCTACGGGATTCCACTCGTTTTATTGTTAAAATGCATTTCCTTTTTCTCAGAGTCTGTAAAAAGGCGTTTAAACTAAAGAAAAAATCCGTTTTTGATGAATCTAGTCAATGAAGAAGTACCACGTCAAATTGTATCTCTTTACTATTCCGCAATTCCAATGTCTCAGAGAGAAATTGCTAATCATTTTGGTATTTCACGCCGTTCTGTTTGCTATTATATTGATAAACACAAGAAAAATGAATTTAGTTCATTGCATTCTAAACAGGGTCGCCCTTCTAAAAGAACTCTATCATTTTTTTTTCTAATCGGAGGCGAAACTGAATTCTGCAATGGCAGAAATTACATTCAACTTGTTCTTTTTTATTTCGTTATTTTGCATTATAATGCTAATTAAGCGTTGTTGTCAGAAAGCAGACAGGCTCCTGAAAATTAATTTTAAAAGGAATGTAATAAAACACTCTATCCCCCCCCCCCCTTTCACATTTATGTAGTTAATAAAAATTGTTCTCAGTAACATTTTAAATAAAAGTTAAATTAAAACAATATACTTTAAATAACTTTATTAAAAAAAACGGACAAAAACCCCTTAAAAATATGTTTGATGGATTTTTCTAAGCATAAACATTATAAATTACGACGAAATGAAAAAAGGAATTTTAAAGAAACATAAATATACTTATTTTATGAGTCGATAATAGAAGAAAAAACATATAGTCAACTCTCGTTAATTCGAACTTGTCGGGACCACAAGATATGTTCGCATTATCCTAAGTTCGAATTATGGAAAGTATGAAATGAAAACATGCTTAATATGGTACTATTACATAGGAATTAATGTTATAGTGTTTTTTAATTTTGTTTCGTCTGTTATCATTAGAATATGACTTAATATAAATTAGAATGTCGAAATACATTAACTAATTAAAAGGTTAGAAACAAGCACAATGGAAGAAAAATTTGTAGTGTCATTGATGGACATACGGGTCACTAAGATAGTGGATATCAAATGCATGAAATTATATGTATACTCGTTCGGAAAAATTCTCACAAAAATCGAATAAAGAAAGTTATTAAAATGATCTGAAATTCGTGAGAAAGAAAAGAAAAAAAAATTAAATTCACAGTAGTTCGAATTAAACGAAGTCAGGAGAAAATGAGTTCGAATTAATGAAAAATTTTAACGTTATTCTGCCACTGAAAATTTCGGGACTTCATGTTTAATTCGAATTAAGCGAAGATTCGAATTATCCGATTTCGAATTAACGAGAGTCAACTGTATTCGGGACCGCTTTAAGATATATAAGATATTTTTTTCCAATGGTATAAAGTCGAATTAAAGTTTATCCTCATTTGCATTGAATTGTAAGTTACAACGAGCACTAACCTGAAATTAAAAAATAATAATTTCAGAGTAATTCAGCGATTAATTCTCCATAATCTAGGTTTTAAAGATATTGAGCGATTTTAAAGATAGGTAACGATAGGTTTTAAAGATATGATTAAGCTAAATTTTAATTTAAAAAAATACAAACTCTTATTGTAATTGAATTTCGAAATCTTTTAATGTTTAAACAATTTAATATATTAATATCATTTCACCGTTTTTTTAAATCAGTTTAAATGATAGTTTAATTTGAATTAAAGAGTATTAATAAAACTGCGTGGTGGATTACAGATGGATTTCATATTCAAGTAGTATCGCTTTCAGACAGTTTTTTTTTTTTTTTTTTTTTTTTTTTTTTTTTTTTTTTTTTAATTTTACTTTAGGTTAGTTGGTGTTTGTATCCTCCTCAAATTTGAATGATGTCAGAAAGAAAAGTTTGAAAAAGAAGAAGATACCAATAAAAATAAATGTAAAGATTTCTTCTTGTTTTAAATTGAAGTGATTTTTTTTTTCATTTCAACGGAAAATTTTACGATCGAAGATAAAGGTAGTAACAGCAAAACCTGCAAAGCGTTTTTAAAGATGTAAATAGCTAAGTGTTTTGGATAAAAGCAGTTTTGTGTTGAGCAACCGAACTTTAGTCACGCGATTTGTCTCTCAAACATCCTCTGTTAAAAAGTCAGCTGTTCATTTAGGAATTTAGGTACGTATTTCATTTCCGAGATCCATTTCTTTCAGAAGCTCTAAACAATCCCGGAAGCATCTAACAATAAACATAATCTAGTTTCAGCCGAATTCATACCTATGTTTCACCTAGTGAACATAGGTATGTTTCCCTTCTAAGACTAATTTGGAATAAATCGAAAATCTGTTTCGAAAATCTATTTGAATTCATCGAAAATGACGTTTAAAAAAAGAAGTCTCACCTTTTCAAAATAAATAAATAAAGTATTAAAAAGGTGCATGAGGGGAAATCACAGTATTTCATTACTCACTTTATACTCACTGTACTTCGTAGTAGAATAAAAGTACATTTTTCAAAATAAATAAATAAATAAATAAAAATAATAAAATAAAATAACTATATATTTAATTTAAAAAATTTAAAAAGTTTAAGAAAATTTGATTTTTTTTTTTTTTTTTTTTACCATTTTTTATATACTAGAGGGCATTGCCACCTACGAGCTACCCTCGTCAACTCCCATTACGATTCCAAAAATTAGTTAATTTGATCTGCTTTTAAAAGTTTACGGAAGATTGAATTATAATTAAATAAAAATAGTAGCGATCGTCCTGTAAACGAGTTTTAACCCCCCTCCCCCCACTTTTTACGGAAAATGTTTAAAACCAAATCAGCTGCTATTAATCTCCTTTTTCGCGTTTGATTAAATAAGATTATTTAAACAGTTAAAAATCATCGATTATAAAATGAACTAAGTCAACAAAGTCTTTGCTTACTGGTATTTTTTAAATGCTTATAAGGAAATGGTTTTAAATAAGTGATATTAAATGTAACTCTTAAAATATCTGACGTAGATATCACTTTTTTTTTTCTTTTTGCAATATTCTCGCGAAAAATATTTTTATTGTTAGAAAGGAAACATTATTTGTGCTGTCATAGAATTGGCAACAACAATTAAAAAGATTATCTTGAAATCTGAAATAAATCTCTCATGTACGTGTGAACGCTTTTTAGCTCACAGGCTACTATAGCCTGAGAGCTTATGTGCCCGTCCGTTCTGTATGTACGTTCGTACGTTCGTGCGTAACGCGATAGCTCATGATAAAAATATCCGATCCTCTTGAAATTTTGTATATAGGTATATCCTGACAAGGCGCTTCCCTGATTAGTTTTTGGAGTTCATTCGATATGTATAAGAGAAGGAACGGGGGGCTCAACCCCCTCCCCTTAGTTGATATAAATGGGATTTTCATGCAGAATTAAGTTTTCGTTCAAAATTTAGATTAGGATCATTCTGATGAGGCGATTCCGTGACTGTTATTAGGTGTTCATTGAATAAGTATAAATAGGGGGAACAGGGGTTCTAATGCCCCCCTCCTTAATTTATATAAATGGGTTTTTCAAGCAGAATTTTCAGATTTCGTTCAAATCTCTGAATAGTTTTGCATAGGTGCCAACCTGACATTGGTTATCCGTAATACATGCGTTAATTTGACCCTGGTTTAATGAGTTTCGAACCAGAATTTTTTCAAAGAAAGGAAGTTAAGTATGTTCCAGTATCAATCCTGAAATTAAATAAATAAAGATTCATGAAATATATTTTCTGGTTTGAAATGACGTTAACCTGGACCAAACTAATCCAGGTATTACGGAAGATTAGTTGAAAGTTGGCAGCTATGGTTTTGGAAGTTTAATGGTTAAGTATAAAAGAGGGGGATAACTCCTTTTAAATTATATAAATGCTAAATGGGTCTTTATTAAGAATTATCTCATTTGCTCTGAATTTTGGATATAGATTTTTTATATGATAAAGCATGTCTTTGATAGTATAGGAGGTTCAATGATTAAGTATAAAAAAAGAGGAAAGGGGAGAGCTGTTTCCCCTTCTTAATTTTTTTTCGAACGGAATTAACCCTTGAAAATATAAGGCTTTAATGTACAATTAGTATTTGTAGCCTGTGAGCTCAATGCCATCAGTTTAACTGGGCAGTATTCTTTATTTATAACTGTTTGGTAATGTGATTTGGCTATTTTAAATTTGACATTATTTCCTCCATTTACGACATGTAACGCATGTAGCTGAATCTATTATTTTACAAATTTCTTTCTCTTTTAAAATTCGTATGTAAATATAGTTTTTATTAATATTTTCAATATTTTCCTGCTTTTAATACGTAATGTTTATTTAATTTTAATTTGAAAGTTTCCTCTTTTATTTATAATAGTTACGTGAAAATAAATTATTAATTTGCAAGAAATATTATTCTTTACGCTGTTTTTACTTATGGCATCAATTTAAAATAATACTTTTTTTAAAATATTTTTAAAAAAATGTCTCGAAATGATGAAAATTTGAATTTAAGATGGAAATAAACACTATAAAAATGCCGATTTAAAAAAAAAAAACAAATACACTGAAAATATTAATGTATATCTTTAGAAAAAAAATTATTAAATTTCTATGCATAGTTTTTGTTCAAATAAAACTTCTTTAATGAACCGATTTTGAAAAACTTCAGTATTAAATATTTCTTAAAATAATTATTCGATTTAAAAACTGTCTGCGTGAGCGCGTTTGTGAAATATTTGTCTATAATACTACCGATTTTTATATTTTTTGTTATATTCATTATTATTTTAATATCACTCAAAAAAGATTCCCGGTCACAAAAAAATTATTGTCAGCGGCGGTGACAGCATTATATACTTTTTTTATATAGAAAATAGAGAGATTAATATTTTTGCCTAATTATCACATTTATTTGTTATTTTATTTATTTATTTATTTATTTATTTTGAAGTATGTATTACACAAGACTTTCCATGGAATCTTAGATACATTTAATGTTGCATTTAATGTAATATTTTTACTGATATGTGTAGTAGTGCAGTAAAAAATTTCAAATTTGACACATGTAGTGAAAATCGATGACATATATACCTCATATACTTTTATTTAAAAATGTAATAGTGACAAGAAGTCTCATTCCATGCGCAAATTAACAACATATTTAACAAAAAATATCTATAAAAAATTTAAAACTTTCTCTCAAATACAAAAAAAAAAAAAAAAGCATTTTTAAAACAGGAAATTTGAAAAAAAAAAAATAGGAACATGGAGAAAAAGCCTTTTAAATTTTTTATTTATGTGGGCGATTGCACTGGGTGTATTAGCAAAATTTACAAGATCTTGCGATATAATGCTGTATGGTAAAAATTAGGAGTTTAAATATTCATAATTGAAGAAGTATTCATTTAGTATAAAAAACAAAAATCGACATTTTGATTAAATTATGAGGTAAACTCTCCCGTTAATGTTATTTAGATACTTTCCATTAACTACCAAAAGGTCAAAGTTACAAGTTCTCCCCCATCTCCGTTTCTTCTTTATCTAGACCACCATGGGTTAACATTTCTAAAAGTGACTGCAGTCATTTAAATCTCATTAATTCACAATATTCCCAAGTAAATACAGCAGAGTCTCTCTATAACGAAACTCCATACATCGAATTTCTCTACATAACGAATTTTTAGTAGGAACCCTTTCACTTCTACTTCCCTTTTCGCATAACTACTTTAAAAACATTCTCTATATAGCGAAATAACTATCTCCATATAAAGAATTTTTTCATAAATTGGTCTTAATTTATTCAGTTTTAAAAAAGCTTCGAAATCATATGGAATCAATTTTCCATCACTTATTTTTGATTTATCGTTCAGTGCTGAGTTTTTTTAAAAATATGACTTTTCTCCTTGTTCTTTAAATCTAACGAATTCATCCCACCTCCCATACACCTTTCCACATCCTCTCAAAACAGAGTCAATTGGATTGTTACACATATAAGAGAGGAATCAATGAGAGGCACATAAGAGAGGCCTTCAAATAAAGGAAAATGTTAACTACAATTTTTCATTCCTTGCTAAAATTTGAGCTTTTTTTTTTCCTTTTTGAGAGCATGACAATTTTAAAATCAAAACAACAAAAAATTACAGATATCTTCCTCTGAAATTAATGCAAGTCTTCCTTATTTGATTTTCATTAAGCTTTCAAATAAATGTGTGTTCTCTTTTTTAAAACAGCTTAAATGATTAGGAAAATGTTAGGTTAATATTTACTTTTAAACATTTCAAATTCTTAATTAAAAAGATCAAAAATAATATTTGTTCAAAATTTACACATTAAATACGATTTTTAACATCATTCTCTATACATCGAATTTCTCCACATAACGTATTTTTTACTGGAACGATGGATTTCGTTATATAGAGACTTGACTGTATTTACAAATAAATATTCACAAATACATATTCACATGTGAACAAGCTTTCATATAGTAATTAGAAAGAAAAATCGATATTTCGATCAATTTTGAGGAAAACTTTCCCCTTAATATTCTTTGGATACAAAGAGTAATTCCTTTCCATTAACTCCCAAAAGGTCACAGATAAAGATCCCCCCCCCCCCACCCACCTACGTTTCTATTTTACGTTTGATCATCACGAGTTAACAGTTCCAAAAGTGGCTACAGTCATAGAAATCTCATTTATTATCTTTTAAAAAGTTGAACCTCACCGAGGAATGTCGTTTTTAGGTGCGTTCGTAATTATGTAAATACGTAGCACCTATTGTTGTCGCTCAGTCCGTCCGTCTGTCTGTCTGTCCGTCTGTCTGTCTGTCCGTCTGTCTGTCTGTCTGTCCGTCTGTCTGTCTGTCTGTCCGTCCGCATATAACAACGCAAAAACTATCCAACCGAATCGTTTGAAATTTAAAATACATAATTATTACATAATTTTGTCGAGTCATTTCAAATTTTATGAAAATCGGATGGATAGATCAATTACAGGGACAATCAAAAGGATTCCGTTACATTACGGTCAATGGGGAAAAAAGTTTCAAATGCATTTTAATCGTTTGAAATTTAAAACGTATATTTATTGCATAATTTTGTCGAGTCATTTCAAATTTTATGAAAATCGTATGGATAGATCAATTACAGGGACAATCAAAAGGATTCCGTTACATTACGGTCAATGGGGAAAAAAGTTTCAAATGCATTTTAATCGTTTGAAATTTAAAACGTATATTTATTACATAATTTTGTCGAGTCATTTCAAATGTTATGAAAATCGGATGCATTGATCAATTACAGGGACAATCAAAAGTATTCCGTTACATTACGGTCAATGGGGAAGAAAGTTTCAAATGCATTTTAATGGTGTTATACTCATTTGAATATAATAGAATCAACATGAATCTTTGAAATATGTACTAAAAATACATTTTGTATAATCTGTGATGCAAAGAATATTTATTATTAAATTACAGGGCCACACAAATGTATTCCACTAAATAATGTTATACGGGGAAACATTGTTTGGGGGGTGTTTTAATTATATTAAACTACTTCACATTTTATGAATAAGATATACCTTAATGAAGTATAATAAGAATTTCTCCCTGCATATTTACAGGAACACAAAGATTTCGACCTCTATACTGTATCCAAAGTACGCTCTACTATATCAGCAAGATTTGAATATTTTAAAACTTCGTTATTAACGAACGCACCTCATTTGCTACGCTTTACGTGCAATTTCCAACTTGTTTATAATAAATCGAGGGAATAAAAAACTGTTATTCGCGCCCGATTAAAAATATCGCTATTTAAACTCCACTTCCGAAAAAATAATGAATGTATCCGAAACATTTTTATCTCTGGAAGTCGTTTATCAAATTCTTCTGTTTTTTTTTTTTTTTTTTTTTTTTTTTTTTTAAATCAGATTTAAAAAGAATAAACAAATACCCTTTTTTGAAAAAATGTATTTGGTTATTTATTCAAATCATATTCTTATAAGGAACAGCCTTGAAAATGTATACTTAGAGGGGAGATTAATTTATTACAATGAATTGGAAGAGAACTGTAGAATAACAAGAAATAAAAATATATATATATGCGTCCAGTAGAGATTATCAAACATTCTTGGGCTGCAGATGCAGCCTTGACAAACTGTAAAAATCAGCAATGCCAAGCAAGCTATCGTCCGAGTAGCTCAATTAATAGAGCATGTCATTGACCTGGATTCGAGTCCTAATTTGGACACTTTTCACTTTATTGGTTTTACGCCTAATCGCCGGTGCAAAAATTAGCGCAACTAGCATTACTAGAAAATAAGCCAAGGAGTCCTATAAGTAACATTAGCACCCTCAGTCAAAGAGTAGAACAAAATAAATAAATAAGAAATTAGAAAAAAAATATTTTTGCCTGTTGGTGAATAGTTATAATGCTGTTTTATTTATGGATTTAAGTAAAATAAGATAATATCAGCGTCATTTTGGTAATATAATACAGCAGTTTTAAATATTAATGTTGCTTCTGATACGTTAAATGTAAACATTTGTATGCCTGTCTTAAAATTTGGAAAACTCCATAGAGCACATTTCCCCTGTATATAAAAAGAAATTTATAATATTATATAAAAAGAAAAAGGCTTTTATTTTTTTTCTATTAACAAAAAGGGAGATTATTGTATAAGTACCACAAAAAGTACAGCTCTTAAAAAAAAAGACATTTTATTTTGTTATTCATAGAGAGGACATTCGAGAAAATTCCTTCTCCTCCGCATTTATCAAACCCAAAAACCAGAAAATAAATAAATAAATAGAAATAAATCAGTATTGCCTGCAAAGTCTAATCGAGCGCAAAATTCTGTGTCATGGCATGAATTCTATTCAGAGTATTAACTACAGAAAAAATCCTAAAGGTCCACGCACATAGCACTAACTTCTTGTGCTATCTTTGATCTTTCGTGTCGGCGCTTTGGTGTATAAACTGCACTTCTAGTGCACTGAATCTGAACTTCAAGAGAGGAATCTAACGCGAAATCAGTTGACAGCTTTACGACTGAAGATAAGGTAGATAAAAGTTCCCCTTCCTTTGTCAATTTGGTAGGGTCAGTCCCTCAAAAATCATTTAAAGAGATTTCACCCTTGTTCCGTTCGAAAACAAAGATTGATTGATTGCTCTTTTAGTGTAATAAAAACTAGTGCTGTTCGCTCACAGCCTAAAGGTCTACGCACATAGCACTAACTTCTTGCGCTATCTTTGATCTTTCGTGTCGGCGCTTTTGTTCTTTCAGTGAACTGAATCCGAACTTCAAGAGAGAAATCCAGCGCGAAGTCAGTTGACAGCTTTACGACTGTAGATGTGGGGAGATAAAAGTTCCCCTTCCTTTGTAAATTTGGGAGGGTCAGCCCTCAAAAATCATTTAAAGAGATTTTACCCTTGTTTGGTTTGGTCAACAACGATTGATTGATTGCTCCTTTAGTGTAATAAAAACTAGTGATGTTCGCTCCGAGCCAATACTTGCTTTATATGGTTAAAAGATTACTAATTAAGTCTGAACGGTTCTTTGCTGCCATAAATAGTATAAAGGGGGAAAAAAGCGTTTCTCCTCCTTTAACCTTTACAACTTTCTGAGCCCAATCTGTATTGAGAGCGGAAATTCGTTTAATGAACGCCGTAAAAATGTGTTTAATGTATTCCGGTGTTTGCTTTAAACAAAAAGATGAACACGATGTTTCGAACGGATAAAATAGGAAACGTGTTTGGAGAAAATGATAAAAAGCGTCTGCAGACAAAAATGGATCATGAAATTGACACAGAAAGGTTAAAAAACCCGCACTCGGAATTGAGTTTTTTCTATGTTTAAGAATAGAATTTAAGTATTAATCAGTAAATCAATTATAAGAGTGTCCTTTGAAATTTATACGCGTTGCTTTGCAATGATATTGTTTCGTTTAAGTTAGGGTTAGAGTTTATGAATTAATTTCTCTTGATAGTTTGAATGGGATGAATCAAGTTGGAAAATAATTTTAAATCATGGTCTTTGTTTGATTTTTTTTTTCAATAGAACCCGTGGTATTAGTTCACATCTCATTGTCGCGTGCCATTTGTACTGACCGTGAAACGATTTGTATCTTTTATTTTTATTATAACAAGGTAGAACCCGTCAAATTTTGACGAAAGAAAATGTTTAAGCAGGAACTGTTTTCATTGATTTCTACTAAACCTACAAAATTAGCTACAGTAAAAAAAGCATCCTGCATTCGTCAGTCAAACTCTCAAACAATTGTTATTTTATGCTAAAATTAACAAAATACTATTTCTATAAAACTCAGTTGTTTAAATTATTAAAATTAAAACTTTAATCCGCATAAGTAATCAATAAAATATGATAAAAATCAGTTATTATGGTGAAGTTATCTGTATCCTTTGGAAAGTGTAAGTTTGCAATAAACTAAAAAACATTTAATTGGTGAATAAAAAAGAAATTCTCCTGATTTTATAACAGACGATTTTCTTAAAATAGTGTTTTAATTTCATTTTTGGCGAGAAAATTTGAGAAAATGGCGTATTTCTGTTGCCACAATTAGAAAATTCGCACTAAAACTACAAAAAAAAAAAAAAAAAAAAAAAAAAAAAAAATTATATTTCAAAAATAAATTGTGATACAGCTTTCAAACAAATTGCATTTAAAAGTACATTTTTTTCTCTAAACGACGGTGTAAAAATTAAATATGTGTGATGTGTAAAATTTGCAGTAGCGAAAATTGAAAAACCGAATGGCTTGGGAAAGAGTTGCCATTAGCGAAATGGCGTATGCGTTATGCACAGATACGTTTGGCCTTTATAATATAGATTATGGTTCTTATCAAATAAAGACCGAAACATGTTATAATTTTTTTCATTTTTTGCAACACCTCTCTCTATTAATATAAAATTGTTTGTTTAAAAGCTTAATTTACGCAGAATCTAATGACTGGTAAATGACCGTTGACCACTCCAGACCTTAATCCAATTAAAAACCTTTGGGGAGTACCTGCACGGGTGAGTAGAGTCGTGGTCGTCCATTTTCTACTATTTAGGAATTAAAGTAACAAACAAAGCAGAATGGCTACTCTTGACAATGACATATTCTAGCAACACTAGTTTGATATATACTTGATAGGATTTTCAAGATAATTCAATGGAAAATGGCCCCAAAATTTGAATTTAAATGCTCAAAATGTCCATATATTTTTGCGACAGTCTGTTTTGATTTTGATTTTTTTTAATCAAAAATTCTATAAAACCAATCTTGTATTCCATGTGCTTACTATTTTTTTCGTGATGATTACTTTTTTTTTCAACTGTTTTTTCAAAAAATATTTTGCTTATCCATGTAATTTTGAGTCGCACTGTATTTAATTATAGTTATAATAACTGTTCTATTCATGGTTCTCGGCGGAAGAGTGCAACAGCGAGATCTGACTCTTTTTAAAGCGAGTTACGGTATTCATTCACGACGTTTGATGGAAATTTATGACTTGTATTTTTTAGAAAGACCCTCCCCCCCTTCTCTTAAAAAAAAAAAAAAAAAAAAAAAAAAAAAAAAAAAAAATTGGTTGCCTGTAAAGTCGGTATACGGGCGAAAGTTTTACGTGACAACGACTTTGAGTTGTAAAATAATTTTAATGTGAATATTCATTCGTATAGTAGGAAGAAGGATGAAATAATAGTAACAATTTAAAACATTTATTTATACAAAGAATTATATTTAAAACATTAATTTATACAAAGAATCTCGCACTGAATTTCATATTAACAAAATTTTATTTTTACCTTTACACATACATACGTATTTATATACAAATATACATACAATAACTTGCAATACATTTGCGTACAATGAAACAGCGTTTACTACAACTTAACTTGTTCCTATGTGAGTGATTTTGTTGAGGATAGGGCGATGATAGGAGAAATATGAAATTAGTTTCACAAATTAGAAATTATTGTTTCTCATATTTTTAAATGTTTTCAAATACAGTGTAAACTCTTTATAACATCATTCTTTATAACGATAAACTCTCTATAACATAGAAAAGATCACAATTTGGTTGGTTTACCTTAAAACCCATACATTGATACACTCCTTATAGCGCAGCAGCCATTCTCTATTACGAAGAAATGTGTTTATATTTAGACACAGAAAACCGTCATTATCGGTTCACTTTTCTCTTAACTTTTTCCGGTCACTTGTGGGACCATTTTCTGAACGTGAATGTGAATTCGCTGCAAGGAAGGGGCGGTGATATTAACAAAATTTTATTTTTACCTTTACACATACATACGTATTTATATACAAATATACATACAATAACTTGCACTACACTGTGTTTGTTAAACACATTTTACTTCATGTTTATTGATGTCAAATGTTGAATTTTGTAAACAGCATATTAAAGAATTTTTCGATGAGCAGAATATAACTAAAGTAAAATGGCTTTCACTAATCACATATCATTAGTTTTCCATAATATACCACCGAATTACGAAATAAACTACACTTATTTTCTTTGTACTTTATACTAATAACTAATACATAACGTATTTCGTCTTAGTTTGATACTATCTAAAATTCCTATTAAGCACCGCCCCTTCCTTGCAGCGAATTCACATTCACGTTCAGAAAATGGTCCCACAAGTGACCGGAAAAAGTTAAGAGAAAAGTGAGCGCGTATCGTGAGCGGAGCGTAACGCAGTTTCTTGAAGTGTCTCCCGGCAAACCAATTTACAAGACGTTGTCACGTCAAAAAAAAAAAAAAAAAAAAAAAGTCGAAGGAATTTTCTCGATAGCATTTGTTACGAAAACTGCTTATGGAACAGTTTTCAGCCGCAGCTATTTTATTTTAAGAATTCAATGGATTAAAGAACGAGTGACCATCTTACGCATCCCGTACAATGAAGGATTCGTAATCGATTCAAAAGATATGCATTATTTTTTTTCAGCAACTTAGGAGAGTGTAATTATAAGCTCTTTAAAAAGAGCAAATGAATTCGAAAAGATAAATCGCTTCAGAACGTTTTGAAGACGTGGAAAAAAAAAGAGGAATGCGAGATGAAATTCTTGAATATGATTTTTCTTCATTTCTCCGCTTCTTAATTTTTCGGAACATGTTCATTCAATTGCAAAAACCGAGAAACATAAAAAAGAAAGGAGGAACAAGATCGAAAGGAATCAACGTAGGAGAATCTCTCCCATCTGTTCTAACTGCAACCGCCTGGTAGCTCTAATAAATCATTATCCATAAATTCATGACCTAAACCGTCTTAGTTAAAAAAATAATAATCATAATTACAAACGAAAAAAGAAAAGTTGCCTTCTGCCGCTTATAATTCATTCTATCGATTACAAAAATTTTGTGCATAAGTGATTTTTCAGGAGTAATTAATTTTTCAAGATATTGATGGACGGAAAAAAGGATTCTCTCGCCATGATTCATAATCGATTTTTATGCGAAAACTAAGAAAGAAAATTGGCGGGTGTAGCGTAGATTATGAAATGGTTTCCAACGCATCCAAAAACATTTTGAATGGCTCCCGATAATGTTGCACTTCTTTCTGTTGTTTTATCTACAGCAAAAAAACCTCCTGTCAAATAATTTCATTTTTTCATTTCATTCATGTGCTTTTAAAAAACAAAACACCTGCGAATAAATGATTTCTTTAGTGTAAAATAATAGTATGTATTTTTTAGCTGCAAAAATAAAACAATTTTGGGGAGTTATTTTGATTTTATTGTAATGTAATTTTGAGCTTTTAAAACGTGAAACCTCTGAATAACAACAACCTTCAAAGTACGCTTCTAGTAGTGACCGCAATTCAGAGGGTTTATTGTATAAACGAACATTTTTAAATAAAAGGTTTTGAAATTAAATACCGAATTTGGCGATTTTTGAGTGCCGAAATTTGGGATTTACACACGCCTTTTATCTAACAAAACAATGAATTATTTTCAGTCCTATTCAAAGATGGGAAAGTTTTGAGTTCCTTTTCATTTTTTGCATTATTTTGTTTTCATCGATTGTGATAAAAAATTTAAAACTGTTCCGGCTAATTAGCGAGCATCGTGATTAGCCAGCTTGGACGTTCTTTAAAAGTATAGAGGGGACTCCGTGGCTGAGTGGTTAAGACATCACGCCGCTAATCGTGAGGTTGTGGGTTCGAATCCCACTGGCTCCATTGTACACACACTTTGTGTGGAGCTCCTGGTTGTACTTCTCTTGAGTTGTAATATTTCCTTGTGTGCTATCTTGTCCCTGTATATTGACGATGGCTTATAAGCAGGCTTCATGTCGAGCACACAAGTCAGATGTATGTTGTTCAATAAATAAAAGTATAGACTCTTTTATAAACTTAAATGAAATAATCGTTTTTGTTGATATTAGATTCTTAGATGTAATAGAATGTCGAATATTTCTCAAACTTTTATTTCATGTTTTTTGTAATTAAATGTTTTGTTTCGTCCAAAGATTTGTGATTGATCTAGATTTAAATTACACTGAACCACAATATTAGAACTGTTGATCGAGAATAATTAATAGAATAGAATAATTTTGTAACAAAAACCTTACTGAGAAATGCGCTCTATGAATTTCTAACGATAATGATTTGCCAGATTTTAAGTAATTTTAGGAATTACACACGTCAGATATCCAATTATGCGATTACTTCTTTTCAGTCCTTTTAAAAATGAGTCAGATGAGAATCCATTTTCACTTTCTGCATTATTTTCTCACAGAAATGTAATTTTTTTATGATAATAGTTTTTATCATAAAAGTTAACACTTTTTTTCTCTCTCAAATACGTGAGTGGAAAAAAAAACTGGATTGATTGAATTTTGGAAGAATTATGAAATAAAAATGAAATAAAAGAACAGAATGTGCATTTTAAACCCCTCCGGCAGAGTGACAGCAATACACCTTCATCTTGTTAAAAAGAAATTACACAACGGTCGTTTCGTTTAAAAATTTATAACAGATTTCTTCCCAATACATTTTGATTATAATTGGTAAAGTGCTCGTGTTATGTGCGCGTGAGATAGAAGGGGCAAACATATTAATATGTAATGAAAATTTATATTTAAAATTAAATTTTTCTGAAAATTAACCAGCACCCGTTCACATAAGGTTGGAACTTCATCATATTTTATTCAATAGTTCGTGAGTGCCCACAAATTGTGCTTTAGAAAAAGGCGTTTGTGTTCAAAAGTACATGAAATGTATAAATCCGTAAAAAGTTTTTACGAATCTAGTACTTTCTGATAGTACAAGTTGAAGAAATTAAAAACAGATATAGTTTATCAATTATGTGGGATAAATCAAAACTCATTTCGAAAATCGAGTTTCATTCATTAAAAATCACTTTTTAAAGTTATTCAAAAGACTACAGAAAATTACAGTTAAAGGTCCTTCCCTCCTCCCCCCAACATTCGTTTCTATTTTACCTAGGCGATCAATGGTTAACCATTCTAAAAGTGACTACACTCATCGAAATCTCATTTATTATCTTTAAAAAAATTGAACCTTACCGAGGAATGTCTTTTTTATGATAAATCGAGGGAATAAGAAAAAAAAAAAGGCTATTCGCGACCAATTAAAAATACCGCTTTTAAACCCAACTTTTAAAAAGTAATACATACCCGAAACATTTTTATCTGTGGACCTCGTTTATCAAATTTCTTTTGATTTTGATTTTTTTTTTTTTTTTAATGAAACGCTTTCTAAAAAGAATACTGAGCAATTCGGGTTCATTAGTTTTTTTCTGGTTTAATGAGATTAAAAAGAAATTGAAATAAAATAAAATAAAATTTTAAAAACATTCCTTACATTTTATCGGTGCACTTTTAATCCATTAAGAAAAAGAGTCTTTTTTGAAAAATTATATTTGATTATTTCTCCAAATTACACTTTTATTTCAACAGCGATAAAATTGTACACGGGGTGGTGAGAATACTTTACGACTTTACTCAAATGAATTCGTTTAGAAGTGTACAATAACAAGAAAGAAAAATCATCCTGAAACATTAATTATGATACACTCTCCACCACATTCAGAATAGGCGTTCATCAGATGAACGAAACCCTAAAAATGCTCTAATTGATATAAGGCATGTTTTATTTCTTCTTATTATTTATCATTTAGCATGTTTTATTCTTTTATCTTATATTAATCTGGTGTAGAGGTGGGCATTATTTAACAAAACAGTTAAAAAAACACTGTTACTACTTTGAAGTTCGTTTTTTAGTAACAGTGTGAGGGAGTGTCCTTTGTGATAAAGGCACTCTAGCATTTTAGTGAGATCGTGACGTCAATGTTTTAACATGTGTGGCGCGGAAGCGGCATCTATCCTTTATTGAACTTTTACTTTCCAGACCCAGTGTGTCGCCCTCGGTTCTACAGTTAGTTGCGGTTAAGAGTAATATACAAATTTATAGCGCCGTCTTCAGTTTACAACGTATAAAAGCTTTGAGTTGGAGTGCTGTGTGTGTGGTGTGGCGGAAGCCAGCTAGTGTTGTGAGGCGGCGAAAGCCAGCCAGTGTTGTGAAGCCAGGTGAATTAGATTGTGCTATAAAGCGAGTTAGATTGATAGTCTCCAGTGAGATAGATTGTGCTCTAAAGTGAGATATCCAGCAGTGTAAGCCGAATTAGTTTTTCGTGAGCAGAGTTACCCAAGAAGAGTGCCAGTGGGTAAGAAATTGATTTAATACGTTGAGTATTTTGAGTAATAAAGAGTGTTTGCAGCCATGAGCTGTCTTATTAAGGATTTAATCTAGCGTTTAGCCGAAGTCTGAACGTGAAACTGGTGTGAAGTGCCCCGAACTGAGCTTTAAGCAGAGGTCGTGAGTATAGTTTATGATTTAATCTCTTAGTTTTGTGCTTAGTAACTGAAATCTTGAACTATCACTCCACTTTCTCCAAGTTCCAGAAGTTTAAATAAACTGTTGATTTTATCTTACACTTAGAATTATGTCTGCATTTAACCAGCATCCCCCAACACACGTTACAACAGAATATTAAAAACTCCCTATTAATTTTATAATGATTTATCCATTTACTTTGAAAAAAAATCTTAAAATAAAACAAAAAAAAGTTTTATTTTAACTTTTTACTATAATGAAAATAAAGTTACAATTTTTTTTTTCAAACTTTTAATTATATTCTAAGCGAAAATGAAAAAAATATATACAGGGTGATTCAGCTCGTCGGTGACAAACTTTAAGGATCGATAGAGCACACCTAGACGAACATTTTTGAATAGGGAATGTAGGGTCTCTGACGCGATGGTAAGGCGCTAGGCGCTTTCGAAAATTTGGGTGCCGAAATTCGAAACGTCATAAAAACTAGGGAAATGGTTAGATTTTCTTGCTTGTTGCGTCGAAATGATTCTGTTTGTTTAGACTTTCTTCAGTACCAATTTGATAAGCGTATCTCTTAAAACATGGATAGGGGGCGCTGCAGACTTTGGAGAGCTAGACAACAACTTTAAGCCCGTTATTTTGATAATTTAACACATGCTCGCCAAAGTTTATACTCTAACTTAAAGTTTGAACCCAAAAGTAGAGCCCTGCAAAAAGCGTAAGAGCCGGAATAAAATGTCAAAGTACAGGGTGGTCGAAACTCGAAGGCTCCTAAGAGATAAACAAACAGATTTCTTGACTTATGGCATGCATTTTCATGATTCTGTTTGCTGGGGCTCTCTGAAACTCAGTTGAACGGTACAAAAAGAAACATCGATAGGGGGCGCTTTGGGCAAAAAACATAATTCGTTGACATTTCGGACGCTAACTGGAAACGGGGCGCTACGATCAGTTAGTAATAATGAAAACACATTTTCTACCTCTGCTCAACACTTCTGAATAAATTTAGACCAAAAACATCAATGATACTGGAAATTTATTTACAAAAAAGAACACTACAGAAGATGCTCGAAATTTCGACCTTGGGCCATGATGCAGGCTTCGCACCTCCGTCGCATTGAGGAGTGTGTGTTTGCAACAATGCCAGGAGTATCTCTGATCTGCCCTGCAGCTGCCACAATGCGCGCCACAAGTTCTTCAGCACTGCTGACAGGTGTATGGTATACCTCGGCCTTCAGGTAACCCCAAAGGAAGAAATCCAAGCAGGTGAGGTCTGGTGATCGGGCAGGCCAGTGAACTGGACCCCCACGCCCGATCCACCGCTGGCCATACCTTGCGTTTAGATGGAGACGCACGTCGTTCGTGTAATGGGCCGGAACTCCATCGTGCTGGAACCACATCTGGCGACGCGAACCTTCGGGTACGTGCGCCTCCTCCAGAAGCTGCGGCAGCACTTGATCCAGGAAAATCAGGTAATTTCCACCTGTCAGCCGTTCAGGTAACAAATAAGGGCCAATGAGGCAATCCCCCAGAATGCCGGGCCACACATTTACTGAGAAACGCTCCTGGGCTGCTCGGCTTCTGGTTTCATGTGGATTTTCATCACACCACACATGACTGTTGTGGGCGTTCCACATTCCCTCCCGGCTGAAGGTGGACTCGTCCGTAAACAAAATGCTGTTTACAAAACGGGGATCCCTGGATCTCATCGCCAAGTACCATCTTGAGAATTCCACTCGAGGGCCAAAATCCTGCTCTCTGAGCAACTGCACCCGCTGGATGTGGTAGGGGTGCAGATTCCGGGAACGTAAGATGCGCCACGCAGTTGCTTGCGAAATGCCAACATGTCTGGCGATATCTCTCGTGCTAAGACCTGGGTTGTCCTCAACCAGGTTAAGCACAGCCTCTTCGTTGTCGGGGGTGCTCACTGATCGCTCCCGTTCAGGCCTGCCTCCGTCGAAAGATCCCGTTGTGGACAACCTCTGGTGTACTCGAGCGAAGAAGGCATGGCAGGGGATTTGCCTGTTGGGGTAACGCTCGGCGTACAACCGCTGAGCGGCTCGTCCATTACAACCAGCAGCGCCATACGCCAAATGCATGTCAGCCAATTCAGAGTTTGTGTACCGTTCCATCCTACTACCGGTCATCTCGCGTTGTCGTCTACGCATTACGTATCTTTTGCATATCGATATGGTACGATATCTTTTGCATAAATCAGCAAAAAGCACCTTATGTAAATTTTATTGCGCGCATTGTGCATGATTGAAACCAGCTATGTTTGTTAAAAAAAACAAACAAACTGCAGTTTTAATAGCTTCTTATGATAAGTAAATTACTCTCTTGTTTTGTTTCTAACTGATCGTAGCGCCCCGTTTCCAGTTAGCGTCCGAAATGTCAACGAATTATGTTTTTTGCCCAAAGCGCCCCCTATCGATGTTTCTTTTTGTACCGTTCAACTGAGTTTCAGAGAGCCCCAGCAAACAGAATCATGAAAATGCATGCCATAAGTCAAGAAATCTGTTTGTTTATCTCTTAGGAGCCTTCGAGTTTCGACCACCCTGTACTTTGACATTTTATTCCGGCTCTTACGCTTTTTGCAGGGCTCTACTTTTGGGTTCAAACTTTAAGTTAGAGTATAAACTTTGGCGAGCATGTGTTAAATTATCAAAATAACGGGCTTAAAGTTGTTGTCTAGCTCTCCAAAGTCTGCAGCGCCCCCTATCCATGTTTTAAGAGATACGCTTATCAAATTGGTACTGAAGAAAGTCTAAACAAACAGAATCATTTCGACGCAACAAGCAAGAAAATCTAACCATTTCCCTAGTTTTTATGACGTTTCGAATTTCGGCACCCAAATTTTCGAAAGCGCTTAGCGCCTTACCATCGCGTCAGGGACCCTACATTCCCTATTCAAAAATGTTCGTCTAGGTGTGCTCTATCGATCCTTAAAGTTTGTCACCGACGAGCTGAATCACCCTGTATATCCATTACTAAAAACGAGTTAAGTAAATCTAGATTTGCACACCAATCAAATAAATTCTAATTTCAGCGAAAAAAACAAAGCCAAAAAACAATAAACCGTCCTATGAAAGAAAAAAGAAAATTCAACACTCAAAATCACTTTCATTTCATTCATTAGTCACCCCTCTCTAACAATAATAGACGCGTCCTAACAAAACTCGACTGCCTCGTCTGTACGCCTGTGAAACTGACGACAAACTTTCTCCTTCTTCTGTTGTTGGGAATAAAAATTATCTTATAGTTTTAATTATCGGTCTGTATCAAATATTCTATACCAGTTGTCAAATGTTCAAATGTTACGTTTTCTTTCAACATGAGACACCGTATTTGTTTCAATTCTAATGCGTAAAAAAATTTTATCACTCCTCTAAGAGATTAAAGTTCCTTGTACAATTGTACAATTGTAGTTCCTTGTACAAGCAATTACAGTCGAGTCTCTATATAACGAAATCCACCATTCCAGTAAAAAATTCGTTATATAGAGAAATTCGACGTATAGAGAATGATGTTAAAAATCGTATTTAATGTGTGAAATTTGAACTAATATTATTTTTGATCTTTTGAATTAAGAATTTGAAATGTTTAAAAGTAAATATTAACCTATCATTTTATTTCTTAATTATTTAAGCCGTTTCAAAAACGAGAACAGACATTTATTTGAAAGCTTAATGAAAATCAAATAAGGAAGACTTGCATTAATTTCAGACGAAGAAATCTATAATTTTTTGTTGTTTTGATTCTAAAGTTGTTACGCTCTCGAAAACATGCTCAAATTTTAGCAAGGAATGAAAAATTGTAGTTAACATTTCCCTTCATTTCAAGGCCTCTCTTATGTGCTTCTCATTGATTCCTCTCTTACATGTGTATCAATCCAATTGAAACTGTTTTGAGAAGGATGTGGAAAGGTTTTGGGAGATGGGATGAATTCGTTGGATTTAAAGAACAAGGAGAGAAGTAATAGTAAAGAAAAAACCTCAGCACTGACGATAAATTAAAAATAATTGATGGAAAATTGATTCCATATGATTTCGAAGCTTTTTAAAACTGAATAAATTAAGACCAATTTATGAAAAAATTCGCTATATGGAGATAGATATTTCGCTATATAGAGACTGTTTTTAATGTAATCATGCGAAAAGGGGACCGTTCCTACTAAAATTTCGTTATATAGAGAAATTCGATGCATGGAGTTTCGTTATAGGGAGATTCGACTGTATATTATTCTAAAAATATGTTGCTGCTTTGAATACGAATCTGTTTATACAGACTGGTAGTATTAGAATGGAGAATTTTATGCTATCGAGAGAGAAAAAAAAGGGTTTTCCAAATTTGTAAATTGGAATCGCGCTTCGTTTGGTGACGGATGATATTTTGATGAGGTGTTAGTTTCGCAGTCGTTTTTGAGATTGAGGATGTTTTAATGTAAAGTATGTTTTCAATAACGTGTTGAAGGATATGTCTGTGAGTTGATATTACGTACGCGTGCGGTAAAGATGTTTATTTATTTATTTGTTAAATAAATAGTACATAAAAGTTGTACATTTTGTCATAACTATCATTGCTAGAAAACTTTTCTCTTGGAATTAATTTTAATAAAGCAGTGAGATTTCTATTTTATAGAGTGATTTGTTAAGACTTAAAAAATATTTTAATCAATTTGGAAAAAAAAAACTAATATTGTCTGTTGTCAATATGAAAGCGAAAACGACGTTTTAAAAACTACTTGTACATATAATTTTCATAATAAAATATTTTAATTAAAAATTTTTGCCTTAAACCTAATTAGGTCTTAAAGATTTTATTAAATTATTTTTAACAATGTAATTTATATCCCATAATGTTATTGGACGCTGTAAATGGATAAGTTAAAATACACAATTGATCGTATCACCATTAATAGATAAATGGCATAAATGAAAAAGTAAAGTATTTTAGAAAAAAAGAAAAACACTTTTAAATTAAAAAGAAAGAAAGAAACAATGCTTTAGAATGCACAGAGTAAACCATTTATTTTAATATGATCAGTCTTACTTATTGAATATATGTAAACAGTGGTACTATAATATGTAATTACTCACTTTTGGTCTCTTTTACACATATTGAAACATATTTTAATGTCAAATGGGGATATGTTTGTAACCGATGAATCGTGTTGAAAATAGACTGTAATATTTAAAAAATGTACAGTACAAATAGACTGATCATACTTTCCGCACAGGGTCCTGTTTCTGTGAAATTTTGGAAAAGTTTTTATACATTATTTTATATAAATATCAATCATAATTTTGGGGATTTTAAATGATTTCTATATTTGAGTTCTTGTATATGTAAAAGTGACACGTCAGATTTTACTTTTAAATGGTTAAATTTACAAAAAGTTCAATTTGGAGATGGAAATGATTCGTGTAAGGTCAATTTTTAATACACAGAATTTTAAGGAGGGTCCTGTTTGAAGGATGAAAAGTTTTGTGAAAGCTCCTATTTGAAGGTGAAAGATTTTCTGAAAGCTCCTTTGAAAGAAAAAAATGAAGGATCTTGTTTGCGTTGCAAAATTTTGAGTAGGGTCCTTTGAAAGACCCAATTTCTTTCTAATCAGATCCCTGAATACTGTTTTCCGTAAATACTGTCCCGTGAATACTGTGTTTTCTCATCTCCACTGCTGAAGTACGAAAACTTATTTTGAATTTTTGTAAAGTTTAACTCTACATTTTAAATGTGAGCTTGACCCTTTTTCCGACATTAATATTTTAAAGAAAAAAAAATGCAAAATATTACTCAAAAGTGAGAAAAATGTTTTTTACTGCAAATATTTATCTAAAATCTATAAAAATGACCTAAATTTAAAAAATGTCTCCTAAAAGTGCGAATTTAAAAAAAAATTAGCCTTAGGTTAAACGTTAAAAATTTATTAGTTTATTGTAACATGTTACCAAGTTAATGGTGTAATGATAGAACCTGTTAACCAAAAAAATTACGGTTTATTGAATGTGTGAAATATAGCGTTTTCTTATTTATAAATAAAGTTTATTAAACCCAATAAATTTTTTAAATCACCAGATTTTAAAAACTTCATTTATTAAAATAAATAAAGTTGTTTTCAAATTCCGGTGTCAGTCATTTATTTCAACACTTAAGCAATAAGTTTGTCTCTTGCGTCGCAAAGGTTTAAACGGCTGGATATGTTTTCCTTTGCAGACTCCAGAATTATTTTAATGTTATGATTTCTTAAATCTATTTTAGCCTTATTCAATTGCTGCTGTTCCAGATACGCTGCTAGCGTAATAGAGTTATCGTTTGCATAAAGAATAACGTAACAATATCCATGTTTTTCCAAAATTAGTTGGAAGAAAACTATGCAGCGGGGAGGAGGGGAGGGTGGAGAAAAAAGATCTGTATAATTTTTTTTCGCTGAAATGAAAATGTCAGTGCAAGAAAATGTTATCTGACAAAAATTTCTAGAAAACAGAAGAAGATTTAATGCGAAATATAAAGGAAATAAGTCTTTTTTTTATAAGAATTTTTTATAAGAAGAATTTTTTGCTGAAATGCGTGTGAAAATAGTAGTGAACGAAAGAGCAAGAAACGGTTAAGAGCAAGAAAATTCATTTCACAGTTCGCTTTGACGTGTCACCAAAAGAAGCGTTTAGACCAGCGTTTAGACCATGACTGCCTTTAAATATTTCGACTCTTAAAAGCTAAAATTTAGCCTCAGCTTACAAGAAAAAAAAAAAAAAAAAAAGATTGTCTCAGCGACGAAATTGTTCGAAGCTTTGTATGAGAAAAACGAGAAGGAAAATAAATAAAAAAGAGAAATAGACTGATGGCGAAATCTTCCCTCCTTTTTTTAACGGATTTCATGAGCGCTGAAAAATGTTTCTCGCTTTAAAAAAAGTATTTACTATTCCCAGCTGTTTCGGCTCTCAAGTTTTGTTTTGTTCTGACTCGCATTTTGTCCCGAGTACAGAATACATAAAAATATTGATACTTTAGGGATTCTTTTATGATGATGCAGGTTGCCACTTTTAAAAGAGCTTTTACGCTGTAGTGTGGGCGAAAATGTTTCCAATAAAGAGGAAACTAGACGAAAACTAAGGCATTTGAAATGGGGAAGGGAGTTTGGTTTTGAAAAACGCATCTTCCATTGATATCTTATTTCACCGGACTGATTTGAGAGACAATATTGACACTTAACAGTTTTGCCCATACAGTGTATGGCCAAAAAACATTTGGATGGCTCCAACACTTAAAGCTTTTGGATACCACTTATTTTTAGGTGCGTTCGTAATTATTTAAAAATGTAGCTGTGTTCAGTTCGTCCGTCCGTTTATCCGCTTATAACAGGTCATAAGTATGGCTGCTCTTTGTGGATGTATTCGAATGCTCCTGCCATTGCGTCAGGATTCTTCGAGAAAGATTCTTCAGGATTCTTCCTCTTGAGGTATGACTGAGGCACTGGGAGATGAGGCTGCTTTTTTCGCCTGCTAACTCATTGGCAAAAATGCCTTTATGAGCTGAGACATGACCTAGCGAGATCGATGTCCTTGAACGAGGAACACCCAGTAAGCGCCAGTCATTAGTTGATTACGTTCCTGCCCTTTGCACACACCGTCCGTTGCTACTACTGACTGAATGATTTACACTGTTAAAAATTTTGCTCTAGTTTGAACCAAATTTTGGTGCTCAGTAGCTGTCACCATACCCTAATAGCATGCATGGTCACAGTGACGTCACTGTGAGTCACTTTGGTCACATCACATCTGTGACCAAAATGCCACCACTCAGTGACGTCACATTGTGACTGAGATGCGACTTTCTTAAAAATCTTTAGATATTTATAAATATCCTTCAAAACATGTTATTTACTTTAAAAAACATGTTTCTGGCAATTTAAATATCGCCGCTATTGTCACTGTTTCGTCACAATGTTAATGTCAGATTAGTCACAAATGACACATTTTTCACAAATTCGTCACATTGTGACCACTTTGTGAAACGTCACAAAATAGCTTTAAAACGGCCATAACGACTTCACATTTTAGTCACAATGTGACTTCACATCGACAATCGATGGTCACAAAGTCACAATGTGACTTCACATCGACGTCACGTGACGTCACATCGACAATCGATGGTCACAAAGTCACAATGTGACTTCACAATGACGTTGCAGTGACGTCACCATGCTTTACGGGTAAGATTGTGAAATATCGTACCAACATTTGGAGCTTCCTATTTCCATCTCGTTCCAAATATTGGAACTATGCTTCAAAAGAAGCTCCAAATATTGGTTCAAGATTTCACCCTCTTACAGTGGCAGATATTTAGCACCAAAATTTGGTTCAAACTAAGATTTTTAACAGTGTAGTGAAATCATCGGACTGGCGCTCGCGGCGGTGTGCTTGATCCTTTAGAGGAAGTAAAATTCGTAATAAAGTTACTGTAGGTGAACCTGTGGTAGGATCATTACCATCGGGTTTCGTCCTCAACCAGATTGCCTACATCCCGAGACATCTTCTCGCGGTCTCTGACCCAATCGCAAATTCGCAGATCTCATTACTTTGATTTTCATTCTTTTTCGATATTAAATTGAAAGGATCTTTATCGGCCCCATAAGAAAGCTTATGTACGGAGCGAAACAGTATAAGTCCACAAGAGCCAAAAATAACGAAACAACGACAATGAATTTCGGCGTCTTATAAGGCATTTCTCCCGAATAATATTCGACCTCTAGATTCAATTAGGGTCATTTCTGAAATAAAAAACGCATTTATATACCAAAGAGAAAAAGAAAGGATTTCTTCGAGAAATAAATTACTTCTTATCTTTCGTTCGTTTCAACAAAAGTAACCGCGGAGAATGTTGCCCCAACCACTTCTTTCTTATGCGACCTCAATTTTTTTCTCTTCCTTTCAGTGAATAGTCTTCACAGTATATTTTTTCTGTTATTCACATTTCCTGCTATAGATCTATATCATTTTAATTTGATAACTTACCTAGAAAGATAACTTACCTAAATGACCCCCTACCTACCTTACCCCAGAAAATAAAAGTCCTTCCGGCAATGCCGGGAGGAAGAGATAGCTTTCATATACTTATACATTTATTTATTTATTTTAAAGTAAGTTACATTGTTCAAAAATACTAAGCTGAAATTAGTGGACAAGAGTCCACTAATCATTGAATAGTAGTTTTTGTCAAGACTGAATATTAATAGGAATTTTTAGGAATTAGTCATCTTTTATTCAACCTGGTTTTATTTTAAGCGATTTAGAGAGTCACCAAATTCCACGTTATCATAAAGTGTATGCCATTTTCAAGCAACATGATGGATCGTTCAGATCAGACCGTTTCAAAATGTCAGCCATAAGCAAAGTTCAAAGTGCTATAACTCAATCATTTTTTAAGATATAGACAAAACAAAAAGTGTTCTGGAATCATTGTTCTAAGTTTTAACACGTAAAACAAAAATATTTTTCAACTTTTAATTTTTTCGCATTTAATTTTAAATTTTAAATTTTTTAAAAAATTTAAAATGGTCACCATTTTGAAACAAAATGGTGGATGATGCTGGCCAACGAACTCGGCCGAGACATTTGTATTTACTATGTACATACCAAGTTTCATTGAAATCGGTTCATAAATACGCGTGTTATCGCGTGACAAAATCAGATCGTTTCAAAATGTCAGCCATAAGAAAAATTCAAAGTGCTATAACTCAATCATTTTGTAAGACATAGACAAAGTAAAAAGTGTTCTGGAATCGTTGTTTTAGGTTCTAACACGTTAAAGAAAAATATTTTTCAAATTTTGATTTTTTCGCATATAATTTTAAATTTAAAATTTTTTTAAAAATTTAAAATGGCCACCATTTTGAAACAAAATGGCGAATGATGCTGGCCAACGAACTCGGTCGAGACATTTGTATGTACTATGTACATACCAAGTTTCATTCAAATCGGTTCATAAATGCGTTAGTTATCGCATGACAAAAATCAGATATATATATATATATATATATATATATATGTCAACATTTGAACGGAGGGTGGTTTTGGGGTTTGGGGGTCATGATCGGTGAAAATATACCAAAATTTTCCGGAAGTGCTTTCCTCCGGACGGCTGCAATAGGTAGCTTTTTACTTTTTGTAATGAAAGCTACCTAAAAATCAATAGTAATGAGGCATTCCTATAACATTGAAAATGGTAGGATAAAGGGTTCTAAATCGTGACAAAACTACATGCGGTTCATTCAACAAAAGCAATTGTTGAATTTCTGTAGAACAATCAATGTCATAAAAAAAAATTAAATAACGCGTTACGCAGAATTGCGTCTATTGTACTGATCAAGTGAAAATTCCTGGATATAATTAATTTTTCACTCCAGTTGGGTTTAATGTAGTTATTGCATGTACCTTTAGAATTCGCATGCAGGCGTTATCTGTGTGTGTATGTGTGTTCTAACATGCATTTCAATCAACAAAAGTATCGTTGGATTTTTGCAATATTTGTAGAAAAATAATAAATGAAACTTAAATAATACATGACATAAAGTTGCGTCAGTTGTGTCTATTGTACTGATAATGCGAAAGATCAGTGAAAGCAGAAACCCGCCCGAGAAAAAAATTCCGTTTTAAACAGACAATTGCTTAGAGAAAGTAAAAAAGAACCTATCAATAAAGCTCCAAAAACTAAATAAAACAAGAAATTGTGGAAATGGCGACAGTGAACTCTGACATCTTGCGTCAGCATTTCTCCAGAATGGGAGTCTTTCGCCGAAATTCCACCAGGGAGATTTCAGGAATAATCAAGGAATTTCCATTCCAGACCGGAAATAATGGGAGAGGAGATTTCTTGGCGAAAAACAGAGAATCAATCCCATCCAGTTTTTTATTACACCGAAAGTGAGTCGGCCCTTTTCTTTTACACGTCCAGATTTATTTATTCATTTATTCAGAAGAGATTTATCGTCTTTATGACGAACGACCGGTATACGTGCCGTAAAAAGTGCTCAAAATCCATATTTCTCCCCACAAGTAAAATTTCATTGCAAAATTTGTCTTATTTAATAGAAATATTTTTAGGTGCGTTCGTAATTATGTAAATACGTAGCACCTATTGCTGTCGTTCAGTCCGTCTGTCTGTTTGTCCGTCGGCATATAACAACGCAAAAATTACCTAACCGAATCGTTTGATATTTAAAATATATAATTATTACATAATTTTGTCGAGTCATTTCAAATTTTATGAAAATCGGATGCATAGATCAACTACAGGGACAATCAAAATGATTCCGTTACATTACGGTCAATGGGGAGTTTCAAATGCATTTTAATCGTTTGAAATTTTAAATACATAATTATTACATAATTTTGTCGAGTCATTTCAAATTTTATCAAAATCGGATGCATAGTTCAATTACAGGGACAATCAAAACTATTCCGTTACATTACGGTTAATGGGGAAAAATGTTTCAAATGCATTTTATTGGTGTTACACTCATTCGAACGTAATAAAATTGATATGCATCTATAAGTACATATTATAATATAGATTTTGCATAATCTGTTGCGCAAAGAACATTTTTTATTGATTTACAAGGCCACACAAAAGTATTCCATTGCTTAATGGTATAGGGAGAACATTGTTTGGTGCGCATTTTAATTGTAATTATTTACCATTTTATGAGATTGATATATAAGAGTGATATTTTTAAAACTTCGTTATCGTACGAACGCAACTCATTTGCTACGCTTCACGTGCAATTTCTAACTTGTTTCGATTAATAAATTATGGATATCTCATTTTAAAAATTGGTGACAAGTCATTAAAAATTCCGTGAAAGGCTTTTGCCGCGAAGGGGTTTAGGGGACACGGTATCTTTAAAAACATATCTTCAATCTTGAATAATACAATAATATATGTAGTAGCACAATATTTAATACTAAAATTTAAAACTAATTAAAATAATTATTGAAACTACTTAAAATTAAAACTAACTTTTTAAAAAGTCTTGTAATTGCCCATTTTACTAAAATTTAATTTAAAAAGTTCACTTTTTAAAAATCCCTACTACTTTTATAAATATGAATATTTTACCCTCGATTTTTTTACCCAGATTCATTGGAATATACTACATAAAATTGGGTATGGATTTTCAGATGCATGGGATTTTTCTTTTAATATTTTTTATTTCTCGTGTGTATTAAAAAATGGAGGAAATTCAACAAAACTCTCAATTTAAATAATTTAAAAAAAATAACTATTATCTCGAATCTTCACAGAAATGTTAAATACACCATAGAGAACAAGTAAAAAAATTCAGACCTCTATGTAAATGAGAAACAAGTTGGAAATTGCATGTGAAGCACAGCAAATGAGGTGCGTTCGTACGATAATGCAGTTTTTAAAATATCACTCTCATATATCAATCTCATAAAATTGTAAATAGTTAATTACAATTAAAATGCGCACCAAGAAATGTTCTCCCTATACTCATTATGTAATGGAATACTTTTGTGTTGCCTTGTAAATCAATAACAAATGTTCTTTGCACCACAGATTATGCAAATTATATATTATAATATGTACTTTATGATGGCATATCAATAATATTATGTTCGAATGAGTGTAATACACTTAAAATGCATTTGAAGCTTTCTTTCCATTCACTGTAATGTAACGGAGTACTTTTGATTGCCCCTGTATTTGATCTATGCATCGTATTTAAAAAAAATTGAGATGACTTGACAAAATTATGCAATAAGTATGTATTTTAAATTTCAAACGATTAAAATACATTTGAAACATTTTTAACCATTGACCGTAATGTAACGGAATACTTTTGATCGTCCCTGTAATTGATCTATCCATCCGATTTTCATAAAATTTGAAATGACTCGACAAAATTATGTAATAATTATATATTTTAAATTTCAGAAGATTCGGTTGGGTAGTTTTTGCGTTGTTATATACGGACAGACAGACAGACGGACGGACTGAACGACAACTGTAGGTGCTACGTATTTACATAATTACGAACGCACCTAAAAAGGACTTAGTATTATCGAATAAGTTATAAAAATAGGAGCAGGGAGAAAAATCGATTTAACGTTTTCATTAGTATGGGTGGATCTATAAACAAAATGGACACTATCTCGCGATATAATTCTGGTATAGGTCAAAATGGGGAGTCAAAATTAAAGAAACTTTGAGTTAGTATTGAAAAAATATATCGATATTTTGTGACAACCTTATTTTGAGAGACAAGTTTAACGAATTGCAAAATTACATCTGACGTGATCTTCTGAAAAACGCTTTTCTAAAAGGATAAAATAGGAAAACTTTGAACGATTTTTTTGAATTCTTCTTTTTTATAGGTTATGTAATCGAAGTCGGAAAATATGAAGTACTTTAAGAGATGCAAGGAGAACTAACTCGTGACAGACAATCTAACTTGAATGAAGCATGTTCAGTGGCGTAAAGATGAGAAAGAAAGAAAACGAATGCAACAACAAAAAAAAAGACGCTTTTCATTTTTGACTGAACTAAAAAAAAAATGTCTCTCATAAACGAATCCAAAAAGAAGTTTCATCTCATGATGAAAGATGAAATTAGCATTTTATTTTTCAACAAAGGATGAAAAGCATCTTGGGATTCTCTTGTCATTGAAAGGAGTGTCTTAAAAAAAAGAATCATTTACTTTATTTTGTTTTATTCGCATTTTAACCATTTTTTTTCGTAGCGAAATATGTTTCCGATAGAAAACCCATCGCCTTCGAGCCACTATTATTTTGTACTAATAACTATGCATTTCGCTGACGCCTTTTCATCATCATTCTTTTTTCGAGCTTGAAATTTTTATATTTACTTATTTATTCCATTTTTTTTTTTTTTTTTTTTTTTTGGTATCATTGGACGATTATTTTTAAGTAGCGTGGTCAAAAAGAGCTGCAAGTTTTTAATATCTTCAAGTAAAATCCAGGAATGAAAATAAAACAAAGACAACGGAAGATGAAGAAGGCTGCACGAATCATAGATTATGAAACACTTTCTGTTACGCTCAGAATACTGAAATAAACCCATTTACTAGGTAAACACTTTGGAAAATGCATAAGTCATCTGAAAATCCAATTTGAGCCATTTCTACGAAAAACATTACGTAACGCCAGAAGAAATTTCAAAATTCTTTTGTGCAGCCCTTTGTTTAAAGGATCCACAGATGCATTTGTATGAGTAGTATAGTAATGAGAGTTCCATCTCACCCGGTGGACGGTGGTGACCTCTAAGAGGGGTTGAAGGTCATCCGGTGTTCGAGCTGTAAGAGGGGGGTGGGGTGAAGGTCATCGGGCGTCACGCAAGGTTAAGATGACGTCATCTTAGAGGATGAGTGTGTTTTAGATAATAATTTTTTAATTTTAAGCGGGAATTTTAGGGAGTTAGAATTTTTTTCGGCGTACTATAGTATGAGGGTGTTATTTAAATTTTAATGCGGGGACTTTAAAATTTTCGGTGCACTTTAGTTTTAGATAAGAATTTTTTTTAAATTTTAAGCGGGAATTTTAGGGAGTTAGAATTTTTTTGTTGTATTATAGTACGATGATGTTTTTTTAATTTTAATGCGGGGACTTTAAAATTTTCGGTGCACTTTAGTTTTAGGATTTATTTTTTGATTTTAAGCGGGAATTTTAAAAATTTTCAGTTTGGTATAATTTAAGAGTTTATTTTTTGATTTTAAGCGGTATTTTGGGGAGATTGATTTTTTTTTTTTTCACCGTGTTTTAAATAAGGGGTTAAGCGGATATTTTGGGGACACAGAATATTTTTTTCTGTACTATTGTACGAGTGGTTTTTAATTTTAATGTGGCAACTTAAAAATTTTAAGTTTAGTGTAATTTAAGAGTTTATTTTTAGATTTTAAGCAGAAATTTTGGGGTGTTTGATTTTTTTTTTCCACTGTACTCTTACATGATGAGTTAAGCGGGTATTTTGGGGGAAATTATTATTTTAGACTAATCATACACGAAGGATATTTTTTTTTTTCGGGGGTTGATATTTTAAAGAACTAATTAAGAAGGGAGCATTCATGGTGAATTAATGAATTATTTTTTTTAGGAGTAATTTTGTTAAGATTGAATTATTTTTTTCATTTTTTGGAGCGGATATTTCTTGCGATGTTTTAGAAATAATAGATATTTAATTTTTTTTAATTAGTTAATAACATGAAAAAAATTTAATTGCTTTTTAACATGAATCTTTTAAGAAAAACATATTTTATTCTGAAACATTAAATTTAAAAACTAACTCTTAAGAATATGACTTGATGCAATTTACTCATTTTAAACAAGTTAACTTTACTACTTGACGGAAATATATTCAAACGCAAAACGATTTAACTTTCACATTTTTAAAGTTAATTATATAATATACTAACATTTAATTATAATAGGTATAATTTTATTAAAAATACTGAATAAAAGAAAATTTACACTTAAAAAAAAATTATAACACCATTTTAAAATATTAAACAACAACAACAAACTTGTAATTAAGAGATGAATAAATATAAATGTATGAATCACACAATAATAAAAAGAAATACTTAATCATTCATAAAAATTATATCATACTTAAGTTTTCAAAAAGAGTTAAGTTTGAAAACTTAAGTTTTCAAAAAGAGTTTCAATAAGCGTTTCCAAATTAACAAAGAAAATTGAGTATTAAATATCAAATAATGGACATGCACTCTTTACACTCACATCTTACAATGTACTTAGTAACCAAATTTAATGATTTTTAAGCATGTCTTCTTAAATTGTCTTTCTTAAATCTATCACAGTTGAATATTTAGCTTTCTCCTCATAACTTTATCGAGAAATATATAATGTATACCACACGATTTCATTAAATGAATCACAATACAATTCAAACTTCTCATTTTCAATGTTTTATATATACTAGTGTTTATCAAATAGGTGTTTATTCTGAACAATCATTACTTAGTATATTGATGAAAAGTTTGTGTTGAACGGTTTTTAACTCAAATGGTGTGAGAGAAGGATATATTAGGACAGAAGTTATTAAATATAGAGTCTTTAAAGTTTATACCCTTGCAAGAATTGGCATTTCAAGAAACAAAGTTGTGTCACATTTGAAAGCATTCTTTTTATTCGAAACGCACACGTGATCACGATCACATCACTGAAGAGTATAGAGAAGCTGTTTATGTTGTATATAATTTGAATTTTCATTAACACAATATTATAACCGAAGTTTTTCGACAGTTTGAAAAATTATGATGCACAACGTCTGCACACGTTAACACAGAATAAGATTAGTTTATGCCCTTTCGATGATAAGCGTTATTTGCAGGTAAGATGTATTAACATAACAACATTTTCTTGATAATTTTTCTCGCAGGTTTCGAAACCACAAACATCTGATCATACTTCTCATTTTTAACACGCGACGCTAATCATTGGGCCATTAACGCCTGTAATTTAGTAACTAAAAAGTAAGAAAGATCGTCGAAAGTGATTACTTCACACATGCAAAAATAATTTTTATTGTGACTTATCAGTTAAAAATCACGAAGAAAAGAAAAAGAATTCATATGTGTTTAGGATTACTTTGAGATTTTATGAGTCACCTCATCAGTTAAATAGACATATTCACTTCTTATGAAATGTATTATATTTTAGTTTATCAGTCATAGTGTGATTACTTATTAATAATTTTAGTATCATTAAAAAAGTTTAAAAAAAGTTAAATATATCAAAAATACAAGTTCGTGTAAAAGGTTTAAACAAATTGTTAAAATAATTTTGCAAAACTTTACAAATTATTTAAAAATGATTCACTAATATTTAGTAATCGACAAATTTTAATAGCCATAATCATTTATATGTGACTTAAGTTTTCTGTTTTAACTGTTAAGTTATTAAATTCCCCCTTCAAGTACATCTCATTGATATGTTTTAATCAACCAACCAACCATTCAACTGTGTTCACAATCAACTATTATGTGAGTTAGGTTTTCAGTTTTAATTGTTAAGTTATTACATCTCCCCCCTCCCCTTCATTTACATCTCATTGATAAGTTTTCAACAACCAACCACCCAACTTTTTTTCGTAATCAACTATTTATTTACCCTAACAACCAACTATTTATTTATCCTAACAACCAAAAAGCTTTTATCGTCACATGAACAAAATTTTTTAGATGAAAGACTTGTCATTTATAATCGAAAAAACAATGACTTGTGTAATAATTTTTTTTCCTTACTTAAATGAAACCTTCGCCTGTGTATGGTAAAACTTGGAAAATTTCATTTAATGCACAAATTTAAAGTTAACAGACAAGGTCTTCACACATCTTTTAGTATTTTACTAACACTTTACCAAATATCTTTAGAAAACAACAGAATTTTAAATAATTATTTTAATAAAAATTCTCTTTTGTAAGTGACATTACTAAACTTACTTGAAAAATCAACTTGGCAAAGCAGGTTTTCACTGTTTCAACTTAGTAATATTCATAAGTTTTATATAAAAATCAACTTGTTTGGTTATGTCCCAGCATGGTTTTATAAAATGTATCGATAAAGACCTTTAATATTAATGTTTAAAAATATGCAGTTAGTCTTTTAATGATAAATATTTTCACTTCTTTTATTTAAAAACATTTTTTAAATAAAATTATTACAGTTGCCAATTTTTCTCAGTGTTATGAAATATGCATGCAAAACTTTTAATTATAACTTTCACATTTTAGTATTTCAAATTATTGTTTTCAAGGTGTACTAAAATTTGAAAAAAAAAAAATATTTAATTTTCATGCATAATTCAATTAAAATAGTTTAATAATAAAGACACATTTAACATTCTGTACTCACCTAATCCAACACCATCGCCAAAGCACGTCCAACACACTCCAGGGTTTAGGAAGAAATGAAAAAAATTCAAAGTCCTTATCAGAAAATTTTATCAGATAATCTTATCTTAAGATATGTGACATCACAGAACATGTGTCAACTGATCACGTGATGTATAACACGTGACTAGCGCTTTGTATTCTAGATTGATTCTTATAAAAATTCATTTATGAAGTAATTTAATCATTATTATTATTATTAATTAACTAATTAAATTAATCTTATTAATAAATTTTATTAATCATTCTTATTATTATTAATTAACTAATTAATTAAAATAATTAATAAGATTAATTAATTAAATTAATAAGATTACCATACACATGCGAAGGTTTCATTTAAGTAAGGAAAAAAATTATTACACAAGTCATTGTTTTTTCGATTAAAAATGACAAGTCTTTCATCTAAAAAATTTTGTTCATGTGACGATAAAAGCTTTTTGGTTGTTAGGATAAATAAATAGTTGGTTGTTAGGGTAAATAAATAGTTGATTACGAAAAAAAGTTGGGTGGTTGGTTGTTGAAAACTTATCAATGAGATGTAAATGAAGGGGAGGGGGGAGATGTAATAACTTAACAATTAAAACTGAAAACCTAACTCACATAATAGTTGATTGTGAACACAGTTGAATGGTTGGTTGGTTGATTAAAACATATCAATGAGATGTACTTGAAGGGGGAATTTAATAACTTAACAGTTAAAACAGAAAACGTAAGTCACATATAAATGATTATGGCTATTAAAATTTGTCGATTACTAAATATTAGTGAATCATTTTTAAATAATTTGTAAAGTTTTGCAAAATTATTTTAACAATTTGTTTAAACCTTTTACACGAACTTGTATTTTTGATATATTTAACTTTTTTTAAACTTTTTTAATGATACTAAAATTATTAATAAGTAATCACATTATGACTGATAAACTAAAATATAATACATTTCATAAGAAGTTAATATGTCTATTTAACTGATGAGGTGACTCATAAAATCTCAAAGTAATCCTAAACACATATGAATTCTTTTTCTTTTCTTCGTGATTTTTAACTGATAAGTCACAATAAAAATTATTTTTGCATGTGTGAAGTAATCACTTTCGACGATCTTTCTTACTTTTTAGTTACTAAATTACAGGCGTTAATGGCCCAATGGTTAGCGTCGCGTGTTAAAAATGAGAAGTATGATCAGATGTTTGTGGTTTCGAAACCTGCGAGAAAAATTATCAAGAAAATGTTGTTATGTTAATACATCTTACCTGCAAATAACGCTTATCATCGAAAGGGCATAAACTAATCTTATTCTGTGTTAACGTGTGCAGACGTTGTGCATCATAATTTTTCAAACTGTCGAAAAACTTCGGTTATAATATTGTGTTAATGAAAATTCAAATTATATACAACATAAACAGCTTCTCTATACTCTTCAGTGATGTGATCGTGATCACGTGTGCGTTTCGAATAAAAAGAATGCTTTCAAATGTGACACAACTTTGTTTCTTGAAATGCCAATTCTTGCACGGGTATAAACTTTAAAGACTCTATATTTAATAACTTCTGTCCTAATATATCCTTCTCTCACACCATTTGAGTTAAAAACCGTTCAACACAAACTTTTCATCAATATACTAAGTAATGATTGTTCAGAATAAACACCTATTTGATAAACACTAGTATATATAAAACATTGAAAATGAGAAGTTTGAATTGTATTGTGATTCATTTAATGAAATCGTGTGGTATACATTATATATTTCTCGATAAAGTTATGAGGAGAAAGCTAAATATTCAACTGTGATAGATTTAAGAAAGACAATTTAAGAAGACATGCTTAAAAATCATTAAATTTGGTTACTAAGTACATTGTAAGATGTGAGTGTAAAGAGTGCATGTCCATTATTTGATATTTAATACTCAATTTTCTTTGTTAATTTGGAAACGCTTATTGAAACTCTTTTTGAAAACTTAAGTTTTCAAACTTAACTCTTTTTGAAAACTTAAGTATAATATAATTTTTATGAATGATTAAGTATTTCTTTTTATTATTGTGTGATTCATACATTTATATTTATTCATCTCTTAATTACAAGTTTGTTGTTGTTGTTTAATATTTTAAAATGGTGTTATAATTTTTTTTTAAAGTATAAATTTTATTTTATTCAGTATTTTTAATAAAATTATACCTATTATAATTAAATGTTAGTATATTATATAATTAACTTTAAAAATGTGAAAGTTAAATCGTTTTGCGTTTGAATATATTTCCGTCAAGTAGTAAAGTTAACTTGTTTAAAATGAGTAAATTGCATCAAGTCATATTCTTAAGAGTTAGTTTTTAAATTTAATGTTTCAGAATAAAATATGTTTTTCTTAAAAGATTCATGTTAAAAAGCAATTAAATTTTTTTCATGTTATTAACTAATTAAAAAAATTAAATATCTATTATTTCTAAAACATCGCAAGAAATTCTATCACGTGATGTGATAATAAATGTATGAAAACTAGCACAGGATGCTTTAGTTAAAATTTGTATGAATTAAACTAACAGAATTAATACAACACATACGTATAGGTCTCAAATGTTAGTATAAAACTGATAATTATAAACTATATAAATTATATTTACGTGATTAAGTAATGGGGGCAATGATTAGTGTGGTGTTTAAAAAAAAAAAAAATGAGAAGTTTGGGAATTAATTAAGATAATTCCAAATTTGAAAACAACCCACAGGAAGTATGACTCATCAAATCACTAGTTTTAAGTCTTTGCGAAGCAGTCAGATCTTCGTCACTTTTTGATGTCTAAATGGGATAAAAATTAAAGGTTTTAATGCTTTTCCAATACAATATCTAATTTTTAAAAAAAAATCATCCAACGATGTTTTTTTTTTTATGGTCTTGTATTTTCGAGTAAGAACTTACGTGTTTGAAATAACATAACCCATTTTTTTTTTAAGATTAAAATCTCATATATATTATTAAATTATATTATTCATCAAATATATTATTCATTAAATTAGAAGTGTGTTAATGAATATTAAAACATATGTTTGCTAAATTAAAAGATAACAGAATAAATTTTTCTACGAATATTAATCAATTTTAAGATGAGAATAATTCAATAGGTCTTCGTCACTTCTTAATATCTAAATAATAATAATAATAAAAGCTAAAGGTTTAAATGATTTTCTAATATAATGTCTAGCAATAATAATAATAAAATCATTCAAAGGTGTTTTTTTTTATGATTTTGTATTTACAAATAAGAAAGTACATGTTTGAAATAGTATAAGCAATTTAAAAAAAAATCTTATAAATAAAGGTAATTTCACTAAAACATTAATTAAAATTGTCAAATTTAAAAAATAATTATTAAATAAGAAAATCTGAAGTTAATTGCAATTGAAATATTCTTCTTTCAATATAGGATGTGATAAGGACTTCCTCTGTTTGGGGGAAATCCCAACGATTAGTCATATCATACCTGTCTTAACTTGCTAGTGATTCAATCCAACATGCGATGTTGATAAGAGTTTATCAAGAATTATTCTTCAAGAAAGTGCAGAATGAAGGCGAATTCATATGTTGGTAAGTAAAATTTGTATATAAAATGTATAAAATGAATAAACTTTTAAATATTAATATGTTTAAGAACATACTTTCAAAGCAAGTTATTGTGAGGTAATATTTTAAAATGATTCATAAATTAACTGACTCTCACTTTTTTCACTCGCATAAAATATTTCTCTTAAGAAAAAAATATTCAATTTTCATACTAAAAGTTTTTTTGAATTGCATGAAAGTTGGTTAAAAAAAAAAAATATTTTGAAATGATTATTTTCTCAATTGTTACTTCTTAATCCATAAAATTCTAATGTTCTTAATTCATCGAACTACCCATTCGAATATAAATGATTTTAAAACTAATAATATTTACTTATATTTTTTACATAACATGATGTTTGTATCATAGATATTATGCTTTAAGATTTATCAAACAAATGGTGAATCATTGTACTTTGATTTTTCTTTACATGGGTAAATATTTTGTATTAATTTGATGATTTTATGTTGATACTCCAAACAGTTAGGCCGACGCGCGCGAACACATCTCATTACGAATATTATTTTAAAAGAGTACCCAAAGTGGGGGTCTTTCTGAAATATCCTTATTGTCGCAAGGTTTTCCAAGGTTAAAGGAAAATGACAGACTCCAAACAGTAAAAACCGACGAGCGCGATTAAATGTTAGTCCATTTTGAAACATTCTTTCATTTAAATTTTAAAGTTATTTTTAAATTATTCTACAAATTCAATTGCATATTATGTTTCACTAAAAATATCGCTCGAAAAAATGTATGTGATTGTGTGCAATATGGGAGTCATGTGATCTGCCTCCCCGTGGCGATTCCTGGGTAAAAGGTTTGACCCTAGGTCACTTTCAGCTAAAGATCACATCTTTCGACAAAAAATTTACATACATACATACAACACACGCACATACATACAACACATACATACAACATACGCACACATACAACACACACATACATACAACACACACACACATACATACAACACATACATACACACACACATGCATACACACACACACATGCATACAACACACAAACATATGTACACACACGCACATACATACAACACATACATACACACACATACATGCATGCATACAACACACAAACATACATACACACACATACATACAACACACACAAAAAAATAATAATAATCAATTCAATTAAATTTTCCACAGCATGAAGAAAAGCACATATTCCAAACCGTTAGGGCGACGAGTGCGATTCAATGTTAGTATGAAAAATCCCATTTTGAAACATATTTTTTCATTCAAATTTTAAAGTTATTTTTTAACTATTCTAAAATATCAAGTGTATAAACATAGTTGACTAAAAATAGTACTCGAAATAATTTTAAAGTTCCTTCATTAAATAAATATTCAAAATTGTTATTCCAAAATTCACATTACCAGCATGTGATATTTATGATAATGGATAGATATAAAAGTGGTGGAAGTCATTCTAAGAAATTCTAAATCAATACCCACACATGATTAGAAGAAAATTATAAACTCCGAACGGTTAGGTCGACGAGCGCACGTCAATTTCATTGCTAAAAAAATTAAGTCCCCCTATTTAACATTAATATCCACTCCAAAAAATGAAAAAAATAATTCATTAATTCACTATGAATGCTCCCTTCTTAATTAGTTCTTTAAAATATCAACCCCCGAAAAAAAAAAAAATACCCTTCGTGTATGATTAGTCTAAAATAATAATTTCCCCCAAAATACCCGCTTAACTCATCATGTAAGAGTACAGTGGAAAAAAAAAATCAAACTCCCCAAAATTTCTGCTTAAAATCTAAAAATAAACTCTTAAATTACACTAAACTTAAAATTTTTAAGTTGCCACATTAAAATTAAAAACCACTCGTACAATAGTACAGAAAAAAATATTCTGTGTCCCCAAAATATCCGCTTAACCCCTTATTTAAAACACGGTGAAAAAAAAAAAAAAATCAATCTCCCCAAAATTCCCGCTTAAAATCAAAAAATAAACTCTTAAATTATACCAAACTGAAAATTTTTAAAATTCCCGCTTAAAATCAAAAAATAAATCCTAAAACTAAAGTGCACCGAAAATTTTAAAGTCCCCGCATTAAAATTAAAAAAACATCATCGTACTATAATACAACAAAAAAATTCTAACTCCCTAAAATTCCCGCTTAAAATTTAAAAAAAATTCTTATCTAAAACTAAAGTGCACCGAAAATTTTAAAGTCCCCGCATTAAAATTAAAAAAACATCATCGTACTATAATACAACAAAAAAATTCTAACTCCCTAAAATTCCCGCTTAAAATTTAAAAAAAATTCTTATCTAAAACTAAAGTGCACCGAAAATTTTAAAGTCCCCGCATTAAAATTTAAATAACACCCTCATACTATAGTACGCCGAAAAAAATTCTAACTCCCTAAAATTCCCGCTTAAAATTAAAAAATTATTATCTAAAACACACTCATCCTCTAAGATGACGTCATCTTAACCTTGCGTGATGCCCGATGACCTTCACCCCACCCCCCTCTTACAGCTCGAACACCGGATGACCTTCAACCCCTCTTAGAGGTCACCACCGTCCACCGGGTGAGCTGGAACTCTCATTACTATACTACTTGTATGCTACACTACAAAAAAATATTATTTTACAGCATAATACTAGCAGTTGGATGGCCAGTTTTATACTGTAAAAGCAACTTTGTTATTTTTGTTCTCCGCATCCATTGACGATTATTTTAATCAGCTTCGTTAAAAATAACGTCAACTTTTTAATATCTCTTGTGAAATTTCATTCAGAATTGTGCTAGTGATTGGGAAAATTCTAGTGGGTGGTTATAACATTTCTTATAACTGAACTTAGTGAGCACTAGAATATTTTATGAATACGTTTTAGGAATATATTTTATGACTTTTGAATGCATGGGGAGATATGTTAAAAGTACTGATCGGCGTATCCAGACATGTCTATGTGTGTATCTCTAAACAATAAAGCTCAGAAATTCGTCTAAGATTCAATTTATTCATGTAACTACACCCATGCTCGTTGATTAAGGATGCCAGGCATTTTTCAGTTTTAAATCTTTTTTTTTTTTTTTTTTTTTCTTGCCGAATTCACCATTTTTTACCTGCCTCACCAGTGGCCGAGAGGTTCTGACCTTTCAATTGGTAGACGGCAAGTGCTGGGTTCGAACCCAATAGTGGTCGTCGGCCTAACCGTTCTGAGTTTTCGTGGTTTTCTTCAAACCTTGCGTAAATACGGGCTAGGTTCCTTTAGAAAGACCCCCACGAAGGGCACTCCCCCCCCCCAGGGCCTATATCCCTAGAGTAGATAATCTGCCGACATTAAATAAACCAAACCAAACCAAATATCTACCTATCTTTGAAAATCCTGCTTGATCTTTGGGGTTTTCGAAAACTGACTTGACGTCACAGTTTCCATATAGTCACAAGTCAATCAGGTGGCTAGTAATAACTTATTTAAAAAAAATGTTTAATCACCCTTAAATAGATTCTATTCAGGAAGAACTGTCACTGCAGACAACTACATAGCCTTTGTAGAACGTATAGTTGTTCTGTAAAAATTTCGATTACATTTTGTTTATAGCATGCAAATTTTTCATCCATATTTAACGGGACTTCCGAAAACTATATCAGAAAGAGAATACTTTCATAAAAAATAAATATACTGGTCAGATAGAAGCTTGAGGAATAGTGGAAAATACTTTTTAACCACACACGATACCAAATAGTTTTTTTCATCATTTGGCTCTAACCCCCCCCCCCCCCAAAAAAAAAAAAAAAAAGGGGGGGGGTTTCGTTTGTTACATTATAAGACCAGAATGTTCTTGAGCATATACTCCTAGTGCGGTGTGTATATATTCCCTACATCTATGAATTGCAGTTTTTGGGTGCAAAAAAGAAATTATTTTATCCCGAAATTCAGTAAGTTAAAAAGTGTCATTTAATACTTAAAATTTTTATTCGGGAGTATTTGAAAGTTATATCGTACAATGCCAAATAAGGATATTCAACAACGAAAGGAAAAAATATTGCTGAACGGCTGTATGACATTTGAATATGATATATTGGAAAGTATTGACTAACACTGCCACCTATAAAAAATAGTATTCTTGTATTGTATATTTTACGTAGGAGAGTAACACATTTTCATCACGGCGAATGTTTCATTTTGATTATTGGCTCCTATTTTTGTGCTGTGTGTGTGTGTTGGCTGAAAGAGATGAATTCTCTTTTCCTTTTAAGGAAAAATTCTTGATGCAGAAAAGAATGTATTCTGATGGACGTGTGGGTCCGGCCGGAAGAAACTCTGAAAAACAAGGATTGTGCGTTCTCGAGGCATTTCTGGTGAATACGGAATCCTGTGATGCCTCACTACGAGCCCCTTGTGTTTCCCGTCTCCTGTGAATGTTTCTCTCATACGTATGTATGACTGCAGAGAAATGCATTTTCTACGAAAGGCGTATGAATAAATCACGAAGTTTTGAAGAGGTTTAACCGTATAGAACTTTAAACGGAATTCTTTATGATTGTGTGCTTGAAAACGAGAAAAAGCTTCTTCGCGGTTTATGCATTCAAGTATTTTTTTCCATTCTGCGGTTGCTTTGTGTGGAGATAGTTTTGAATAAGGTGAGGATGATCTGGAATCTGAAAGTATTTACAGCAGAATATGTTTATAACGCAAATCTAAAAACTCCAGGTCACATGGAATTTTGCATCATGTCAATCATTTCGTACATCATTAACTTACTTTGTAAACACGGAAAATAGATCTGGAACCTATCCATGTTCAGTAGAAAATCTTTAGATTTATTCCTCAGGAACAAAATTTATGAAGATTATAATTTTTTGAATACAAACGAATCATTTCATAAAGTAAAATTACCTTATAAACAGCATCAAAATACATCTAAACAAAATCATTTTATTACTTATTTGGAATTTTTTTTATTTAATTGGACAAATTTTTTCATTAAAAAAAAATCAAGATTATGGTAATAAATAGGAAATAATACTGTAAATGTATATCTCTAGAGGTTAGAAATATATCCATAATTATTGTAATATGGATTACTTAGTCATCTTAAGTGAAAATTGTTTAAATTTCAGAAACTTTGCATTATAGAGCAAATTGCGTTATAAAAATGGTCGTCCGCTGTATTTATTATCTATGAACTAGGTTCAATTCCATCCATAACAAAGTGTATTAATAATAATTAATAATAAATTTAAATATAATTATTACATATAATTATTAAATATATATAATTATACAAAATAAAATTAAAAATAAAATGGATCCCTTGATCTAACACTCATCGAATATAAAGATTGCATTTTGTCGAATAGCTTCTAAGAAAAACAACTTATTTCTTTCATTTTTGAAGCTCTCACATGGAGAACACAGAAGTCAATGCCACATAATTCTGGAAAAATACAAAGAAATTCAAATAGATGAAATAAGTAACAACAGGGCAATGAGAATGGGGACTTATTCTCACGTTGACATTCGCGGGTATAAACTGGAAAATATTTTCATCAGTTGACAGAGGATACTCGTAAACTGTTTCTGCAAAATGAGAGAAGACAGCTCCACTAAGGTCGCTGTCCATTTATTCAGTCAGGGAAATCTAGAACCCGGATTTTTATTCATAAATTCACCCATTATGAAGATGTTAGAACATTTCTACTTTGCCTTCTGTGAAATGAGAGGACAACGTAAAAAGTAGAGGGAAGGATCATAGATATCATCTAAATAAGGACGCATCTAAATACCCCTCAGTAAGAGGCCTCTGGTTTTAAATGGAAATCAAAGTGCCATGCTCATAGCTTTTGGTCCGAACGATAAGACACTGTAACGTCATTGTACCACTTTAGACACATCTGAATTAATCTGTTGAAAATTTCGCTGAACTACCTTTATTATTGTTGAAGGTATGAAGGAACATCGGTGTTTGGCTAAACGATATTAGATATACGAATCGACGAAGCAAGAATTCAGACACTTTAATCAAGACTTTTTATTTTATTTCATAAGTACCAAGCCCTAATTTCTCCACTCTGCGGTTTTGCATTATTCTTCCCTTTTCGGAAGCTAAAAGAACTGTAGATGTTTTTGAAATTTGATTTCCTTCGACTTTTTATATTTCACTACGCAGTTTTCATTTGTAAATGTAGACGGAGAGATGTCTTTTTCTCTCTCCAGTTTTAAACTATAGTAATCAAGATATTTTATAATGTTTTTTATTCTGTTAAAATATTAAATCTAAAGAAAAATTATCTATCTTAGTTATGAGTGTTGAAATAATCCACAATACATTATTAACAGTATATTTTAGTATTCTTATAGCAGCAAACCCATCGCTGTTGTAATGAAATGGATTTATCTTCACTCGTGCCTTGTGTGATCTGTGGGGACCATAAATGAGGTAAGCGAATTTTTTCCTTATATCTTTATTTCATGTTTATGCAGTCTTAAAGTAATACTAACGTGACAGAGGCTCCTCCAATCTAGTATACAAAATATATTGTATAACATATTTATTTACAACAAACGAGACACCCTGCTTTTTGTATAGAATAAAGGGAATATGACCCTACGTCTCGACATGAAAGTTCCTGTTTTAATGGATATCATAAACCCGTTATTCAAAAATAATGCGTGGACATGCCTATCAAACACAAAAAATCTGCAAATTCCCCTTTGTTGGAATCCAGTTCAAAGTAGATGGCGAAAACAAACCAAGGAATGGAGCCCTACGGCAAAAACGCGTTTCTTTGGAAACTATTCCCGAGTGACTTCATTAAATTTAAACCACAAACCAGAAATGGAAAAAAATGTCTTTTTTGTCGCTGTGTTTGTTTGAATAACGAGTTTTCCTGTTTTTCAAATACATTCAGGACATTAAACAACGCTCAATGGAAGCATTTTTGCAAAATGTAGAGAAAAGGGTTTGGTTTAAAAAAGATAGAACTCATTACCTTTAGAATTCTTTTTTTACATTTTTATGTTACATTCTGTTTCTATTTATTAATTTACATTTCACTGCAAAACTCAAATTTTGAAATGCAATTTAGAAAAGAAATATTGTCTCAAACGAGGCACCGTTAAAAATGTTGTTATATTTCGTAAAAAAAGTCCTTTTTTTTCTAAACTTCTAACATAAATTAAGGAAACCGACTTATGTTCCGAAAGACATTCTATAAATGGGAAATTTTTTTGTTCATTATTTGATTTTGCATATCGTGGCATTCAAGTAATCGAGTGGAATAAAGACTAAAAATGCTTTTTATTCTCTCTTGCAGGATTCATCATTTAAAAACATCTTTTCTCACATCTTACTGTGGAATTGTAAATGATCCACCATGTGAAATTAAAGTTCTTGAAGTATTTTCTATTTCAGGATTAAATAAAAAAAAATAATGTTAAAAAGTCTGAAGATTTTTTAAAACCCTTTTGTATACATATGTTTTAAATTTAATTTCATTCTTTCAAAACAAAAACATCCTTAAAATGTCAAAAAAGCGAACAACATTTTAATTAAAATATCTGTTTTAAAATAAGAACTTTTTAGAAAAGGAATAAAACTATTTCAAGAAGTATCCTTATGACGCTACCTGCATGTGGGTAGATAAGATTGAACATTAGAATAACTCTCTCTTGTTTTTAACTCATTTTAATGTTAAATAATTTTATATTTAATGGTAATTATTATTATTAACTCGAGTTAAAAATTGAACTTATTGCTTTGAAAATGACTGTACATAATCAGATGATCATTTCTTCAAAATTAAAAACGCGACTTTTATTTTATTTTTATTTATTACTCAGAATAGTACATTAACCCTTTGAGCTCTGGTGGTAGAATTTTCCACCACATAATTTTAATTGCAAAATGTCACAACGGCACCAGAAAATTCAACCAAATTTCTTTGAAAAAGGTTTAATGCAATTTTTTTTTTCGTGTATATCGTTGACCGTTTTTTTTTCTTTGCAAAATACTGGTACCAATGTGACATTTGGAATTTTGATGAAATTTACCCATCAGAGCTCAAAGTGTTAAAAGATTGTGAGGGCGCAATCGCTCATTTACAAATAAATTAAGATGTGTCACTGCTTGAATATCTCATTTTATGTTCCCTCGAAACTAATCCAATTTAAAAGTAACGCGAAATGCGTTTTGATTGGATTAAAATGGAGAAAAACATCCCAACTTCGTCACTGATGAATCATCCAAAAAACTTGTGGAACCAGAGAGAAAAGTAGAGCTTGATCTAAAAAAAATGTTACAGTAAAAATTGAAAAATACTTTCAATCTAAAAACATGCGTAGAAAAGAAATGGAATCAGATGATCTGTAAAACTCATGAAATAACCCAAATTTTTGTTAGCTGAAAAAGAGGATTGAGCTTTACTGGTGCCTTAAAATCAATCGGGAAAAAAGAAGCATTTTTAATTGACTTTATATTCCAATCATCCATAACCAGTTTAAAAAATTGGGTTCATAATTATAGGTTAGAGGCTGATGTAATGAAGTATGAAAACGGTCCGTTCAGTACAAGGTGTGGGCACAATTCCACTCCAGCGGTTTTGATAAGTGGAAGATCAAAGCTCCAAGTAAACCCAAAACCTTGAACAGTAACGATTCAACCATATACTATACATTTGTGTTCATCCATATTTTTCTATATCAATTCCTTAACAACCTGATTATATTAATGTTATATTTTAATTATTACTTCATGGTTTATATTCGTTTAGCGTTATGGATCGTAACTGATTTGAGACAACATAACAATATATTCTATTGACTACTTTGCTCAGTAATCATTTTGAGTGGGTAATAGTATAATTCTGAATATAAGGCACCAGTAAAGGTCAGCCCACATTTTCAGCTAACAAAAGTTTGGGTTATTTCATGAGTTTTACAGATCATCTGATTCCATTTCTTTTCTAAGCATGTTTTTAGATTGAAAGTATTTCCCAATTTTTACTGTAACATTTTTTTTAGATCAAGCTCTACTTTTCTCTCTGGTTCCACCAGTTTTTTGCATGATTTCACAGTTTTTTCAGATCCGTCCAGGAACTTTATCAATCATTTTCAACTAACAAATCTAAACTATTATTAGTATTAGTTTAAAGTTATTAGTAGGCATATTAGTTTGGCAAAATACCGGAAAAAACGTCCAGTTGGCTTCAATTTTGGCGAGTTTTTTTTTTCTAAATTATCCCTTTTTAATTCAAATGTCTGTATTGTAGTAACTGTTTTGACGTCAAAAACACTCAAATAAAAGTGCGATGTTTTTTAAGAGATATTTAGTTACAGTTTATGTATATGTTTATGAAAAATATGTATTTTCTATTTCGAATGACGTGAATTTCAAAAAATGCAAAAATCTCTCAGGAGAATCCGAATTTTTATTCATCTGTAAAAAAAGAGCACGAGTTATCATTTCCTTTTTAATTTATTAAAGTGTTTTTAGTTGGTGGCAACTCGAAAAAAATAAAAAAGGAGAGATTTCTATAATGTTAAATTATGGAAGGTATAGCGTTATGTAAATTTTAAATGGGTGCCATTTCCTTAATTTTTGATATTTTTTTTACCAGACCTTCGAAATACGCATCCCTTAATTAAAAGCTTTCGAACAAGCTATTACACGTCGCTGAATGTTTCTTGGTTCGGCTTATAATTGAATTGTTTGTCTTTTTCCTTGTTTCACGAGCAAAAAGTGACAAAACAGGGGTTCTGGATCTCAACTAATCGGTGGATCTGGATGCATTTTTGTAAACTTTGAGATCTAGAGTAGGACACTTCCCCTTTTCAATTTCGTTGCGATCCGATATTAGTTCCAAAGCTATTAAGAGGCAAACTTTGGACTTTAGCATTAGAGATGCATCTGAGCTCTACTATACAGCACAATTGTGCTGTATGAGGAATTCCGCTGTGCCTCATAGAGAAGCTTGTTAAATATTAAGACAAGGGGGAAGGGCGTACGTTTAAAAAGTCTCACATTTTACTCTGACATCAATTTATGTTTTAAATAATATAATAGTTAAATAATATAATATGTTTTAAATAATATATAGTTTTAATAATTGTTTTAAAATACTTTTTCTAACACAAATTAAAGGGCGGAGGAGGTTCGGTGATGGCGCATTCTGTAATTCTATTAAAAGTGAACGCCAAGCAGTATCGCAAAAGCAAATGACACTTTCACTTATTATGTTGTTAACCTGCAAAGGAGCCTGTAAAATAGTAAAACAAAGCAAAGAAGATGTAGCCTCATGTATTCTATCCAATCATGCTACTACTGTATTGAGATATCGGCATGAAAATAGTAGAGGTGTACTTCTTTCATTATTAAATTTTTTATTTTAAATATAAATTAATATAAGGAAATGGAATATTTATTAAGATAACGAATAATTTAATAAGCTAGGATTCTCTAATCGTTTTAGAAAGATTTTCGTGAAATAATTTTAATGAAATGCGGAAATTTAATTTTCGTAATCTTTATATACAGGGTGATTCAGCTCGTCGGTGACAAACTTTAAGGATCGATAGAGCACACCTAGACGAACATTTTTGAATAGGGAATGTAGGGTCCCTGACGCGATGGTAAGGCGCTAGGCGCTTTCGAAAATTTGGGTGCCGAAATTCGAAACGTCATAAAAACTAGGGAAATGGTTAGATTTTCTTGCTTGTTGCGTCGAAATGATTCTGTTTGTTTAGACTTTCTTCAGTACCAATTTGATAAGCGTATCTCTTAAAACATGGATAGGGGGCGCTGCAGACTTTGGAGAGCTAGACAACAACTTTAAGCCCGTTATTTTGATAATTTAACACATGCTCGCCAAAGTTTATACTCTAACTTAAAGTTTGAACCCAAAAGTAGAGCCCTGCAAAAAGCGTAAGAGCCGGAATAAAATGTCAAAGTACAGGGTGGTCGAAACTCGAAGGCTCCTAAGAGATAAACAAACAGATTTCTTGACTTATGGCATGCATTTTCATGATTCTGTTTGCTGGGGCTCTCTGAAACTCAGTTGAACGGTACAAAAAGAAACATCGATAGGGGGCGCTTTGGGCAAAAAACATAATTCGTTGACATTTCGGACGCTAACTGGAAACGGGGCGCTACGATCAGTTAGAAACAAAACAAGAGAGTAATTTACTTATCATAAGAAGCTATTAAAACTGCAGTTTGTTTGTTTTTTTTAACAAACATAGCTGGTTTCAATCATGCACAATGCGCGCAATAAAATTTACATAAGGTGCTTTTTGCTGATTTATGCAAAAGATATCGTACCATATCGATATGCAAAAGATACGTAATGCGTAGACGACAACGCGAGATGACGTAGTTGTATGCGCAGACACGTCTTTTGAACGTGCGGTACCTACTTAAGCTTCGGGTTACTTGTCTGCAGATCGGTAGTAGGATGGAACGGTACACAAACTCTGAATTGGCTGACATGCATTTGGCGTATGGCGCTGCTGGTTGTAATGGACGAGCCGCTCAGCGGTTGTACGCCGAGCGTTACCCCAACAGGCAAATCCCCTGCCATGCCTTCTTCGCTCGAGTACACCAGAGGTTGTCCACAACGGGATCTTTCGACGGAGGCAGGCCTGAACGGGAGCGATCAGTGAGCACCCCCGACAACGAAGAGGCTGTGCTTAACCTGGTTGAGGACAACCCAGGTCTTAGCACGAGAGATATCGCCAGACATGTTGGCATTTCGCAAGCAACTGCGTGGCGCATCTTACGTTCCCGGAATCTGCACCCCTACCACATCCAGCGGGTGCAGTTGCTCAGAGAGCAGGATTTTGGCCCTCGAGTGGAATTCTCAAGATGGTACTTGGCGATGAGATCCAGGGATCCCCGTTTTGTAAACAGCATTTTGTTTACGGACGAGTCCACCTTCAGCCGGGAGGGAATGTGGAACGCCCACAACAGTCATGTGTGGTGTGATGAAAATCCACATGAAACCAGAAGCCGAGCAGCCCAGGAGCGTTTCTCAGTAAATGTGTGGGCCGGCATTCTGGGGGATTGCCTCATTGGCCCTTATTTGTTACCTGAACGGCTGACAGGTGGAAATTACCTGATTTTCCTGGATCAAGTGCTGCCGCAGCTTCTGGAGGAGGCGCACGTACCCGAAGGTTCGCGTCGCCAGATGTGGTTCCAGCACGATGGAGCTCCGGCCCATTACACGAACGACGTGCGTCTCCATCTAAACGCAAGGTATGGCCAGCGGTGGATCGGGCGTGGGGGTCCAGTTCACTGGCCTGCCCGATCACCAGACCTCACCTGCTTGGATTTCTTCCTTTGGGGTTACCTGAAGGCCGAGGTATACCATACACCTGTCAGCAGTGATGAAGAACTTGTGGCGCGCATTGTGGCAGCTGCAGGGCAGATCAGAGATACTCCTGGCATTGTTGGAAACACACACTCCTCAATGCGACGGAGGTGCGAAGCCTGCATCATGGCCCAAGGTCGAAATTTCGAGCATCTTCTGTAGTGTTATTTTTTGTAAATAAATTTCCAGTATCATTGATGTTTTTGGTCTAAATTTATTCAGAAGTGTTGAGCAGAGGTAGAAAATGTGTTTTCATTATTACTAACTGATCGTAGCGCCCCGTTTCCAGTTAGCGTCCGAAATGTCAACGAATTATGTTTTTTGCCCAAAGCGCCCCCTATCGATGTTTCTTTTTGTACCGTTCAACTGAGTTTCAGAGAGCCCCAGCAAACAGAATCATGAAAATGCATGCCATAAGTCAAGAAATCTGTTTGTTTATCTCTTAGGAGCCTTCGAGTTTCGACCACCCTGTACTTTGACATTTTATTCCGGCTCTTACGCTTTTTGCAGGGCTCTACTTTTGGGTTCAAACTTTAAGTTAGAGTATAAACTTTGGCGAGCATGTGTTAAATTATCAAAATAACGGGCTTAAAGTTGTTGTCTAGCTCTCCAAAGTCTGCAGCGCCCCCTATCCATGTTTTAAGAGATACGCTTATCAAATTGGTACTGAAGAAAGTCTAAACAAACAGAATCATTTCGACGCAACAAGCAAGAAAATCTAACCATTTCCCTAGTTTTTATGACGTTTCGAATTTCGGCACCCAAATTTTCGAAAGCGCCTAGCGCCTTACCATCGCGTCAGGGACCCTACATTCCCTATTCAAAAATGTTCGTCTAGGTGTGCTCTATCGATCCTTAAAGTTTGTCACCGACGAGCTGAATCACCCTGTATAAAAATCTTCTGTGCGTGTGTATGTAATTGAACTCCTTCTAAACGACTGGACCTATTTTGATGAAATTTTGTGTGTGCGTTCCAGTATATTCGAGAATGGTTTAGATTCACATTTCGTCGAAATTGACTCAGTACTTTTTAGTAATTAGGCAAAAACTAATAGTTAGTGATTTTTCGCTAAATAAAAGTGCTATAAATATAAACGAAAGTCTGGATTTCGTATTAATCACAGCACAAAAAAAATCTACCGAACCAAAAATCTTGAAAATTGGGGTAAAAATACTTCTCATAACATCGAGTGCAGCTAAAAAGGGATTTTCGAAAATTCCACCCCTAAGAGGAGTAGAAAAAAGAGCGAACTTTTAAACAATTCCTTAAAAATCAGCTTTTGTATTTATTTTTCAACTGATAACATATTTTAGTGCATTTTTTCATTCTGAATCGAATGGTAACTAAGCAAATTCGTTTAAATCCAATAATTCATGAGATAATTCACATTTTCCTAATTAGGCGATGTCTTCGGCGCAAAAGCATGAAATTTTGAATCTTTATCTTTATACACTATATTGCCATTGATTATGGGACACTTGCGGTTTTAGACATTTTACTAAATATCTAGAAAAATACATGAGGAATCATCTCGAAACTCTTAGTGTATAAATATAATAGTATACGTCATACATCTCCGTGAAGATTTTTTACGGAAACGCCATAGGGGACCGTCAACAAATTAAAAAAGAATGAATATCTTTTGAATAACCCTGTCAAAACTAATGTAGCAAAAGCGCTCAAACTCTAGATTATGATTGAATGCCTTATTGTAATACACTGTGTTCATTTTTATGCAAATAGCATGCACACTCGCAGAGTAATTAAGGTTTTTATAAAAATGGTCCCAAATTTTTTCAAGTTTTTCCATTATAATTTTCAGAGTTCTTCATATAAAATAATATTTTTTTCAGAAAATATGACAAACAACATTGCACACAGTACCCTGTAATCAGAATTAAAAAATAATAAAAATTGTATGAAAAATGAGTAGGTTTACTATATAATTTTTTACTGCGCATGCGTCAAAGATATCAAAATTTCATTTGCATATTATGTTAGCTAAATGTATAGAGCAACTTTTGTAAAAGTCTCAAAATCATAGCTTGAAAATTCTGAAAGTAATCGTCTATAGAAAAAGGACAAAATCCATTGTTTCGAAAATGAAGCAAAAAAATGAGGGATTTTATCCAAATGCAGTAGTACATCCCATATTGTGTATTCTATATTGACACTAGTCAATGAATATATGGATACAACCCCTCTTATTTTTGCTTCATTTTGAGAATAACGGATTTTCGACTTATTCAATTGACGATTATTGTCAGAATTTTCAAGTTATGATTTCGTGACTTTCACAAAAGTTGCTCTATACATTTAGCTAACATAATATGCAAATGAAATTTTGATATCGTTGACGCATGCGCAGTAAAAAATTATTTAGTAAACCAACTCATTTTTTATACAATTTTCATTATTTTTTAATTCTGATTACAGGGTACTGTGTGCAATGTTGTTTGTCATATTTTCTGAAAAAAAATAATATTTTATATTAAGAACTCTGAAAATTATAAGGAAAAAACTTGGAAAAATTTGGGATCATTTTTATAAAAACCTTAATTACTCTGCGAGTATGCATGCTATTTGCATGAAAATGAACAAGGCTTATTACAATAAGGCATTCAATTACAATCTAGAGTTTGAGCTCTTTTGCTACATTAGTTTTGACAGGGTTATTCAAAAGATATTCATTCTTTTTTAATTTGTTGACGGCCCCCTTTGGAATTTCGGGAAAAAATCTTCACGGAGATGTATGACTTAGACTATTACATTTGTACACTAAGAGTTTCGAGATGGTTTCTCATGTATTTTTCTAGATATTTAGTAAAATGTCTAAAATCGCAAGTGTCCCATAATCAATGGCAATATAGTGTATATTTAAATCTTCTGTGCGTATGTATGTCACTGAACTCCTCCTAAACGACTGGACCAATTTTAATGGAATTTTGCGTGTGTGTTCCAGTGGATTCGAGAATGGTTTGGATTCACATTTCATCGAAATTGATTCAGTACTTTTTTAGTAACTAGGCAAAAACTAATAGTTAGTGATTCTTCGCTAATTAAAAGTGTTGAATATGTTCGATGAATAGAGTGCGGAGGGAATGCCCGAGGGGCCTAAGAGGCCAGATATAAGCTCTGCTTCTCGAATAAAGAGATCGCGTGTTCGAACCCCGCTCCTGTCAAACATGTATGCTTTACAGTAATATAGCCTGTATTATAATTTTGATTAACTGACTTCAGAAAATCGTTAACTTTTAACAAAAAAGAGAAAAATAAACTTTTCTATCAAAAATTGAACCGACTTCAAAAAATACTGAAGAGTGAAAAATAATTTCCTTACATAATTGTAATAAGAAATTAAATTAAGAACGTACTGTTTATCGTGCGTATTACTATATTGAAGTACATTTTTTTTGATTTTCTGGTGTCGGTGCCAGGAAGGACAACGTCTGTCGGTGACAGGACAACGTCTGTCGGGTCCGCTAGTTTATATATAAATAATAATAATAATAATAAACTCGTTTCTTCAGAGTTTCATCCAAGAGATCCAAGATGCTACTAACAAGATGCTTAAACTTTTTTAATTGCGTAAAAGGCACATGGAAACAGAGTGAAAAAGTATCCAACTCATTAAGACTTTACCTTATGCAATTGTGTAGGTGATCCAATTTCCTGTTTCTCGTTGATTTAAAACCGAGCCTGCGCCACACACTGCGTGGATCCTCCGTGACGTAACCTGACAACGAAAATATTTATTTATATATTTTTCAAACAAATACGATCTTATCAAGTATGGTTAAAAAGCAGAACTTTTAATTTCTACCAAATCTCTTCAGATTTTAAAAAGTTAAAGCGCATTCATATAACTTTGGGGCTGGGGGAGGGAAATGAAGGCACTTCACCTATACTTGATGTAAGATCCATGAAATGCACGTAGGTAATTCTCTATTCCAAAAAGAGTCACTAATGCTGCCGTCATTGAATTTTGTGCGACCATTTCATTTTCTCGGTTTATCCTGCAAAATATGTCGCCTATAAAAACCGGATTATAGATAGGTTAATAGGAAAATGTAGGATAGACGCTTTGAAGCAAACAGTTTTTCAATCTAAATATTATTTTAAGTATTGTGTTTAAAATAAGATTTAGTTGTACTAAATAATGTTGAAATCGGACAAGATAATTCTGTTACATAAACTTTATAAGATCAACCACTGTGCCTAGCCATTTAATCCTCTTTAATTCAGAATACTGAATAAGCATGTGCAGCGTTCATGCATTTTTTTTACTGGTATTTGTTTCCGTTTAAATAAATTTTTATTCAAAATTTTCTATCTGAATAGAGGTTTAAGTCATAGTTTGAAAAAGCCATTTTTATCTACATTTTAAAAAGCTCAAATAACATCTCGAGACGCTTTCCGTCCGATTTCAATATCGGTTTTGTCATCTATCAGAAATTAAATCACAAAACAAATCATAAGTGAAGTAAAGAAATAAAAAACAGAAAATAAAATTGACTAAAACAGTGTTTCGGTAAATCCGTCTCAAATGTTAAGTAAACGAATAGATATGAAAGAATCCTTTCACGGTTTCGTTTTAAACCCAATCTATATTTTTCAACGAAATGGCGCTGCCAGCAAAGTTGTCGAGAGAGCAGTGGGTCAATATTTTCTTCCTCATCTTAAGCATAGCACGGCAGTGCTACGCTTTATTTACAGGGTGGTCATAAAAAAACTTTGCCGATATACGGAGCTCTAGCGGCCATTCCGCTCAACCGATCAAAATGAAATTTCAGATATAGCTATTCAGAGGTATGAGCTCGAGATTCTGTGAGCGACAACAAAATGGCGCTCACGATTACGGTTATAGTTACAGAAACTCGAAAATTTCCAATGGCAACACCCTTTTTTTTCATCGCAAAATGCTCAGCGCATGCGAAAACCCTAAAGAGCGTTGGAACTGTACGTGTATCGCAAGAAACGGACATGTTATGCACGCACAAAAAACCATTCTGGGAATCCTTCCGCCCATAGAAAAAACTCGATTGGGGCGCAAGGGGGAAATTTGCATATGACACAGAGTCAGTACACTAATCTCTGATTACAATACAGATCGGAAAAACTAAAACTTTTATTTTGATTACACATTTTCCACATGGGTGCCGTCACCATCACAGACAATTAGGGCTTCCATGTGGAAAATGTGTAATCAAAATAAAAGTTTTAGTTTCTCCGATCTATAATGTAATCAGAGATTAGTGTACTGAATCTGTGTCATATGCAAATTTCCTCCTTGCGCCCCAATCGAGTTTTTTCTATGTGGGGAAGGATTCCCAGAATGGTTTTTTTTGCGTGCATAACATGTCCGTTTCTTGCGATACACGTACGGTTCCAACGTTCTTTAAGGTTTTCACATGCGCTGAGCATTTTGCGATGAAAAAAAATGGGTGTTGCCATTGGAAATTTTCGAGTTTCTGTAACTATGACCGTAACCGTGAGCGCCATTTTGTTGTCGCTCACAGAATCTCGAGCTCATATCTCTGAATAGCTATATCTGAAATTTCATTTCGATCGGTTGAGCGGACTGGCCGCTAGAGCTCCGTATATCGGCAAAGTTTTTTTATGACCAACCTGTATTTCCAGTGCGACTCCTTAATGTTATTTTAATACAGAATTTAACATTGAACAAGTTATTTACTAGACATTTTCCCACATTTTGCACGCGCTGCCACAAATTTTCTTCGAAACACCTAATTGAGTAAAAAAAAAAAATTCCTCCAATCAAGAAAAGCTGGGGATCAATGGATACATTTCCTGCAGCATTTAAATATTTTTACGGGATTTAAAAGTAAAAATAAAAATGATTCTTTTTTTGTGAGAATTAAAAACGGCATATTTTAGACTCCATATTGGAGATGAAACGGAGATTTTGAAACATTTGGTACCAAGATAAGAATCATTTACAGAAAGTAATTAATATGAAGCATAATTTTTATAATAAAAAGGCATTTTCAAACATTGATTAATGGATCAAGAAGATTTTTAGTTGAAGAAATTTAGAAAATAAGTAAATTAAACTTTTTTCTATTTATTGTTTCTTCAAAATAATCGAAAATATATATGTAACTAATATTTGAAAGCGACGTTTCTGACACATTTTTATCAGAAAAAAATCGCACCAAATCCAGTGCGTATATGGTATCTGTGCCGCGATCATGTACCTATGCCACATTTTTAAAGTTTCTCCGCCTTATATGTTCGAAGAAAACCAAAATAAATTAAAGTAAATAAAAGTCTTCAAAAATAATGGTATTAAAGAATAATAGTAAAAAGTAATAGTACATCATCCTTGGTATGTAATGAAACTAGTAAATCTGCAGAACTAGGCCTTCAAACTCAAGTTCTGGCATTTATAAGGCTAAACCGCAGAATTAACCACTACATGGCGTAAGACTTTTCGGCACTGCAATAAATTAGCCAATTCTATCAACATTACATTCAAATCGAATGTAAACAAATATAAACAACAATGCTAACAAATAATTTTTTTAATTTTCGATTTGGCGATTTTTAAAATCGTGCCTAAACTTGTAATATTACAAACAATTAATCATTGAATAAAATTAATTTTGAATTAACTTGTATTAAATTTATTATTCCGATGATGGTTAAACTGATAACACACTACATGACTTAATTTTTAAAATATCACAAAGAGTTTCCGTTGAAAAGAGCTGTTTTTTTATATTTCAAGTTAATATTTTTACAAAACTCTTTTGATTCATTATCTGTATGAAATAATAAAATATAAACACATTTGAAACATTCATAATGCTCAAACTTTTGACACAGATGTCTAATACTTACCACGTTTCTGCAATTTTTTTATGCCAATTTGGCGAAAATTTCGTTTTCAAATACCAATCACATGCATAATTTTACATTATTTTGTATTATTAAAATAAATAGTGATAAATAAAAAAAAAGTTTATTAATAACTATAGAACAAAACAATTTATATCATTAAAAAAAGGACTGTAAAATAAAATAACAATTTATTAATAAATATACAATGATAGCCGAATTAGCATGTGAGACACATAATCGCCATTTTGTTCCAACGTGCTGCATATATGATATCTGTCCCCAACTTTCCTACGTTGAACCCTACCCAGGAATGCAGTGGAGGGCATACGGAGGCATACATCGTATACCCTCTGGATTTTTTAAGTTATACCGTATACACTCTGTTTCTCAAGAAAGCTATAGTGTTATACACTCTAGGGCAGGGCCGTCCAAAGCGGCGCCGCGGGCGCCATGGCGCCCTTTGCATGTTTTCTTGGTGCCATTTTGAAGATTTCCTATTACTAGTCCTTTTTTAAAGTAAAATTCCCTTGTAAAGGATACTTTACTTAAAATCTTCTGTATTTGCTTAAAAGTCCTTTAAAAAATCTGCACAAATATATTTCACGCATCAACAATTAAAATGTACTCAACGTATTAAAAAAAAAGAAATTGATTACTTAAAAGAAAAAAAAATATGTGCTGTTGTATTTCTTCATTAATTTGTAGATACTCTTTATGTATCTTTTTATCGAAATTACGTCAATAGAAATTAATAAATGTCGGTTATAATTTTTTCCTCCTTCGGATCCTCCTCCTCCTTCATGCATGAAATTTCGGCATGTTTGTTATCGTTATTAACGTTGTTTCACTGGCCATTTGGCTGTTTTCTAAGACAGGATAAAATTTGTCTTTTCCTCCCTCAGACCTTTTGAACTTTAGATAATTTTGATGATTTAGTTTAAAAGAAAAATCTATAAAATCGTGCGAAAGAATTTCCATCAACGAAAGTTCTTCCAGGCTCTTTCTTTGGAACCGTCCGTGACTTTGTTTCAGTATTATTTATAATGGCAAATTTACACCTCCAAAAAAAAATTCAGTTTTTGCAGAATATTTGTGCCCCCCAAAAATATGTAATAACAACAATATGTCTAATTACCATTTTATTTTTATAACAGGTAATATTTCATTTTCTGTCTCCTTTCAATTCAAAAATCTTTGAGATAACCCCTCGCAGAAAAATGTATTATTCGAAATTTATTACAATTTAGTTTTTAACATGGCGTTTTAGATTTATAGGGAAATTATATTTTTACTGAGTTATGCATTTGCCTATATGCATTCTTACTAATATCAAACGTTGATTTTCTTCATGTTTTGAGACATATTTTTTTAAACAATGGCGCCCTTCATTGCTTACCAAAAGCTACGATGCGCCCCTGCTTAGGAAAAGGTTGGACAGGCCTGCTCTAGGGTATACCCTCTGCTTAGAATGTGCGACTACACCACTGACTTTTTTTTACGACTACACCACTGATCCTACCCGGAGCCTCGATTGGCAGTTTGATTGTTTTTCGCTGTTAAAATTCTGTCGAAGTTAAGTTCCAATTTTGGGCAGAATTTCATTTCAAACATTGATTAATTTATCAAGAATTTTCTAGCTGAAGAAATACAGAAAATAAATAAATATAACGTCATACATAAAGTAAAAAAAAATACATTTTATTGATACTATGTCTTAACGGTAATATTGGAGGTATATTATATTGTCTAGAGGTGAATGTCTAGATCTGTACTTCTGCGCAATGCATCAATACTGATTGTTAAGTATAAATATCAGTTAGATACAGACAGTGATGTAGTCTTAAAAAATACAGCTGATCAGAGCAGAGCCCTCTGAGCCGAGGTTATACGCGCAAGGCAGAGGGTATACCTTAGAGTGTAGATACTATTAGTTTTCTTGAGAAACAGAGGATATATGATGTTCTTTAAAAAAATCCAGAAGGCATACGGTGGATACCCCCTCCACTACGTCCCTGTATACAGAATAGATTTTTTTTTTTTTTGTCGAATATGACCTCATAATTCATAAGAAAAGAATTCATCGAGGAGAAAAGTGACGAAAATAAAGTTATTCTCAAAAAAGATGATTTTGCTCTTCCTTTCATACATTAATATTCGTACGTTTCGGGACAAGACACATTGTGGAATGAAACGAACAGTTTTTGTCATTTTTTTTACATGAAGCTAAGGAAATGTTACACAATAGACTCGGGGTGTAACAAACTCTCAAAATACTATATACAGTAAAACCTCTAAATAACGGACACCTTGGGAGCGCAGAAATTGTCCGCTATTCGGAGGTGTCCGCTATTGGGAAAACCTCAGAGATAGAAAAATTGCAAATCATTGCTTAATGTTTCATTAGTCGATTTTAATGTGTCCCAAAACCTCTATTATATGATTAACCAGATTAAAATAATTTTTAAAGCAATAAAACTGAAATAAAATTTTGCATATCTTTATCCTTTGTTTCTTACATTTTTTTTTTTTTTTTTTTTTTTTTTTTTAACAAAAGTTTGTTTTTACTTGCGATTACATGTAATTTGTTTTTCAATATGAAGTTTTAACTCTGCCAGTAGTTTTAATTCTTTTGAATCACCTTTTTCTAAAAAAAAAAAAAAAAAAAAAAAAAAGAAAAAGGAAAAAAAAATGTATTACTGTTTACTGTATTTTTCTGCTTCTTAAAAGCATATAATCTCAAATCATCCGAGGGAGGGGGGGATGTGATCACAGATAAATGTAGGAGGAGAGGGCATCCCCACATTTATCTGTGATCACAACGTTTGTGACATATTGCCCTGATAAATTTAGAGGATTTTTATTTTTTTTTTCCTCGTTAAAAAATAATTTTTCATTCTTTTCTGCCAAATTTACTGTCCGCTATTCGGAATGTCCGTTATTCAGAGGTTAAACATACAAAAATTTATGTTTTGGGAGTGGGGATTTGAAAACTGTCCATTAAATAGAGGTGTCCGCTATTTGGAAGTGTCCGTTATGGCAGTTTTACTGTAGTATAAATACTCTTTGCAAAGCGCCGAAACAATACATCCTCTTAAAACGCTAAAAACTAATCTTTACTTCATTTAAGCGATTAGATGAAATAAGTTTAGCTTTAAAAATTCACACTATCAACGAAGTAAATAGGAAAAACAGAAATAGTTAGTTTTATATCCTACAGGTTCTTCGTCTCTGGAGAAAATAAAACTAGAGACAGTAAGTGAGATCGATGAATGTGCTTCTTTGGCAATTAATCAGGAAAAATGGCCTCCAGCTTGTTTGGGTCACATTATAGACTCCTATTTATGTTAGCCTCGACAGCAGACTTTACTCATGTAGCTGCTACCTCGAACATAGCCTACTTTTTCGACACTTTTCTGGCAGAGGAAAATTAATGATTCGCTAGACTTCACCCGGAGAAAAATTAATGACGATCCGAGTTTAGCCTGTACTTTTTCGTACAGAAAAGTGTGAAGTACTTTAAATAAATAAAGAATGATTCAGGCGTGGATGTTAAAGTAACAAGTGTGAGAACATTTCAAGTAAGTACTCCGCTGAATATAAAAAAGAAGAAGAAAGAAATATGTCTTTTAAATTCTGACAAATAGAGGGTCTCCTTTTCCAATATTATTGCTGTGGTTAAAAAGTTTAAAACTGTCTCTGTAAAAAAAGAAAAAAAATTGAAGACTAATCCTAAAACGTGGAGTAGCTTTATGTATTTTTACTATCTTTTCACACTTTACAGGCGATCAGATAATATAAGTTTGGCTTTAAAAACTCACACTATACGCCTTTTTTAAAGTCAATAGTTTCTACTTCCAAATATCGTATTTACTCGTGTATAAGGCGCACTTTTTTTCCAAAAAATTAGGGCAAAACTCCTAGGTGCGCCTTATACACGGAATAATTTTTCACTGTTGGATGCAGTCGAACGATATACATATGAAACAAGAAATTATTCAAAGAAGATATTAAAACTCGGAAAAAGTTACTTAATTGAAGTATTACTGCATATTTATTTCACTCCTTGCAGTTTTTTATACAACACAGCTAGTGACATTATCTAAACGCTAATTAGCAATTCTCTTTATTGTCACTCATTGCTATTTCCCGTCATTCTCTTACAACCCGAAGTCTAAAAATGCATTTTAGTCTTGTTTTCTGGTTTAGTGTAATGTTTGTTTCGGCTTTTTTTTTTTACTGAAATTCATTTGGTCATTCTTCATTAGCGTATTAAATTTATGGTGCGCGTTATATACGAGATTTTACGAAATCACCATTTTTACTTGTAAAGTAGGGGTACGCCTTATACACGCGTTCGCCCTATACACGAGTAAATACGGTAATATAAAGAAGCAGAAACATAACTTAGTGTGTAAACGAAATGAATAGGAAAAGCTAAAATAATCAGCTTCGAAGAGAAAAAAAAATAGACTCAGTGAGTTAGATCGATGGATGTGCATCTTTGGCATAATTTCAGAAAAATGGCTTCCAGCTTGTTCATGTCACATTATTGGCTCCTATATCATTACGATTCGGCAAAAAAAATTTAAAATAATGAAAAATATATAAAAGCGCTCTTTAGGAATAGTCTATGCTCGTATCACTGTCTCCAGCCAGATATTTCAAAGAGGACAGTCTCGTTTGATTAACATAGAGAGATCCGTTTTTCCCCTTCATTAACTCAATAGTGTTGGCTCTGCCAAATAGCTCCATTAGCAGAGAACCATTTAGAAAAGGTCGTTTTGATTCTTGGCCAAAGCAAAAAAAAAAAAAATCCTTATCCAAAAACAACTCTAATTAATATACATGCATATGATACATACATGCGGACCCCGTAAGCCAGGAGGTATAAGTGACAAAATTTATGAAAAGGAACTAAGTGCACAGAAGACCTGGAAATAGGCTTTTTTTTTTTTCAAGTAAAAAGCATAAGTGATTTCATAATTATGTGCTCTGTTCTAGAAACAAACCACTTAATAAATGTATAAATTAAAAACAAAATTGTACTCTACAATTTTTTTACAGTTATTGAAATAAGAAGTAAAAGAGAGAAAATAAAAACATATTTGTCGGGATCTCTAACCCCTAAAACATGTCAAATCATTGGAAATTTTCAAAATTGTTTCTTCTTGTAAAGATAGAAGAAAATAAAAATTTAGAACAAGAATGATTCAGTATCATGTTGGAAATGACTAGCAGTTGGAAATGGTTGGAGAAGCTTTTCTAAATCGTGACGACGCAACATGCAATTTATTCAACACTAATAATTAATTTAGATTGGATTTGTGCATTAATTGCAGAACAACAAGTGTCATGAATGAATCTTAAATAATATATTACATAGAATCGTGTTTACTGTACTCATCGAGTAAAAAATCTGCGAAAACGGAAACTGGCCGAGAAAAAAAATAGAAAATTGTTTGGAAAAAAAAGTAAAAGGACCCATAAATAATGCTCCAAAAATATAACAAAGCAAAAATAGTGGAAATGCCGACAGAGAACTTTGACGTTTTGCGTTAGCATTTCTCCTGAATTGGAGTTCTATCGCCAAAATTCAATCAAGAATTCCGGAATAAGCAAAAAATTGTTATTCCAGAAGGGAAACAAACGAGAGATGGAAGATAATGCATAGTTAACTATCCGTGTATTTTTCATTATATCGAAAGTAAGTCAGCACCTCCTTTTATAAATTCAGAGTTACACAGAAGACTGATATATATATATATATATATATGTTGACAAATCTTTTGATAGTATTTTCGTTTTCATAAATATATACAGGACAGTTGCACCATAAAATTTAACTAATAAGAATGTATTTATTAAAATACAACACATTGCTCAGTGGTGCACAAAACAAGAATTTTAATATACATTTGTACAATTAAAATAAAATAAAACTATCAACGTTTCGCGCCGTCTTCAGGAAAATATGATAACGGAAGGACTAAGTTTGCATCTTGATCGAGAGATAATATTTCTAAAAAATTAAAAATTAAATGAATTAAAATTTTAAAAATGTTGCCACTTACACGTGAGTAAAAATTAAAATATTGCAACGAAATAAAAATTTTAAGATTTTATGATGTTATGCCATATTTTTGGTATATTGTAGGATAAATTATCATTATATGGTTTATCTTCTCGTGCAATGATTTCGATGGATTCTCTTATTTTACCTTGAACTGGGTTATTGCACGGAACTATGATTTTGGCCTCATCAAAGTTAATATGTCAAAATATGGCATAACATCATAAAATCTTAAAATTTTTATTTCGTTGCAATATTTTAATTTTTACTCACGTGTAAGTGGCAACATTTTTAAACTTTTAATTCATTTAGATTTTAATTTATTAGAAATATTATCTCTCGATCAAGATGCAAACTTACAAGGAAGGTCTCCATTGGGGGCATACTCAGAATTTTTTGAAAAAAATACGAATTAAACTACTCATGTAGGTAATAAAGGATCAGTGAAAATTAGCGGCGGAATTACATTATTAGATATGTAAAAAAATAAAATAGTTTGGAATAATTGGCGTGAAAAGCTGAAAGCGACGCGGGATTTGGTGAGCGGTGCATTTCCTCGCCAAAAACAGAAGATTTTAACGAATCTGAAAACTGATTTTAATTGACTTCACTGTTAAAAATCTGCAGCATTTACTGCAACGTCACTCCACTACTTTTATAGAATATCTCTCTTCTGACCAATAAGAATGCTCCATAGCAAGGTGAATTGACCGTGTCATACACTGTTAAAAAGCTTCTGCATTTTGTTGCAACGCACTCCACCGCTTGTATATAATATCTCTATTCCAACCAATGAGAAAGCTCCATTTCGCGGCCAAGTAACCGTTTTCTATACAAGCAAGGGAGTGCGTTGCAACAAAATGCAGCAGATTTTTAACAGTGTATTTTTCAATTTGGAACAATTTTAATCAATTTAAACTGTGTTTTAAATGATAAAATATATTAATTTCATTTTGTTATAAGTACATATAAACGTATATGACAAAATTACACTTAAAGTAAAGTAAAAATGCAAAACTAAAATTACTTAAACTAAACTCATTTAAATAAATTGAACACAGAAAGTTTTTTCTTTAAAAAGTATTCGAAGTGTAAAAGCGCATTTTTCAAAATTTCGTTTTTTCGCCAACCGGAGATAAATCGCCAAATAAACGAAAATTTTATTATTTTTTTACGGACGTTATAAAGAGGTTCCGCCAAAATTTTTTCTATAAACATATATAACTATATGAGAAGAACATTCTGTAATTTTTTCAGATTTTTCTGAGTATGCCCGTATGGAGACCTTCCTTGTTAGTCCTTCCGTTATCATATTTTCCTGAAGACGCCCGCAGAAGACGGCGCGAAACGTTGATAGTTTTATTTCATTTTAATTGTACAAATGTATATTAAAATTCTTGTTTTGTGCACCACTGAGCAATGTGTTGTACTTAAATAAATACATTCTTATTAGTTAATTTTCGTTTTCTTTTACAGATATGCTTTGCGAATGTTCTGTACAGGGTGTTTTATAAAATATGGGCAAATCTTAACCCTTTCCGGCGCGTTCAAATTCTGTTAATAAAATGAGAAATTATCGACTGACGCCGGTATTTACAAACGACTTTTAACCCTTAAATGCATAGGATAGAACGCGTTCCAAAAAATGCGCAATTCAAAGAATCAGAATTTATACCTGAAAAATGTAAATAGTAAATTTTTCTTTATTTAATTACGAATCGTCTGTCATTAAGTAAAGTAAAAATTGCTCTTTTAAATTTCTGGTGAGAATACGGAATATGTGAATACCCCCCCCCCCCCAATAAATCAGGAACACTTATGGTATCGAAAATGATACAATATGCATTTAAGGGTTAAAGAAATCAAGAGCTTCTTTATTTAAGCTTTTGTTGTAAAATCAAGATTTTATTAAAATATTATTGGTGCCAATTGCAAATTTGGAATTAAAATTAGATGTGTCCAGACCGGAGACAATGCGCCGGAAAGGGTTAAATGATGATAGCACACATCCAAACAAAGAACTTTCCTCAAGGAATGTATCACTGTAAATTAAATGCAACGATAATGGCACATTGGGAAATTTTGCCTAATCAATTGTTAATATTTCGATCCGGTTAGCATTTTTAGAAAGAATCACGTTTTGAGCACCAGCCTTGGCGAGTTGGCGAAAGCGAGAACATTCAGCTAGCTGCATCGCCAAACACAAAATAAACTAAGTTCAAATGTGCCATAAAACATATGATTAATAGAAATTATATTTATTACAAGCGAATCTTTACTACTGTTTTTAATTAACTTCTCAATTTCTTCGAACATAGCGAGTTAAGGAAATAATATTTTTGAATTGAGAGAAAAGAAAAAACTATGTTTAGATGTTTTGTGAAATTTAAAGCATTTTTATCTGAAAAAGCTCTTTGTTTTAAGCTATGTTTTAATCGTAAACAACGGTAAATAACATTTCCTCATATTATAGTCTTTCCTTGATAACATTTACGGAAAAAACAAATGAACAATAAGCGCGATCTCTTTGCAGAAGGAAGGGTTGCTATTCGCTAGGCGTTTGACGTCACAAACAAGAAAGGGTGCGTAGCATTGACTTCATCTCCGCGCCAATCGTTGTTCTGGCGATAAGGTGTTCAAAACGTGATTCTTTCTGAAAATGCATCCGGTTATCGGGAGACGAAAGACTTTAATAGCATGCGGCGAAAAAGAAGAATGTGTGAGATTCATTCTCGATTATTATATAACTGCGGCTGATCGGGAAGTGCAACTATAGATCGCAGTAGGAATGTATCAGAAAATATTGCCCTTCGCTGGTAGGGAAAAGTCTGATATGCATTTTAACTACAAAACTATAAATGGAAGTGGCCCAGAGTTTCAACGATTGTTCGGAGATCAATTTCCCAGCAGGCGGTTATCACCTAATCGTGCTTTGTAGGTTTTTGTTCCGTATTACAAATTCTCCTTCGGCACCATCGAGCACCTTTCCGTTTTATTTCTGATTCTGCATTCTTTAAATAAAGTTGTTAATCTGAATGAGTACTATCATCCAGAGGTGCCCAGAGAGGGGTTTGGTGATGCAAGATGCATCATAAAATTTAGTTTTGGGGGGGAATTTGAGAAAAAGTTCACTTTTTTAGGGGGGGATTTTTAAATTCTTAATATTTCCCTTTTTTACTGTTAAAAAAAATCTTGATTTTTTAATATCACTTTTAAATTTTTTCAACATTTACTTTCCAGGAAAGTTTCTATGTTTTCTTTCTTTAAATTCTAGATAAGGGCAATAAGAACTCATTCTGCTATACTCAACTCGCTATCGTTTGTAAATCTTGATTCTTTTAATAGCACTTTTAAATTTTTTAAACATTGAATTTTCAGAAATGTTCCTGTGTTTTTTTTCTCTAAATTCTAGATAAGGGCAATATGAACTCATTCTGCTATGCTCAACTCGCTATCTTTTGAATTGCAGTATAGATTATAAGTAGAATATATTTTACAATTGATATTCTGTTTAGGGGGGGGTCAATGTTAAAGTATGAAGATTTTTTTTTTTGGGGGGGGGGAATTTGCGTCATTGGGTTTGGGGGGATGGTCACCACTGCTATCGTCTCTTAAAGTTTACCTATCTTTTATAGAACATCCTGTGTTTTTTAGCCCGAAAAGTACGTAGTTCCGATTATAAGAGATCTTAAGTTTATTTTTAGATGAACGCTAATAAAAACTAAGCATAAATTTTAAATTATTTACTAAAAATTATTATTATTTAAAACATATATATTATTATTATTGAAAAGAAAAGAAAAAAAAAATTACAAAAGCGCTCTCGGCAAGTCGTGCCGATTGATAACGAAAATATTTTTTTACATTTACATTGCCCTTAAAACATTAATATTCATCATATACATCACTAGCTTACCCGCCCGGCGTTGCCCGGGTCCGTAATAATAATGTTAAACGAACTTGAAATTTTTATGATTTTATCTTTAACTCGAAATATGTGTAAATACACTGTTAAAAAATTGACCATTTTGCTGCATCGTCACTCCACCGCTTTTATAGAAAATGATTACTTCAGCCTATTATGGAGCATTCTCATAGGTCAAAAGAGATATATTCTATAAAAGTGGGGGAGTGACGATGCAGCAAAAGGGTCAATTTTTTTACAGTGTACATTATATTAAATACGTGCCCCCTGACTGTGTCAAAAATTGGTTAAAAAAAACTAATATTTAGCTGCAAAAATACCCAAAATGACTGCAATGGGAAACGCAGGAAGGAATATGTGTCCAACGATTGCGTGATTTTCGTGCTAAAGTGTTGATATTTATCCTTAAATGTACTGTTAAGTGACTTAACTAAATACTTTTTTCACATAGATATTCCAAGTGAAATATTTTGAATTTCAAACTAATTATATATCACTCTTAAATCCGACTATACCGTGAATGAAATCGATTCTCGATGATTAGCTAAAAGTTTAGTATATAGTATTATAATTTCAGAGCCATTTTACAAAAATAGGTGTATATTTTTTATCAAACATGCGTAATGTTCATTCTGTGAACAAAATCATAACCGTAACCTAATTGTATCAGAATCATAACTTGTCTGTAACCTAGCTGTATCTTAACAGTAACCTAACTGTAACTTAAATATACCATAAATGTAACCTGGCCGTCACCTAAACATAACCTACCCATAATCTAACCACAACCTAACCGCAACTTAACTTTAACCTAACTATAACTTAACCATGACCTAACTGTAACCTAACCGGAAAATAAATATAACAAAGGGGTCACCGGAACGTAATTGCAACCTAACTATTACCTAACCGTAACCAAGTTCTAATTTAACACTAACTATAAACGAAATATCTTAACCATCTCGCGCTAAGTACTTAGTTTCACTTTCCACCGCTACGGAGCACATTATGTTTTGTAGAACATCCGAATTTTAGGTTCGGATTGGATTCATGTTCATGGAAATTATTTTGTCTTCTTCGGATACGGTTATGGTTGTTTGGAATATTTTTGTTCAGTTTAGATTTGGTTCAATTCAGATTTCGTGGGTTTTTTTTTTTTTTCCCTTCAAATGGGATTTTTAAGTTCGGGTCGGGTTGTACTTATATGGAAATTATTTTACCTAGTTCCAATGAGGTTATACTTCACTGAAATATTTTTGTTAGGTTCAAATTTCCTGATTTTTTTTTTTTTTTTTTTTTTTTTACATTTTTTTTGGTTTGGATTGGGTTTATGTCCATGGAAATTATATTGTCTTGTTCTTATCTGGTTATAGTTATTTGGAATATTTTCGTCGGATTCAGATTTGGTTCGATTCAGATTTCAAGTATTTTTTTAAATTGATTTTTAAGGTTCTGGTCGGATTCATGTCCAAGGAAATTATTTTGTCTTGCTCGGATCCGGTTTTGGGTCTTTGGAATATATTTTTCGGGTTCAGATGTCGTTCAATTCAGATTTCTGATTTTTTAATAGAATTTTTAGGTTCAGGTTGGATTGCCATCAACGGAAATTATTCTGCATTGTTCGAATAAGGATATGCTTCTCTGGAATATTTTTGTCAGATTCAGATTTAGTTCATTTTTTTAGGTTCGGATTGGGTTCATGTTCATGGAAATTTTTTTGTCTTGTTCAGATCCGGGTATGGTTCTGTGGAATATTTTTGTCAGGTTCATATTTGGTTCGATTCAAATTTCTGGTATTTTTTTTTTTCAAATGGAATTTTAGGTTCGGATCGGTTTCATGTCCACGGAAAATATTTTCCCTTATTCGAATCCAGTTATGGTTCTTTCGAATATTTTGATCGGATTCAGATGTAGTTTGCATAAAATTTCAGGGTTCTTTTCAAATGGAATTTTTTAGGTTCGAGTCAGGTTTATGTTCACGGAAATTATTTTGTCTTGCTCTTATCGGTTTATAGTTCTTTGGAATATTTTTATCGATTTCAGATTTCGTTCTGGTCATTTTTCGGGTTTTTTCAGAGAAAAATTTAGGTTCGGGTCGGGTTGCATATACACGAACATTATTTTTCCTTGATCGGATTGGGGTATGCTTCATTTGAATATTTTTGTGGGGTCAGATTACAAATCCATAGTTTTTTTCAAATGGAATTTGTAGGTTCGGGTCGGGTTTATGCTCATGGAATTTTTGTCTTGCTTGGATCGGAGTATGGTCTGTTTTTTTCTGGTTGGGATCGGGTTATGTGTTAATACGTCTAAACATTATGTTTTGCTACTATTCTTTTAGTGACTATTTTTGATATATAATTTATTTTTTGATAATTTATTACTGTGTATGAATCGTCTGCCTATTCGAACAATTGTACGTCAAACAGCCATTTCATTTTTGTTTTAAAAACAAATTAAAGTCTTAATAAAATTTTAACTTAAATAAATGCATTCAAATTTAATCAATGATTTAAGAAAAACTGCTAAAGAAGCCTCATATATACATAACATATATTAACTGCAACATAGCCAACCATAAATGCATTCTAATGTACGAAGTACACACGGTCTGACGTAACAACTATGTTAAAAAATCCTAAGTTAAACTGACATTTTCCCAGTCTATGAATTTTAAAGGTCTTTTGGAAAAAACAGTCACTTTTGAAACGTCAAAATCTCAAATTGGTTTATTTTATAGAGTAAAAAGAAATTAATATAGTGGAAGTATTATCTCTGGAGATGATGCTTAAAATGTAACCCTACATTAAGTCAATTAAGTACCAACAAAAGCACTTGCTTTGACACGCCTATCAATTGAAACAGGTTTAAACCCGTATTTTTTTCTCTCGTTTTCTAAAAAAGAACTAATTTATCGCTTCACCGGTAAAACTTTATTAATTATTTTACCATATGTGTTTTAAATATCAATATAGAAAATTATTTTAACGTTTTGCTTGAAAATATAACATTATTTTGTTAGTACATTAAAATCGTCTGCCGTCAGAAATTTATATTTTAGATTAATATTTACTACTTAAGTTTTCATACATAATTTTAAAAGAATGTTTTCGTCATTATATTTTAAATATTTATTTACATGCAATTATTAAATCATAAACATTTTTCATCTACGTTATAAAGTATTTAAAATTACATTAATGAAGGAAACTTTTAGTTATACAATTTTTAGTTCGTATCAAATGTTTTTAATATCTTATTTAATTTTAATTTGATATTTAATTATTGCTAATTTTCTAATTTCCTTCATTTTAAAAGCGAATATTTATTCTAATAAATAATAATAGAACAAAGACCAGTTTAAAAATTTGCTATTTCCTCTTGAAATATGCTTCAATTGTAATTCATTTCTTTCAATTCGTCTTATAATACAAAATCCATTCCACGTCTTTTTGTTTGCCACATTAAATTTGAGCGATAAATGGTTTCATATCGCAAACCTTTTTTGAGGCTTACTTCACCTCTATTTATCTTATTCCTCCATGGGTTTCTTTAATTCTGTCTCAGCTTTCTTATTACTTCTGCGAAAATTTTTACACAACCAACCAACCGTAAACAAACGAAAGAGAAAGAAATTGGGAAAAAGATGATTTTTTATGAGAGTGACCTCTTGATTTTAATTAATTACTCAGTTAATAACTGGAATTTTGAAATTCTGAAGCTCAGGTGCATCAGGAGAGATATTGGGCTACTCTCAAAAAAATCTTGAGCTTTGTACGTGCTGTAGATTTTGCTAGCCATCGCAGACACACAGACACACACACACACGACACACACACAGACAGACAGGGCGTTTTGTTCTTTTATTAGTATAGATAAGCAATATTTATTCCAGGGCTTAGTGAAAATCCCTCATTTGAAATGGTAGAAAACGGTACAATTTTAAATATTTGATCGCTCCCCCTAAAAAATCCCCCGCCCCGTATTTCATGCTCACTGATCTTTATAATATTTACTATGCGTCAATCTAAAAGCTCAAATTTTAGTTGATAAATTTTAGTTAATTCGTGTTTCAGCGTTTTTTTTTTCTTTTTTTAAATCAACTTTTTATTAAAAGAAAACTGGGATTTTTATGAATTTATATATTATTAAACAACGTTTAAAGGTAATGCTCAATGCATAACTTTAAAACCTCTAAATGGTGTATTTTTAAAAATTTAATAGTGCACCAAAAAACATTTGTGGTTTCCATATACTTGCTTTTTAAATAGAGCAAGTCATCTAAGTAACTAATTAATAATTAATATATAAGGTTGTAAATGAGCGACTGCGAAGAAATTTGTATATTTAAAATCAGCGAAAAATTCTTCATTTGAATTGATAAAAATTAAATTAATAAATTAAACATTCGAAAATATTTACAGGTCGTCTAAAAATGCCACTACTATCTAACGCCCAGCTGTCTGAATTACAAAACACCTGCTCTCGTTCAGAAAAAATTCTCGAAATTCTGTTTCTTTGAAAGGAAATAAAGTGAGATTTTATAAATAGATTTTTACGGATTTTTCAACTATTTACAGGAGTATGAAAATTATTTTTAGAATTTCTGAAAGAGGATTTTTTTCTGCATGTAGCTGTCTAATTTTTGAGTTTTTAGGTCCAGAAGAATTTAAAATACAGCCCTTTATTAAAAAGCCTAGTACATTCATCGCCATAGCAACCCTGTATTTACAGTAACCCTTTTCTTTTCTTTGAATTTTCAAAGGAATATTCTGTGGTTTAAGAAAAATATATGCCCTTATTGAATTATGAATACTTTTCCTTTCTTCTAATTTAGGGATTTTAATTAATTTCTCAACTAATTATTAGAATTTTAAAATTCTGAGGGTCAGGTGCATTAGGAAAGGCCTTGGACAATCTTCATAAAAAATTTGAACTTCGTACGCGCCGTAGTTTTTGCTAACTATCGCAGACACACACACAGAGCGATTTGTTATTTTATTAATATAGATATCATGACTCTATTTTATTGTTCAAAAGTATTCAAGTACGCTTAAAATGTACGTCCAGAGCGAGCGCCCGGTAGGCCATCGTCTCTAAAATTCCCATTCTCTTCTTCTTTGCATTATTCAAGAAATATGCAACTTGAGATATGCAATCCGGTGTTTACCTCGTCCTATCCCGTAAAACGTAAACGAGACGTTTGAAAAACGTCTCGATCTTTCACCTTTAAGATAGATGACTTAAAACTTGTCTTCATTTTCTTTTATGCATCGTAAACAGACAGTAATGATGTTTTCAGTTGACAGTTCTCGAATCCTAATTTTGAGCTCGCTCGCGTCTTTATGGTTTTTTTTTTTTCTTTTTTTGAACCATTTATAAAGGATGCCTCTGTAAAATTCGGTAACATATGTTTGCTTTTTAATGGAGTTCGATAAATGGGCCTTGCGAAAAATTTGTTTTTCCTATGATATTTTTCGTGAATCCTTTCATACATAGCTTCGGAAAATTCATGCGTGGTATAAATTTTAAAAATTGTTTTTAAGCCTTTTGCGTGTTGCTTTTAAATTCTACAGTTCCTCTATAAAGTGCACGAAAGAAATCGTTTGCATCTTTGAATAGGTTGGTTGGTCGTGTTGACAGCGAATTATCCACACGAGGGATATAGGCCCTCTGTGGGGAATACCCTTTGTGGGGGTCTTTCTAAGGGAACCTAACCCGTATTTACGCATGCAAAACCAAAGTTCGAAGAAAACCATAGAAAACTCCGAACGATCAGGCCGACGGGCACGACTGGGTATGAACCCAGCACTTCCTGTCTGCCAGTTTCGAGGACAGAACCTCGTGGCAGCCATCGCCGGATGTGAACAGCTGTTGCTGAAAGCGGATTTTTATTATGTTCAGTTTTAAATGACTCATTTCAATATCTTAATTTCACTCTAAAAACAATGACGTAATAAATTTGTTTTTGTGTTGGAAAGTAAGTCCGATGAATGATTTATTTCCTTCTATTGGGTGAATCGCGTAATATTGACTATGCCAAAACTGTGAGGTAAAGAATCCCACCAGTGGCTGAGAGGTTCTGCTTCTCGAAGCTCGTAAACGGGAATCGCTAGGTTCGAACCCCATCGCGTCCGTCGGCCTAACCAATCGGAGTTTTCCGTGTTTTCTTCGAATCTTGGGAAACTTTGAGTAAACCCACAGAGGGATACTTTCCCTTGGGCCTGTATCCCTCTTGTAGATAATCGGCCGTCATACATAACACGCATCTAAGGTAAACTCTAAGGTTTAATATTAATGCTTATTAAGGCGCAACATTAGTCACGGAAAAAGACTACGATAATAATGTAAAGTCTATGGGAGCGTTCTTTTTAAATATCTCAAATTTTAATATATTTACATGAATGTGTTTCCATAGCATAGGTGAGGACGATCCACAACCGGCCTAGTTTTTGATTTTTCCATTTTGGTTTCAGAATTTAAAAAAAAAAAAGATACTTAACTTTCAAAACCTGCTTAAAACGGCTCTGAAATTGAAACTATCATGATATAAAGAATATATATAGGCAAAATTGAAAAAGTAGAAACTGGGCTGGTTGTGGATCGTTTTCAGCTATCCTATGCAAAAACAAATCATGTCAAAGTATTACAATTTGAGCGAGATATTTGAAAAGAACGCTCCCATAGACTTTACATTATCATCCGGGTCTTTTTCTGTGACTAGTGTTGCACTTTAAGCGGAGACACGACTCGGATGCCACACGCCCATTCTTACTTATTTTACTCTAAAATTTTATCTTCATTCATTATTATGTAACTCAGTGTTTATATACGTATAATTTAATTCATGTGTTTGATAAAACACTAGAAGAACTTCCCACAAGTCAGAAGCGTTTACAGGGACCGTCAAAAGTTGAGAATTTCTAGGCATCAGCAAAAATTCTTAGAAACCACTTAGAAAAATCATTTCTCTGATATTGATGAATATTCATTTCAAAATGCAGTAGACTCCCTTAAATCCGCAAACCAGAAATCCACAATTGTCTAAAATCCGCACATATTTCATGGATGTAAACAATGAAACTTTCAATTTGGAAATGAGAACATTTTTTTTTTTTTTTTTTTTTTTTTTTTATCAATTCCATGTATTTTTTTTAAATTGTAATTTTCTTAATAATACTCTGTTCATGTTTTTTTTCATAAAGGAAGAATATTTTTTTTTTTTTTTTTTTTGGAAAAAATTCAAAATATTTCTGATATCACTGGTAATACAATCTTCTTACCAATATATTTATGGATCAATCAAGATTTTTTGGTTATTAAGCCTGGCTAAACTTGAAAAAGGAAATCCTTATTTTATGATTTTGATCTGAATTAGTAACGTATTTTTATGAGACAAGTTTTGTTGAATAATTTTGGAAAAATACATTTAATCTTTATAATGTATATTTAATCATACACTATTATTAACTTGGCCTTTGCTATTAATACTTTAATCATTTTAAAAATTATCTAAATTTTTATTATTTTAGTTTATTACTTATTTTAATATTTTATTATATTGTAAGCATTCATTATAGTTCCGACTGCATTATTAACTGCACTCAAATTACTGTTTAAAAAATGTAAATAAAGCAATGACCAGAAATCCGCAAAACCTCTGGTCCTGAGCTGTGCGGATTTAAGGAAGTCTACTGTAGAACACTGCCCACTCATCATCGTATTCGACTATTTGTGGATAACAGGTAGGATTTAGTATTCAATTTTTTAATTGAATACTTTGTCCTGTCCCAAGCTATACTTATTTACTAACAGAAAAAAAATTGGATTTTTAATTTCAGATAAAACTATCTTGTTCACTACGAGGACAAAGTTTTAGGAACTCCCTCGGTTGAATTTTCCAAATTTTTGAATGAACATTTCATAAAGTAGTGTTTAAATGCTTATCTAAGGCTTAAAATTTTTAATAATATTTATTATGTATTTAAAAAGGAGTAAATATGCTTTTTTTAAACCTTCAAAATCCATGTAAAACCTTAAAACCGGAAAATATGAAAGATTCCTCCATAAAATCAACTAGTTGGATGTGCCAATCCCAAAACTTTCTTTAATTTCATACGTATATTTTAATATTAAAAAAAAAAGTTACTCATTTTAATGCTTTAATAATTTTAATTCAATACCATACCGACTTTGATTTTCATCTAAAATTTCTGCTTCAATCGATTAATCGGGGTAAAAACGAATTTCCGTCTTTGCACGATCCGATGAACAATAGAATGATAGGCAGATTTTTTTTTTTCAAATTCAGGGAGGACCAACTTGCCTTACCAAAAAATAATCATATACAAAAAATTTAGTTCAGTTCTAGAACTAACTTCATACACTTTTAGGTGGTGCAATATTGAAAATGGCATAAAATTCGCTATTGCAGCGCCCCCTTCCGGCGGATTTTTTCGAATTCAGGGAGGACCAACTAGCCATAGCCATACACTTACACAAAAAAATTGGTTCAATTCGATGCATAACTCCATATACTTTTGGTCGCTACAATATTGAAAATGGCACTAAAATCGCATTTGCAGCGCCCCCTTCCGGCGGAATATTTCAAAACTAAAGGAAGACCTGCTTGCCACAGCCAAAAACATTCACAAAAAATTTGGTTCAATTCTGTGCATAACTTCATACACTTTTTGATGGTAGAATGGCGACACACGGACAGACATTTTGTAAAAACAGGTTTTTTGGAATCTCTGACTCCTAAAACGTGTAAATCCGTCGAAAAACAAAAGTCTAAAAAAATTCGATTACAATACTTTCTTCTATTGAAGATAAAAGAAAGTAAAAAGAGCTAAAACAACTTAATGAATCTGCCTTTCTTAGAGAAGTCAATTTCTTCCGCAAAAATCACTTGAAAGAACAAGACGAAAAAAAAAAAACAATAACTTAACAGAGCGTACTCTCGAAGATCGCGGCTGCAGTTAAAACGCAAACTATCACTTAGGAATGGCAGAAATAAGGGCCTAAAACCATTCCGCAAATGAAGTGAAGAGAAGGTGATAAAGAGCGAAAATAATCTCGAAGAGAGTGTCATTTGAAAGCAGCACTTAATAATCTCGAATCAGAAACAAAAGGAAGATTTTTCCTTTTCACTGAGATCTTAATTTTTTTTTTTTTTTTGGCAAAGGAGTTTTGCAAAAAAATAATGAAATATAATAAAATGGGATGAACGCGAGAGGTTTTATTCTGCAGAACTTAATGAAAGCAAAGCTCGGTATTATTGGCCTGGACCAGGCACGCATAAAAAAAAGGGTCTGAGAAAAAAAGACTAACTTTTAAATGAATACTGGAAAAATAAAGATACAGTGAAGGAATTAGAGGTTAAGAAATAAAATTTTCAATTTTTATAGTAATTGAAGTCATTTGAGTTCTGAACATTTCAATACATTCTTAATTTGAAAAATTGAAAATTGGTACAGAGGTCACAAAGACACCAGTGTTTTCTTTTGCCACAAAGTGGCGGGGTTTTGCACTTGAATAGAAAAATTGTGCCAGCCGCAACTGCATCACCAATATTCGTTCCTGAAAAATTTCAAAAAACCATCTCAGAGTCAGAATAGAGTATTTTCATAGTTTTTCCATTTTTCCTTGCGTCATAACATTCTTTCTAACATTATCTACAAATGAATACTCGTGTGAAAGAGAAAAAAATCTGTTTTTTTTCTTTTAATTTTGGGATCATCTCATGCAGAGTGAGTGACAAACTTATTTTGAAAGACAAGTTTAACGGATTGCAAAATTACGTCTGACGCAATTTTCCGAAAAACGTTTTTCTAAAAGGAAAAAATAGGAAAACTTTGAACGATTCCTTTGAATTCTTCTTTTTTAGAGGTTATGTAGTCGAAGTCTTGAAATAGGAAGTGTTTTAAGCGATGCAAGGAGAACTAACTCATGACAGACAGTCTAACTTGAACGTAGCATCTGGAGCGGCGTGAAGATGAGAAAGAAAGATAACTAATGAAAGAAAGAAGTGAACGCTTTACACTTTTGATTGGACAAAAACATCACAAACATTTGATTACAAACGAATCAAAAGAGAACTTTCATCTGATGACGAAAGGTGAAATTAGTATTTTACTTTTCAACAAAGGATGAAAAGCATCTTGGGATTCGCTTGTCATTGAAATGAGGATCTCTTAAAAAAAAAGAATAATTTACTTTATTTTGCTTATTCCCATTTTAACGCTATTTCAACTATTTTTTCAATAGAATATGTTTCCGATAGAAAACCCATCGCCTTCGAGCCACTATTATTTTGTACTAATAACTATCTATTTCGCTGACGCCTCCTCATCATCATTCTTTTTCGAGCGTGAAACTTTATTTTTACTTATTTATTCCTTCATTTATTTTTTGTATCATTGGACGATTATTTTAAAATAGCGTAGTTAATAAGAGCTTTACGTTTTTAATATCTTCAGGTAAAATCCAGGAATGAAAATAAAACTGTAAAAGACAACGGAAGATGAAGAAGGCTGCACGAAGCATAGATTATGGAACATTTTCCATTACGCTCAGAATAGTGAAATAAAACCATTTACTAGGTAAACACTTCGGAAAATGCATAAGTCATTTGAAAATCCAATTTGAGCCATTACTACGAAAAAAATTACGTAACGCCAGAAGAAATTTCAAAATTCTTTTGTGCAGCCTTTTGTTTAAAGGATCCACAGATGCATTTGTATGCTACACTACAAAAAAATGTTATTTTACAGCATAATACTGGCTATTCGATGGCCAGTTTTATGCTGTAAAAGCAACGATAACAAACAGAAATATACCGTCTTATAAATTTAATAAATATAATGGCAGTAATATACTGTCTATAACTGCTCATTTTACGGTTTATTATTATTGATTTTATAGTGTAACACATCATTAAAATGCACGACAAGCGATTTTTCTCATCAATACCATCAGGTAACGAAATTCTTTTGAATGACTTTGTTGACAAGTCCTATGGGCTACACACTTCGTTTTCAATACCGTTTTATGCTGCTTTTAATATTAATTTACATCATTTTTTTCTGGGAGAAACTTATTTTAAATTCAAGAATTGTCGCTTTTGAGGCTATTATTATTTTCAACTAAAATAGCAGAGCACTTTGTCGACGTGCTCCTATCGATTCAATGTTAATTCACGAAAACTCTATTTGGGAGTAAAACTTTGTTCTTTTTGTTCCGTTCGCGATTGTTTTAATTAGGTTCGTTAAAAATAATATCAAGTTTTAAATTTATCTCGCGAAATTTTATTTAAAATGGCACCAGTGATTAGGAAAACTGTGGTGGGTGGTTATAACATTTCTTATTACTAAACTGAATGAACGCAAGAATATTTTATGAATATGGATATATTATGTGACTTTTGAATGCATAAAGAGATAAATTAAATGTATTTTGAGGCGTGTCCAGACATGTCTATACATGTATCTAAAATATAAAGCTCAGAAATTCGACACAGATTCCATTTTTTCATGTAACTACACCCATGCTCATCCATTAAGGATAGCGAGTATTTTCAGTTTTAAACCTTTTTTTTTTTTTTTTTTTTTTTTGCCAGATTTCTACATATGGTAACATCCCCAGTAATTGGCACATTAAGGATTTGTCTTTAAACTTACTTATATTTTCATTACCAAGAAATAAATATTTACTTGCAAATATTTTTAATTCAAAGAGTGCATATATGTGCATCTATTTTGCAAACTAAAAGCAAAAATAATTGAAATAGTATTTTTATAAAAATATATTTATAAAAAGTTGCTGTAATCACCAGTAATTGGCAATTAGACTTTTACACATTTAAAGTAACCCTTTTCAGCTAAACAAAAAGGTTGTCAATTAAAACTTAAAACATACTATAAATCAGATAATAATAAATTGAAATGCATGCCTTTCTTAAGCCAGAGAGGAAGCATTTGCAACAAAAATGGCTAACTTGATACAAGCCATAATTATTTCTCTTTCCTAAACCCTATTGTCATTTAGTAGCATAAATCAAAGTTATAATCTGTAAAGTAAATGAGCATATAACTGGTATATGCTCTTGCATTTTTAAAAGACTGGATATAAATCTTATTTTAGGGCATTTTTGTAAGATGTGCCAATCACTGGTGCCTGCCAATTACTGGGGATGTTACCCTATATCTTTGAAAAATTATGCTTGATCTTTGGGGATGTCAAAAATTTACTTGACGTCACATTTTTCGTGTAGATTTTGTCACGATTGTATAAAGTGGCTAATAATAAATTAATTAAAAAAATTCTCAATAACCCTGAAAAAGAAAATATCCGAAAGGGTCTGTCACGGTAGCCAATCACACTATGGTCTTTGTAGAACATAAAGTTATTATGTAAAAAATTCTACTGCATTTTGTTTACAGCGTGCAAAGTTTTCAAAAATTTTATCATGACTGCCGAATGGTATATCAGCTGGATCATACTGTCTATGAAAAAATTAATATATACTGGTGAGATAGGAGCATGAGGATTAGTGAAAATTATATTTTAACCGCGTAGGATACCAAACAGCTTTTTTAATTCTTTGGCTCTGGGACAGTTGCAGAAAAAAATGGCTTTTTTTTTCATGCACTCCTAGTGCGGAGTATAAACGATCACCACATCTGCATGTTGCAGTTTTTGGGTGCAAAAGAAATTTTATTCGAACTCTAAGTTCAATAAGATAAAAAAGTGACTTTTAGTGTTTAAAAACTTTTCTCAGGAATATTAGAGAGTTCTATCACTCCATATCAAATGAGGATATTCAGGAATATTAGAGAGTTCTATCATTCCATATCAAATGAGGATATTCACTAATAAAAGAAAAAATATTACTGAACGGATATATGGCATTTGAATATCATTTTTATTCAGAAATATTGACCAACATTGCCAACTATTAAAAATAATATTCTCCTAATGTTTTTTTTTTTTTTTTAGAAGGAGGAGGACATTTTACACTGGCGAGTATTACATTTTGATTGTGGCAAATGCATCTTTCGGATACTGGCCTACGTTTTTGTGCTGCGTGGGTCATCGATCTTCTGCTGAAAATGTTCACAAAAGAAGAAAATAAAATTTACACGATTTGACGACTGTTTTTACTTATTAAGCAATACTGTGCATTGATTTAAATGATGTCATTTCCATTTTTATTTAAAAAATAATTAAGACTCAAAATACAGTCAGACAAAAAATTACTTTTGCACCCTATGAAATGAATCAGAACGTGCCATTTCAAAAATAAATAAATAAATAAACCAAATGAATAAATAAATAAATAAAACAAAAATAAATAAATAAACAATTTCAAAATCGGTGGATCTACATAAAAATTTCTATACAAAACTAAACAAGATATGCCTGAAACTCTTTTGTCAATTTAAAAGAGGACTTTTTTCACTTCATTTTATGGTGTCCGTTGAAAGAGATGAATTCTCTTTTCCTTTTAAGGAGAAATTCTTGGAGCAGAAAGTAAAGTGTTCGGAAGAAGAAAAAAAGTTTCGTGCTGCAGAAAATGACTTTTCTGTAGAGATGGACGCGTGGGTCAGATCGGAGAAATTAAAAAAAAAAAGAAAGAAGGAAATGTGCGTTCCGCTGGCATTTCTGCTGAATGCGGAATATGCTGTCATGTGCCGCTATAAGCCCCCTGTGTTTCCCATCTCCTTATGAATGCTTTCCTCATACGTATGTATGACCACAGAATAATGCATTTTATGCGAGATGCGGATGAATAAATCATGAGCTTTTGAAGATGTTTAACCAGATGAAACTTCAAACCGAACCACAACCATACTCAAAAGAGTGTGTGTTGTGGGTTTGAAAACAAGAAAAAGAAGTCTCAGGATGGATGCATTCAGATACTTTTCAAACGTTTTCAGACTTCTAAAGCCAAGGAGATGAAAATTTCACAGTAAAAAGAAAAAAGATCATCTTGTAATATATAATATACTGGGTGAGTCATAAATATCGAAACAATAGGCTATCTCCTTAAATATTGTCCTTAGACCCATACTTCCAGTTGCAAAAATTCATAAAAAAGGTGAAATTTTTGATAAGATAAATTGAGACTCCATGGGGGGGGGGGGGGTCTAGTTCAAAAAATACGAAAATTAAATTTTTATACGGCCCCCGTAGGATAAAAATTAAAATTAGAAAAAATTTTCTTATTCAGTCCTGAATAAGATACAAAAAGTTGCATCTTCATATCTTTAAAACTCGCTATGTTATAGCCGTTTAAAAAATTCATCAGGTTTTAAGGGATTAGACACAAATTGAAATGTGCGCAATTCAAAAAACAATGTTACTTTCACAGTTCTAGGAAAAGCACAAAAATCTATTTTTTGAGTTCGAATTTTGATTTTTTTTCTTTTTTTGTGATGGTTAGCCTTATAGTTTGCTAAGGAAATCACATTCTAAAATTTCTCATACAATTTATAAAAATTTCATGTGGTTAGTACTGGTTTAATTAATAATGGGATAATTAAAAATCGTAATAACTCGTAACGTTATTTATCGGATTTCAGTTTCTTTCCATTTAATTAAAGTGAAAATCTGATTTTAGTTTTGTTCCAGGGTTTTTGATTTTTAATATTAATTTTTAAGATGTTAAAAATATTTATTGAAAAAGTAGTGTAACTTTTAAAAAATCATATTTTCAAAAGTAAATATTTTTCAAATTTGTCAAAACAAAGCTAATGTAAGAAAAAAAAAAAAAAAAAAAAAGACGGGTTTTAAGTTTTTTTTTTCTTTAAAAATTCTTACTGTTTAATAAAGACAAGAAATAATGGGGGGAAAATTCATTATTCAGAAAAACTAAGTGTACTGTTTAAATGTCTGTCATTTATTTAAAATAATGCTTTTTCTAAGATGCAGATTAAGACTTTTTTTTTTAATACATATAACCCTGACAATTTCAGGCTTTTTATCGCCCTGCAGAAACAGTTAAAAAAAATTAGTATTCTGGGCGTAGACCGGGCCAGGATCGAGAGGTTACTTCTTGGTGGAGACTCGCCAGGCCGGGTCTAACTTACTCTTCATCCTTCTCCCTAGGGTGTACACTGGACGAAAATTTCAATCCCGGTCTCGACAAAACCCGTATTAAAATCACTGTCTCTGACTGGCTTAATACGTGCTTAAAATAAATAAAATTCGGCTCAATCGAAAAAAAAAAAAAAAAAAGATTTTTTTAAATCTTTATTTTACAAAATGAATAAATAAATAAATAAATAAAATTCACTTTTTTTTAAAGAATAATATATTCAAAGGCTGAAAAATTAAATACAATAAAACCAGTGAAAAAAAAGTCTGCCTATGACGGAATTCTGTCCTAAACAGAAAATATGTTGATCCATGCAAAATAAATACAATGATACCCGAGGAAAAAATTAAACTCTAATTACACCTCCTAGGGAGGGCATCCCTCTATAACGTATTTTTGCTTTACTGTGTGATTCCGTCTTAAAAGGTTTTACTGTATAACATTTTTCAAAGTCTCCAATGCACGGGTTATAGATTAGCGATATTAAAATATAAGTGAAACATTTATATACAAATAGAGATTCATTGATAAAATATAAATATTACAGCTTTTTGCGCTTCTTTAATAATAGAAAGTATAAATATAAAAAACTAAAAGCTACAAAAGAAAGTTTTTTTCAAAACTCTTCCATACAAAACAATTTTTTCCCGAACCGAAGTAAAAAAAAACAAACTATGTAGAAATTTGCGGCTGAACCGGGTTATGATTTAAACTATTTTCCAGATCGGTCCGGGTTACTTTAACATTTTTTCAGGCCGGGCCGAACTTTTTCCCCTACGGGTCGGTTTGGGACCGGATAAAGATATTTCGATCCATGCAGACCTCCAGTGCCGACTACCAACATATTAAAAAAAAAAGTTTAGATTTAATTCAATACACTGCTTTGTTATGTCCAAATGAGAGGCACTGTCTGAAATCGACATTTAATAATGGACAATATATGGATGACCCCTCACTTGCTTTGAAAATTATCGAAAAATTCTTTGTTTACAGGCATGGTAAAGTGGTGTAAGTCACGAATTTTGGAGAATTTCAGATTTTAATATCTCTGTCAGATTTTTAGATATTTAGATGAAATTTCTTTTGTTCATTTTAGGAATGGATAAGGAATGGTTTCCTAATTGGTAATTTTGCCCTACGAGGGCCGTATAAAAATTTAATTTTCGTAATTTTTCAAATAGACCCCCCATGGAGTTGCAACTTATCTTATGAAAAACTTCATCTTTTTTTTTTTAAATAAATTTTTGCAATTGGAAGTATGGGTCTAGGAGCAATATTTAAGGAGATAGCCTAGTGTTTCGATAGTTATGACTCACCCTATATACCAGATATACATATAAAATGACCTATTTTGAGTACTGGAAAAGTTCTATATTATTTAACAATTTTATTGATAGTCTGTTGATCCCATTCAACAATACTTCAAATATCTATTAAGACTTTCATCCAGTTCTTTTGTATAATTCATAATAAAATGAAAAATAACAAATTTCGTCCGGAATACGCCCATTGTCTACTGACGGCGTCGCTTAACCAAACATGTTGCCCATAAATAAAGCTCAACAGCTCGATTGAGATTCAATTTTTTCATATAACTACAGTCATGTTCACCCTCTAAGAAAATTGGGAATTTTTCCGTTTAAAACATTTTGTCGAATATCGATAGATATCTTTGAAAAATCATGGGGGATATCAGGAATTTGGGGGATATCAGGAACCTATTTGACGTTTTCAGTGAAGATTGAGTCACGAAGCATTCAGCTGGCTAATAGTAACTTAAATTTTTAAATTAATTTCGCATGTTAATGAAATGAATCAGAAGGTGCCATTTCAAAAAAGTCACCATTTCAACAAAAATCTCGAAATTGAAGCATTCGTTTAGTGGATGGACTTGCACAAAAGATAATATACAAAACTCAACAACAAATGCTGGAAATTATTTTGTTAGAAGTACGCTCAAATAGAAATTTTTTTTTTTGGCATCTCGTTTTTTGGTGTCCTTTGAAAGAGGGGTTGCAGAAAATGATTTTTGTGAATGGACGTGTTAGTCTGGCCGAAGAAAATTTGAAAAACAAGGAATGTGCTTTACCGACGCATTTCTCCTGAATACGGAATCTTCTCATGAGCTCTTTCTTTCCTCATATACGTATGTAGGATCGCAGAACTTTACAGACCCTAATAGCATGGTCACTGTGAGTCACTTTGGTCACATCACATCTGTGACCAAAATGCCACCACTCAGTGACATCACATTGTGACTGAGATGTGACTTTCTTAAAAATCTTTAGAAATTTATAAATCTCCTTCAAAACATGTTATTTACTTTAAAAAACATGTTTCTGGCAATTTAAATATCGTCGCTTTTGTCACAGTTTCGTCACAAAGTTAATGTCAAATTAGTCACAAATGACACATTTTTCACAAATTTGTCACATTGTGACCACTTTGTGAAACGTCACAAAAGAGCTCTGAAACGTCCATAACGACTTCACATTTTAGTCACTGTGACTTCACATCGACGTCACGTGACGTCACATCGACAATCGATGGTCACAAAGTCACAATGTGACTTCACAACGACGTTGCAGTGACGTCACCATGCTTTACGGGGAGTATGCGAGACGTGAATGAATAAATCATGAATTCTTGAAGACATTTAAGCATATGAAACTACGAACCGAATTCTTATGAGTGTGCGTTGTGGGTTTGAATACCTGAAAAACCATATCCGCGGTTAATGCATTCAGATGCGTTGCGAAAGTTTTTGGTTCAGATATTGCTTTGTCTAATATACTGCTTTGTCTAACGCAAAAATGTATACGTATGTCGTCATTATAAGAACTTTTAAGACACTCTGTATTTCATGCTGTAGGTTACTTTTTTAACCACGTTCATTATGGGTTATAAAAAAATCCCTGTCGGCTGGGCCTATAGGCGGAAGTAGATTTCGAAGAGTGCTCATTTCAACAACAACAACAACAAATATATATATATATATATATATATGATTAGAGATAAACCCAGTTTAATAACTTCATTTGGCCGTTTATGAAAAATTTTTAATTTCATTTTTCTGCAAAAACTGGTTTTATCAGAATCATCTTAAGAAAAATTCAGCTCAAATGCCCATTATGACAACATATTTTGAAATAGATTCTAAATTTATTAAAAAATCGACCAAAACAGTACATTATACAGTTCCTAAATAACAAAAAACTGTCAGTTGAAAGCATTTGAGAAAAAAATCGAATTTAAAAATGAGTCATAAAATAACCGATTTGTTGATTGAATACATCCTTAATTCTTTAATCATTATTGCCTCGGAAAATTTTGTGCGAAATACTCACTTTGACAGCATTTTTAAAAATATATTCTATCTTTATCAAAAAACTGGCCAATGCGTCACAGTATAAAGTTCCTAAATAAGAGGATCTGTAAATTGGATGCATTTGAGAGCGAAAATGGATTTTAAAACGAGTCATAAAAAAACGTAATTTGCTATGTGAAAACTTCCTTAAATTTTCAAATCTCGAAGACTTCGGGAAATTCTATTCAAAATACCCATTTTTGGTGGCCTTTTTCAAAATATATTCTGTCTTTATCAAAAAACCGATCAATGCATCACATTATATAGTTCCTAAATAAGAGGATCTGTAAATTGGATGCATTTGAGAGCAAAAAATGGATTTAAAAACGAGTCAGAAAAAAACGCAATTTTTTATTTGAACACTTCCTTAAATTTTCAGTCCCGATGACTTTCGGAAATTCTGTTCAAAATACCCTTTTTGGTAGCCTTTTTTGAAATATATTCTGTCTTTATCAGAAAATTGGCCAATGCGTCACTTTATACAGTTTCTAAATAAGAGGATTTACCATTTGGATGCGTTTAAAATCAAAAATGAATTTAAAAATGAGTCAGAATATAAGCCTTTTGGATTTGAGGTTTTTTCTCCAACTCCTATTTTTGTTTAATTTCTTTTTGCTATACGAATTGGTCCTATGAAAAACTTGTCAATATAAAAGTTGTAGATATTTTTGAGAAGATGTAAAATAAATTTAATCAGATTTGATATCTTAAAAATTGACGGAGTTATGGATTTTTCTCTTTTTTCAGCGCCCTTTTTCTTTTCGTTTTTAATTTTTTTCATCGGTAAAAGTTGGTCCTATCAAAAACTTGTAAATACAAAAGTTTTAGATAATTTTAAGGACATTTATAAAAAATTTATTTGGACTTGATATCTTGAAAATTGACGAAGTTATGAATTTTTTTCTCTCAAAAACCCTGTTTTTTTCGCCCCTTGAGCCCACTTCTAAATTTATCAAAAATCCGTCATGTATATACATTTGGCCCATTTTTAAGAAGTAATATAAACTTTAAACCGATTCGATATCTACTTTAATTAAGAAGTTATGGCGTTTTTTCGTTTTTCACAAAAACGCCCCCTATTCCGACCCCCTTGGTCCGATTTTGCCCATTAACGAACTCAGCCAAGATTTTATCCCCATTGATTTTATGTACAAGTTTGGTGGAGATTGGTGAAGAATTATAGAAGTTATCGTGTCCATAAAAAAGTGAGATATATATATATATAGATAGATAGATAGGTAGATATATATATATATATATATAAACTGGTGCGATTGCAATAGGTAGTATTTCTTACGAAATCTACCTAATAAAAGAAATACGTTCCGTATGATGACAGAAATTTATCCCAATCCTTTGCCCAGTACTTCCGATCGGAGTTCAAAATTCTACACTGTAAAAAATTGACACTTTTGCTGCATTGTCACTCCACCACTTTTATAGAAAACGATTACTTTACTGTGTTATGGAGCACTCTCATTGGTCACAAAAGAGATATTCTATAATAGCTGTGGAGTGACGCTGCAGCAAATGGGTCAAATTTTTAACAGTGTACACTCCCTGCAATAAATATAAAGTTCCTTTTCGTTTTTCTTCCTTGACGTGGTACAACATCCTTCCTCGTTTTCATCGGGGACTCGCTAGAAACAAGTTTTCGGAAACTTACCGATTGCATTCCATCGGATTTTTCCATTTTTATAAATTCTATATTTTTTATTCCTTTCATATGCTAATTCGAATGAAATCATCAGAGATTCAGATCAACTTCGTGCAAAGCAGGAAGTTCTCCGAACTTGTAGAACATTTCGACTAGCAATAAAATTTATAAAAATAAAACTTTCTCGTGGATTGACTTAAAAATATAGGTTCGGAATTTGACAAGATAGTTTTAAGCTATTGAATAGCTTTTATCGCGGGCTTTGAGCGCGGCGACCGAATCCAAAAATTCCGTAACGAGAAATATCCTAACATATCCGTAACGAAAAAACCTAACACTCGGCTAACGTCGTTTCAGCTCGGCAGATCATTCGGTAGACTTCGGCAGACATTGACGCGGTATTTTTCAGATATTTAGAGGATATCAAGTCTCAAACTTATATTTCTTATTTCAGTTACTATAAATCTATAGTTTCAATAATAAAAATTCCTGATAGAATGTGTATAGAAAAGAATCGTCTTAAGATAAAACAAGGCAGAATAATGTAGCTTTTTGGTGATTGGAGACCCGCCCAATGGTGAGGATCGAAAAATTTAAAATGCTTATAACTCGCGAACTAATTTTCGCAGCGCGGCCAAATTTTGTTTGATAATTTATTATGAGACAGTGTTAATTTTTGGTGACAGGAGACCCCCCCCAATGGTGAGGGTCGAAAAATTTAAAATGCTTTTATAACTCGCGATCTAATTTTCGTAGCGCGGCCAAATTTTGTTTGGTAATATATTATGAGACAGTGTTAATTTTTGGTGACAGGAGACCCCTCACGGTGAGGGTTGAAAAATTTAAAATGCTTATACCTCGCGATCTAATTTTCGTAGCGCGGCCAAATTTTGTTTGGCAATTTATTATGAGACAATGTTAATTTTTGGTGACAGGAGACCCCCCCCCCCCATGGTGAGGGTCGAAAAATTTAAAATGCTTTTATAACTCACGATCTAATTTTCGTAGCGCGGCAAAATTTTGTTTGGTAATTTATTATGAGGCAGTGATAATTATTGGTGACAGAAAATCCCCCATGGTGAGGGTCGAAAAATTTAAAGTGCTTATAACTCGCGATCTAATTTTCGTAGCGCGGCCAAAATTTGTTTGATGATTTATTATGAGACAGTGTTAATTTTTGGTGACAGGAGACCCCCCACGGTGAGGGTCGAAAAATTTAAAATGCTTATAACTCGCGATCTTATTTTCGTAGCGCGGCCAAACTTTGTTTGGTAATTTATTATGAGACAACGTTAATTTTTGGTGACAGGAGACCCCCCCCCCCCCAATGGTGAGGGTCGAAAAATTTAAAATGCTTTTATAACTCACGATCTAATTTTCGTAGTGCGGCCAAATTTTGTTTGGTAATTTACTATGAGACAGTGTTACTTTTGGTGACAGGAGACCCCCCACGGTGAGGGTCGAAAAATTTAAAAGGCTTATAACTCGCGATCTAATTTTTGTAGCGCGGCCAAATTTTGTTTGGAAATTTATTATGAGACAGTGTTACTTTTGGTGACAGGAGACCCCCCCACGGTGAGGGTCGAAAAATTTAAAATGCTTATACCTCGCGATCTAATTTTCGTAGCCCGGCCAAATTTTGTTTGGTAATTTATTATGAGACAGTGTTAATTTTTGGTGACAGGAGACCCCCCTCCATGGTGAGTGTCGAAAAATTTAAAATGCTTTTTAACTCGCGATCTAATTTTCGTAGCGCGGCCAAATTTTGTTTGGTAATTTACTATGAGACAGTGTTACTTTTGGTGACAGGAGACCCCCCACGGTGAGGGTCGAAAAATTTAAAAGGCTTGTAACTCGCGATCTAATTTTCGTAGCGCGGCCAAAATTTGTTTGATGATTTATTATGAGACAATGTTAATTTTTGGTGACAGGAGACCCCCCACGGTGAGGGTCGAAAAATTTAAAATGCTTATAACTCGCGATCTAATTTTCGTAGCGCGGCCAAATTTTGTTTGGTAATTTATTATGAGACAACGTTAATTTTTGGTGACAGGAGACCCCCCCCCCTCCAATGGTGAGTGTCGAAAAATTTAAAATGCTTTTATAACTCGCGATCTAATTTTCGTAGCGCGGCCAAATTTTGTTTGGTAATTTACTATGAGACAGTGTTACTTTTGGTGACAGGAGACCCCCCACGGTGAGGGTCGAAAAATTTAAAAGGCTTATAACTCGCGATCTAATTTTCGTAGCGCGGCCAAAATTTGTTTGATGATTTATTATGAGACAGTGTTACTTTTGGTGACAGGAGACCCCCCACGGTGAGGGTCGAAAAATTTAAAAGGCTTATAACTCGCGATCTAATTTTCGTAGCGCGGCCAAATTTTGTTTGGTAATTTATTATGAGACAGTGTTACTTTTGGTGACAGGTGACCCCCCACGTTGAGGGTCGAAAAATTTAAAATGCTTATAACTCGCGATCTAATTTTCGTAGCGCGGCCAAATTTTGTTTGGTGATTTATTATGAAACTGTGTTAATTTTTGATGACAGGAGACCCCCCACCCCTCACGGTGAGGGTCGAAAAAGTTAAAATGGTTATAACTCGCGATCTAATTTTCGTAGCGCGTCCAAATTTTGTTTGGTAATTTATTATGAGACAGTTTAAATTTTTGGTGACAAGAGATCCCCCCCCCTCCTCAGTGAGGGTCGAAAAATTTAAAATGCTTATAACTGGCGGTCTACTTTTCGTAGTGCGGCCAAATTTTGTTTGGTAATTTACTATGAGACAGTGTTACTTTTGGTGACAGGAGACCCCCCCACGGTGAGGGTCGAAAAATTTAAAATGCTTATAACTCGCGATCTAATTTTCGTAGTGCGGCCAAATTTTGTTTGGTAATTTATTATGAGAGAGTGTTAATTTTGGTGACAGGAGACCCCCCACGGCGAGGGTCGAAAAATTTAAAATGTTTATAACTCGCGATCAATTTTTGTAGCGCGGCCATATTTTGTTTGGTAATTTATTATGAGACAGTGTTAATTTTTGGTGACAGGAGATCCCCCATGAAAAGGGTCGAAAAATTTAAAATGCTTATAACTCGCGATCTAATTTTCGTAGTGCGGCCAAATTTTGTTTGGTAATTTATTATGAGACAGTGTTAATTTTTTGGTGATAAAAGACCCCCACGGTGAGGTTCGGAAAATTTAAAATGCTTATAACTAGCGATCTAATTTTCGTAGCGCAGCCAAATTTTGTTTGGTAATTTATTAAGGTATTGCATAGCTTTTATCGCGGGCCTTGAGCGCGGCGAAAGAATCTAGAAATTCCGTTACCAGAAAAAAAAAAACCTAACACTCCGGCTAACGTCGCTTCAGTTTGGCAGACTTCGGCACGGTATCCTTCGGTAGACGTCGGCCGACATTGACGCGCTATTTTTCGGATATTTTGAGAATAACAAGTCTCAAACTTATGTTTTTTATTTCAGCTACCATAAACGTATAGTTTCAATGATAAAAATTCCTGATTAACCTACATGTATTGTAAGATAATAAAAATATTTTAAACGATTTTTCTTTTATTGAATTAATTCTCATTAGTTCAATAAAAGAAAAAAAAATTTTGTTATCGGTCATCACGCTCAAAAAGTGTAACTTGAATTAATATATATATATATATAAAAAAAAACTTCATAAATAAAAAATAAATAAATAATTATATTTGCATAAGTTGATAAAAAATGCTATGCAATAGCTTTACCGCGGCAGTCCCCGAGTGCCACACGTATTTTTTTTTTTTTCTCTCTTGTTCGAATCGTTGCACAGTGGGGCAAAACCCCAAAAAGCTGGCCAAAAGTCGAAAAATGAAGTTACGATTTAGGGAATTTTGATTATATAGTTGGCTAGTATAATGTTTGGAGAGTCAGAAACTGTATTTAAAAAAATATTTTTGCTTCGCTCTTACAAACAGCATTATTTCAAAAATGATGTTTGAAGGAGTATCATTTAGAGCGAACAAAAACAGCAAAACAATAGTTCCTCTAAACGCGCGCTACATTTTATCATATTATCCGATTTTAGTGATTTGAAATGGATTCACACTATGATAGTGCGTACTTTATTTGCATGTATTACCAAATTTGTACTACGCACATAAAAATTAATAAATTCATAGTCATTTTTGATAAAATATTGTAGAAAATATTTTATTTTTTTGCTTTCAAACATCAAAAAGTTTAAATGTTCCACGGTGTTCCGCAACGAAATTTAATGGAAATAATAACCTGGGCTATTGTCTAATGATTCATGAAAAACCAGCTGCCTAAAACTGCCTTTCTGCATTTCACGCATATTTTAGTAATCCCAAGTAAAAATGCCACTTTTTTGGGCGCTTCAAAAATTCTGAAATTGAGTATTTTTCACATTAATTTAGCTGATAAATATCTTTCAAATTTTTGAATTGTTCAATTTTGTAATAGTTTATTACCTATTATATTGTAAATAAATACTATAATAATAAGTTTGAATTAATTTGATAAGTAAGCTTAGTAATGAAAAAAATGAAAATAATTCTCCATTATTGATCCGATAGAATAACATTTTCTTATCTTTATAGGTAGTAATTTTGTTTGTTCTATTGTAATTAGAAGAATTATTTTGTCAATGGCAATATTTGCAAGATAAAATACTGAGAATATTGTATTTCATTAATGCGAGTAAAAATCATTATGTATATGACTTTCACCTACATTAGAGATTTGCATTTGGTTTGCAAATAAGGATGTGATTGCAAATTTATTCTAAGTACATTTAAACAAATATTTCTCTATGAAGATGGCAGGAGGTTTTAATATATTTTTCACTTCTCTCGTGCTACTAGAATACATAAATATTGAGAATAAATCATGAATCGTCAATTTAAAAATTCCGAGATCTTCATTTCACTGATTTTATCGGGCCAATCAAGATCCATTTTCTTTTTCAAGAAATAAGGAAGCTAATGTCAATGAATGGGATTGTATTAAACACTAGGAGAATTAACTTACTTCTTTTAATACAATCATTGATACAGAAGAAATAGTCGTTAACAACGAATGAGTGTAATACTCAACGTTGCTACCTATGTCAGACAATATCAAAATAGCTTCTTACCGATATGACATTTTAAAATTAAATTGGATAGAGATAATTTAGAATTCAGAATAGTTACGTTACATGCTAAGATGTTTTGAGAGGGCTTCCACATGGCAGACAAACTGCATAGAAAAAAATGGAAAGCTCGTACTCTGCATGAAAAGAAGAACACTGAAATCGCAAAATAAAATATGCAAAAAATATTTCATTTACAATTAAGACTTCTCGTCGAGAAATCAAATACCAGATTTGGAAGCACAAATAATGGCAATATAATTCAATCATTCTTTGAAACTCAACTATTTGTGCTTCTATAACAAGTGTATACGAGGATTTGATCAAAGATTTTTCTTTACAAACAGCTTGTAGATTTGAACTACATCCCTGGTTCTGCATGCCTACTTCAGAACACAAACTACTTATTAATGATAAATAACATTATCTTCATTACTGCTTATTTGTCAAATACCATAAGATACTCAAGAATCATGCAACAAACTGATGAAAAGGCATCGAGAAGATTTATGACAAACATGTAGTAGCGCCAAAAAAAAAAAAAAAAAATAAAATAAAATAAAATAAAATAAAATAAAAAAAATAAGATAAATAAAAAATAAAAAAGATATTTTTACGCCTTTTAATGTTATCAGATTCTTTCATTTCCAGTTTAGGTAAGTTATCGCAAACAAATTAAAATCATTCACAGGATCTTCTAATACCGCCAACAAGTTCTGCTATTTCGACACCTTGACCTCTGAAGAATTTTTATTATATTACAGTTGATTCTAAAGGTGATTCTCTGGAATATATTTCCATTTTTATTTTAATAATATAAAAATTAAACAGTCTAATATTTTACTTTCCATTAGTTAATTTCGATTAAATATGTCTTGGTTCCTTCAAAATTTCTTTTTATGTTTAGCCTCGAAATTTTAAATATTATGTAAATCTAATTGTTTTTACTTTTAATTTGTCATTTTATTTATTTATGTATTTTTAAAGCTTAACTTTTGAATCCTAATTAGCATCCTGAAAAGTTTAAGAAATTTTATACAAATTTAATTATTTTCGAGACATTTTAATTTTTGTTCCGCCATATTGTATCCGCCATTTTTTTTATTTTTATTTTTGTATTTTTACTTAGCATCCTCAAAAACACCTGTATACGAATTTTCATACAATTTGAGTAACATTTTCATATTTTGGCCAGCTTTTCGGGATTTTGCCCCACTGTGCGTTGTTTCGTCAGCAAGCGAACTCCCAAAAGGTAACAAGGGAAATATTCTGGATGTTACGCTTGGTGAATGGTGAGTGCCGTAACCAGCCTATGCATATTTATGGAGAAGTGTTTGGGTATTTCGGAAGTCTCGCCTTTGCCATTTATTGCTTCATTTCTTGAATGATTTGTGACAAATGAGTTGGAACATAGGGTTTGTAAAGGGAGTTGGATCGGATAAAATGTACCATTTAAATAATAATAATAATGACATTTCATATGAAAGTTGAAATAATTCAATTATTTGCATACTTATCATTTCTGGTCGCTTTATTTTAAACGCTTTAAATGGGACGAAATTTCCCCCCTCTCCCCCCACACACTTCAATTAATTTTATTTTGGTAGTTTAATTTAGTTTGTAACAGTGCTACTTAGTTTTTAAACCAATGGGTCGTCGATAACATTGATAGATCTGCTCTTATATAACGTTATCATTTTAGGGGTCGGGGGTGAATCTGCCTATTGAACTTGGTCCTTGCATCAAAATGGTACGTTCGTTTTAGTCTGATATCTATTTTTATGAAAATGCAAAATTACTGTTAAACTCCTTAAATGATTATAAAATTATTGAATTCTAAAATGTGGAATATCTCGACGTTTGCAGTTCTATTTCTTCTGCCCTTTGTGTACGTTTATGACAGAATTAATAATCTGCTGTTTGGGAAATCATATGTAAGGTATTATATATGTTGAAGTGATACTTATGTTTACTAATAAATAAAAGAGTAAAGATGTTGTTCATCTGTTGCATTTTTGATAAGATTTTCTTTCTGCTCCCCTTGTGAAAAGTGAACTGCGAGAAAACATTATTACCCGTAAAGCATGGTGACGTCACTGCAACGTCGTTGTGAAGTCACTTTGTGACTTTGTGACCATCGATTGTCGATGTAACGTCACGTGACGTCGATGTGAAGTCACAGTGACTAAAATGTGAAGTCGTTATGGCCGTTTTAGAGCTCTTTTGTGACGTTTCACAAAGTGGTCACAATGTGACAAATTTGTGAAAAATGTGTCATTTGTGACTAATTTGACATTAACATTGTGACGAAACTGTGACAAAAGCGACGATATTTAAATTGCCAGATACATGTTTTTAAAGTAAATAAAATTTTTTGAAGGGTATTTATAAATTTCTAAAGATTTTTATGAAAGTCACATCTCAATCACAATGTGACGTCACTGAGTGGTGGCATTTTGGTCACAGATGTGATGTGACCAAAGTGACTCACAGTGACGTCACTGTGACCATGCATGCTGTTAGGGTACTGTTCAGTACATTTTAATATAGTAGTTACTTCTTTTAAGTGTTATTTGATATAAAGTGATTTCACATATAAAGCAATAGTTTATTGACTTCTCTTTCTTCAAATTAAATAAAGTATACAAAAAATAAATGTAATCAGTTTTGTAAATTACTCGAAACGAAAAAAAAAAAAAAAAAAAAAAAAAAAAAAAAAATCCAGAAATGAAAAGAATTTTTAGTCATTAATAATGATATCATAACAAGAAGAGGGTTCGAAGGGTGATATTATAAGAGATGGAGGGGGAGAGTTTGTACAGCCTCTCATGCGCAATTGTAAAATGGCGGCAAAAACCTTTTGCAATGACAATCGAAAGTATTCTGTCACAGGAAGTCCAATGGGTAAAAATAATTTCGAGTATATTTTAATAGTGATACACTTTTTCTAACCTAGTAAAATAAATATACATCTACAGGGTGTCCAGCAAATAAGTCCTGATTTCAAAATTAAATTTATCAAAAACAAAGATTTATAGAATTATGCGGTAAACGGTGCGTTTATTAGATAAGCTATAAAAATGTTATACAGAATTAGAATAATACAGCTTACATAAATAACCATTAAACTAAAATAACAAATCAGGACGCGTTTCGAGCTACAACAGCAACAGCTCGTCATCAGCTGAACTCACGTAAGGGGACAGAGTTAGAGACAAATTCTTCTGCGAGCTGTTGTACCTCAAAACACGTCCTGATTTTTTATTTCCGTTTAATGGTGATTTTATATAATTTATACAAATGGTGAATTTATACAAAGTGTATTATTATAATTAATAATTATCGGTAGTATTAGCTATGGTATTTCCCTATGTTATACAGAAGTTTCTAATGGTGAATATTTTGAAAAGATTGTGTTCTGCTTGCAAAGAGTAATTGACCTGACAGTTTTCTTGTTTCAGATTGTTTGTAGGGAATGAGTTTTTTGGTGCACAGTATCATATTTTAACCATTTTTCGAACTAAATTTTGCGGAATTTCGAAATTTCAAAAATCGTCAACATATGGCATTGTAAGCCGAAAATCTCGTTCTCTGCAAAAACAAGAAAAGTGTCAAGCCAAGTACTCTTTGCAAGCAGAACACGGCCTTTTCAAAATATTCGCCATTCGAAACTTCTGTATAACATTTTTACAGCTTACTTGATAAACAAACCGTTACTGCATAATTCTGTCAATCTTTGTTTTTGAAAAAATTAATTTTGAAATCAGGATCTTATTTGCTGGGCACCCTGTATGCGCTATGTACTAAAATATACATTCTGTACAATCTGCCGTGAAAAGAATATTTGTTATTAATTTGCAGGGTCACACAAAAGTATTCCGTTACATAATGGTATAGAGGGAAACAATGTTTGGGGCGTGTTTTAATAGTATGAACTATTTCAAATTTTATGAAATTGATGTATATTGCTGAGGTTTACTACAAGTTATTTCCTGTATAAAGAAAGCAGATAGCATTTACTGAACTGTACCACAAAAGATTTCCCACACATTACTGCATCCGAAGTACTGTATACTGTTACACCAAGATCCGAATATTTTAAAAATTTCCTTATAGTATAAATTCACCTCATTTACTACGTTTGACGTGTAATTTCTAATTTGTTTGTTTATTGTCTGAGTTCAGTAAAGGCTACAAACCGATCAATAATCTAGCCTTTTAAAGATAGAAATGAAATGTTTCGACCCTAAGGTGTCATTAAAAGTTACAGTTTAAGGGACGACATAGCATAAGCGAAGAAATGGAGAAGGATTTTTTACTGTTCGTTATGAACTAATCGGCCTTCTCTTTCAACAGTTACAATTGAAAGAGAAAAAAAACCATAACTAAAAAGAAAAAAAAAAGACAATTTCCCGTTTTTTATAAATAGATACAAAGCATTCCTATTAATATAAATATTTCTCTTGCGTTGAAAACTTTGTGTGCGTTTAGGACTTTTTTAATCTAGCATCTTTATCACGCCTAATCCTTTATACCACACGCATCCAAAGCCAAGCTGAAATACAGAAGGAAAATTGTACTTCAAATTTGCGTATTGACAGTGAAAATTTTAAATTTTATTTCAAAGTGTCCGTCTAAGTTTATTTTATTCTTAAACATAGAAAATCAAATCTCACTTCCAAATCCAATTTCGAATCTTTCCGTGACAATTTTGTGATATTTTTTTAAGCTGGTTGCAGACGCTTTTTATAACTTTCTCTAAAAACATTTACAACTTTTTATAAACTTGCATCTGTACAATTCCTGATCTCTTGCATCGAAAGCTAAAATGGACTAGAGAATGCAAAATTTCATTTCATATTTGTGTATGGATTGTAAAAATTTTAAATTTCAATTCAAAATGCCTCTCTCAATCTATTTTATTCTTAAACATAGAAAAAAAATCAATTCCAAATCCAATTTTAAACGGTTCTGTGGCTATCTTGTTTAGTATTTATTTTTATTTATTCATTTATTTATTAATTTATTTTTATGTAGCTGGCAGCAGATGATTTTTATTTCTTTCTCCAAACACTATATCTCTTTTATAGGTAACATCGAGTTCAACTTTTTGTTTAAGGCAAACACCGGAATATATTAACGCATTTTTACAGCGTTCAATAAGAAAATTTCTGTTCTAAACACCGATTGGACCGACAAAGTTGTAAAGGTTACAGGAGGAGAAAAGATTTTTTTCCCGTTACACTATTTATAGCAACAAAGAACTTATCAGATTTAATTAATAATGAAGTTTTTTAAAAATATAAAGCATGTATGTATTAGGTTTTTGTTGTAGCAGGTTACACTGAGTGGAGTTTGTGCACTCAGAGTTCTTCGCACAATTAGATTTTACTTGCAATACTGTTTTTTTTTCATAAATGTTATACAGAAGAAATATTCTTGAAAATTTTCGCTTTGAATAACTTAAATTTCTTTTTTTTCCAAGAGCCTTTTTTGGTAGTTATAGAACAATCTCCATTTTTATTAAAAAATAAATAAAAATAAAAGGCATATTTCGTGTTATAAATAGAAGATATATCCTTAAAAGAGTTTTCCAAATGTAATTTTGTAATATTATTATTATTTTTTAATGTTATTATTATACATAATTTTTATACCTCCCCCCCCCTTCTTTTTTAATGGGGGGGGGGAGGCGAGGAGTTGGATGCTATCGCAACTCAGGGCTTCTTGGCATATTTGTTTCGTCAGTTTGATCACATGAATTTTGAACTGCTAACTAGGCGTAAAACTATAAAAGTGTCCAAGTCAGGATTCGAACCCAGATCATTGGCATTTCACACCCTACTGACTGAGCTACTCGGTTGATATACACCCTGGTATCTCTCACACTTGCAGATTGGCGAAGTTGCATTTGCCACAAAATGGAATATTTTGATGAACCCAGTGGCAAATGGGAGCCAAAATAACTACGGTGATAATCGGTGACAAGCGGAAAAAAAAAAAAAAAAAAAAAAAAAAAAAAAACGAAAAGGAATATAGAAAATATATTTGTTAGCGAACGAATTTTATTTATATTTGTCTTCAACGAAGACAGAATATATATTTGTTCATTTAATGTTGTTACAGAATTTTTAAGACTTAAACTCAGATTGTTATTGAATATTTGAATATTTAATCCTTAATAAGAACTATTCCAAAAAATGAAAATTTGTTCTATGTTCATTACTAAATATTCTACCAAGTTTAAAAATCAACAATCGATCATCAAGTGTTGGATGAGTTACGATTGAATTGACCAATCATAGCTGTATGCTTTTACCTCACCTAAGCAGACATCTCCGAACAAATTCTGCGATACTTAAGCGTACGCTATTGAGAGGTTTCACTATAGTTGGGAAAAAAGTTTCTTGTTTTTTTATTCTTATTCAATCTATTTATTATAATCAGCACAATGTCGAAAGAGATTAATATTATAAGCTTTACGAAAATCTCATACCAAATTGAGCTCAGTGGTTAGAGCAACAACCTTGTACGCTGTAGTCCCACTTTGATTCATTGGCTTGGCTATTTTTAGGTGCGTTCGTAATTATGTAAATACGTTAGCACCTATAGTTGTCGTTCAATCCATCCGTCCGTCCGTCTGTCTGTCTGTCTGTCCGTCTGTCTGTCCGCATATAACAACGCAAAAACTACCCAACCGAATCTTTTGAAATTTAAAATACATAATTATTACATAATTTTGTCGAGTCATTTAAAATTTTATGAAAATCGGATGGATAGATCAATTACAGGGACGATCAAAAGTATTCTGTTACATTACGGTCAATGGGGAAAAATGTTGCAATTGCATTTTATTTGATATTTTAAAAACTTCATTATCGTACGAACGCACCTCATTTGCTACGCTTCACGTGCAATTTGCAACTTGTTTCTTCTCCAGCTGTGTTTATTGTATTTATCATATGTGTAATATTTACATATACCTTTAAGTTTTTAAATTGTTCTCTAAGAAATATTAGATGCGTTGGAAACCAGTTCAGAATCTATGCTACGCACGTTAATTTTCTTTCTTTGTTACTTTATGAAAATGGATCATTAATCATAGTGTACGACAGGTTCATTCTTTTTTCCGTCATGTTTTGAAAAATGAGCCACCAATTGAAAAGTCTCATGTGTGCAAAATATTTGTAACAGACATTCGATAGAATGAAATATCAGCGAAAGTCCAAAATTTCTTTTTTTTCATAGCTATTTTTTTTAAAACTAACACTGCTCAGTGCTTGAATCTATGAATAATAATTTAGCAGGACTGACAGACGGTTGCCGTTTGCCGCCGTTAGAACACATGGAACAGATTTTTTTTTGCAAATAAATAATCTTGCGTTTATTCCTTTTGATCTTATTCATTCTTTTTTTTCTTTTTATATTTCTCAATTTTTGTGACTTAACAAAGACGTTCCGAAAAATTAAAAAGCGGAGAAATAACGAAAAATTATTTTGAAGTATTTCATTTCGAATTTTTCTTTTATACAATTCTTCGATTCCGTTTGAAGCAATTTAATTTATTTGAAGAGACAGTGAGTCTCTTTTGATATCTGCAGAAAGAGCTTACAATTATAGTCTCTTAAGTTACCGAAAAGGCACATTCCATGTTATTCGATTAGTTATCATTTATTGAAAAGGATGCGGAAAATGGTCATCTGCACTTTCGAATGTTGAACTCTAAAAATAAATAAATAAATAAAATAAAATAGTTCAAAATTCCTCCATAAGCAGTTTTTCTAATAAATCGAATCGCGAGATTGAAATATATAAACATTGTTTAACACCTAATATACAAAATTTGAAAATTTAAAAATATAATACGATTCAACAGACATACAAGACATTACATTCAACACATATATAATTAAAACGTTTCGGGTTCAGTTTTAGCCCCTCATGAATAGTAATAATCAGAAAACTACATATCAGACTTGCAGTTGATTATGACTCAATGTTTAAATCCAAGAAAGTATAAAAGACCGTATCATTACTTTTACGAAATGCGAAAAAGTAAAGATTGACAGAGATCACCTCCACGTGATTCGTCTAGCCTGTAGGAAGCTTTAATATACATATGAATGAAAAAAAATACATTCAACTTAGACTCTTAATATTGTATTAATATTCCATGCATGCATTACATTACGAATACGGTCATTTGTGCTTGTAATAAAAGCTTGAAATTTCAAACAGACTTTATGTTCTGTACATGATTTTGTAATCTGTATATGTTACGCACTTACTATAACTGTTATAAAGCGCAGTGTTTAATTACAAATGCAGAAAACCTATTTATAAACTTTAATAAAATCCTCCACAACAGATAAATAGGCTTGCATTCAATACAACTTACGGTACCTCTAATACATTGCATACAATTGTCACTGTAATTAATAGTTACTATAATGAATAGTATCGAGGCCATCGTTGCCGACCTATCTAAAGGATATCGGCATAATACGCATAATAAGTATGTGTATAATACGTAAATATTGACATGGTGTGATGCAACAGTACGAATCGAATTTCAGTGCAGACAAAGTACTAAGGATAAATGCGTATAAAACATAAGTATCAACATTGTATAATGCCGTCCACCGTCTCATTTTACAACTGATGTTTCCGAATTGTTCTATTTTTTTCGCCCTCTCATCATTTATCCATTAAAGGACTCTGGAAAGCGCGAGAAAAGGCCTCCAACACCAATATCTTTTGTTCTAAAACGTCTCTCTCTCTCTGTCTGTCTTTGAAAAATTCCTGCATTGTGCGGCGGGCTAATGACTGCCAAGACATTAAGCGAGCACCCCATTCGATACAGGGAGCTTGCAGTAAGAGAAAAAAATATGTGCCAGCTCCCTCCATCGCGGGGCAAGTTGCCCATACCTTTAGGAGATCGTCTGGTTCAGCATTCTCCAGTGAAGGTGCTGATTTGAAAATATTAGAAATCAAATGGATATTCATCTTTCGAAGCCGCAGTTCTGTTTAAGAAGGCAAAGTCACTGAAGTTTTTTTTCTTCTGAATCAAGGCTGAAAAGATTTATAGTGAGTGTACATGATTACAGATATCAGCATTATTACGAGGTAACTAACTAATAACAAGAACGAAAAACGCGATTTGACAATATATATATATATATACAGAAACATAATAATTTAAAATGAAAAGAAAATATATGTACTTAATTTACTAAGAGATAAATCAGATATCTATACTAATAAAAGAACAAATCTCTCTGTCTGCTATGGCTAGAGAAAACGACGGCACGTACCTGGCTCAAAATTTTTGTGACGTGAATCAAATATCTCTTTTGATATACCTAAAGCTCAGAATTTTATTTTTTTAATTAGTTTTCGAGATATTAATTATGAGGCTCAACTCACTCTCAGCAAAAAATAAATTCGTTAATGCTCGGGGTACGAAAACGCTTGCACATGCGTACAAACATATTTAAGCAACAAAACGGGAAGAAACATTTTCGACTGCATTTCTGTTTTCTTTTTAATTATTATTGTTGTTTTGTTTTAATCAAAATTGAACAAACCGTTCAATACAGTTAAAATTCAAGGAAGTTAAAAAAAATGAAAATTGAATATAAAATATTGAAAATAGTGCGAGTATTTTCTTTAAATGTCAGTTAAGCTTTCGAAAGAAAACTTTAATAAAAGGCCGTTTTTCCGAAAACATTTTCCCTATTATCGCATCGCTTCTCTTCTAAAAACAGGAATTTCAATTCTTTCAAATTTACCAACAAAACTAAATACAATAGAGCCCCGATAATTCGGATTAATTGGGACCAGGGCCAATCCGGATTGTCGAAAATCCGGATTATCCGGAGAATGTGAACAAATGAAATAAAATAAAACATACTCACAGAAAATCACCCTTTATACTGAACATATTCAATATTTTACAGACAGTAAAAATGTTTACTTTGTAATTATAAAATTCTGCCAGTTTTGCGAGCTGCATGGTCACTCATTCTCTTGAGCATTCTCGTTTATTCCTCCTATTTTGATTTTCCGCAAGTGATTTGTAGAATAGTTTTGGCAAGAAGACAAGGAAACAGTCTCAAGAGAACTGTTTCCAAAATAACCTAAGGACTGGCTGACAAAGATCGGATCGCGATCCTTATTAGTCAGTGTGTATATAAGGACTATTGTACTTTACTTCCTGCAATGCTCTGAGTAAAACTTTATTAAGCAGCGAGCTTTTGATGACATTTCCAAATGGATTAAATAGAAAACTACGAAAACTGGAATTGGTAAACTTTAAACGATCGATATATCGTTGTTCCTTTCGTAGATAACGTTAAGGAGTTTAAATAAGAAAACTTTAGGTATTCTTCCGAAAAGATTTCAGAAAATACTTATTTATTCAGAATATGAAACTGAAATGATTTTATGTAATGGAAATTTGCCGATCACGTCTCAAACTTAAAAAAAAAAAAAAAAAAAAAAAAAAAAAAAAAAATCGATTAAACCTATCCGGATTAACGGGGTCCGAATTAGCGGGGTTCTACTGATAATACAAGTCACTCATATTCACTTGGACATATATCAAAACAAATACAGGTTACTTTACGGCTAATGGAAGGGATATTTTTTAATTAACCGTCGATATTTTAATACACTTTCTTTAAAAAATTTGAATAGACCAGATTTACATTACCTACAAAAATTTCAAAACGTTTGGAGGGGTAGAAACATTTTTTTTTTTTTATAAAGTATGTGAAAACTTCGACAAAAAAATTAGAAATCGAGGTTTATCTCTGCGGTTAAACTCGATTTCGATTAAACATTTTCTGTCTTAAATATTCATATTTTTTAATGAAATTTGAAAAAAAAGCTTTGTTTTAATTGTATTTAAGATTCATTAAAATTTCAGATAATTCGGACGATAACAACCATCTATTTTGTTAAACTAATGAAACCGAAGAAAAACAAAATGCATTTTGAAAGGGAACCATAATTTACAGACTCAAGTCAAAAATGGTAAAAGCCATTTGCAGCGTCGTGGTCGAATTTCTCAGTTTTCTATACGAAAGGTCTATGGTTCGAAACTTATAAGGAAGGTCTCCATACTGGGCATGCTCAGATTTTTTTTGAAAAAAATACTAATTAAACTACTCATGTATGTAATAAAGGATCAGTAAAAATTAGCGGCGGAATTGCAGAAGGAAACATGTAAAAAAATAAAATACTTTCGAATATTTGGCGTGAAAAGACGAAAGTGTCTCACGATTTGGCGAGCAGAACTTTTCTCCGCCAAAAACAAACGATTTTAATGCAACTGAAAACTTTTGGATTTTTAGAATCCGTGTAAATGGTATTTTATGAATTTAAACACAAACAATGAGAGAATTTAATATATTATTTACATATTATTTACATTTAAATTGCATTTATACATATTATTTGTTGCTGTAGTTATTTAATTTACCTCTAGTAAAAATATTTTCGTGTATAAAAAATTCATATTCAGTAAAATTATTTTCATACATTTAATCGTATTCAAAAATAAAAGTTAGATGTTTCCATAGCAACAAAATCGAATTAACAATGCTCAATTGGACTTTCAACTTGAAACAATTTTAATTAATTTAAATTTGAATTTAGTTTTAAATCTCAAATTTTGATGGTTAAATTTGAATGTAAATACATATAAAACATATATAACATATATAACGAAATTATACTTAAAACAAACTAAAGCTGACAAAGCCAAATATATTTAATTTATCTAAACAAGCTGAACATGAAACTTTTTTCCTTTAAAATGCATTTGACATAAAAAAAAACTTTTTTGAAATGGCTTCTCATCGCCAACCGATGATAAATCACTAAATAACGAAATTTTCATTATTTTATTACGGACAAGGTACGGAGGTTCCGCCGAATTTTTTTTATAAACGTATATATCCTCATGAGAAGAACATTTTGTAATTTTTTTCAGATTTTTCGGAGTATGCCCGTATTTAGACCTTCCTTGTTAATAAGAATGCGTTGTAATTTGGATTATAACTAAAAGAGCAGGAATTTATAAATATCTTTGTTCAAAGCACTTAATTAAAAGAAATTTTGTATTTTTTTCTTATAATTTTAAGGGTTTCTAATTATTCTTAACTTTAAAACCACTGAATTACTTCAGAAAAAATTCCACATAAATGAATCAAATAATAATATATTTTTTAAAAATCTACAATTTACATTGTTCAATCGATTTATATACATATATTTCAATTTGAAGGTTTTTTTTTTTTTTTTTAATTACCTATCAAACAATTCTTTCACCAATAAATAAAACTCTCGTTAGAGGCACAAAGAAAAAAAAACTGTCTAAAGATATAGATAATACTAAATTAGCTATACAAAGAGTCTGTGCGTTACGGTAATAATTCCAAAGCAGGTTCCCCATTAGAAGTAAAATACAATAAAACTAGCTTAGTTAAAAACACAAAGAACCAGGGATAAATTCCTTTTTATACAAGATCATTAAATTGCACAAAACTTAACTGCATTTTTTGAGAAGGGGGAGGAAAAAAACTAAAACCTGCTTTTTTTTTTTCAATTTACTGCAAGAGTTTGTTATAAGCAGGCTTTGTTGAAAAATAAATTTGCTGGATAATGCCTTTTTAAAAAATCTATATAAGTTGCATTTGATTGCTATTTTATGATTTCTTTTTCAGTATCACAGTTTATGATACATTTGTAATTACTTTTTCATCTAAAGATGATAAATAAAAATTTAACATATTGAAAACATAATTAAAGTTTAATTGAATCCATTAATAGTTTTTAAATAAAACATTTTAATGTGTGAGATAAATAAAAATTCAAACCCTTAATCTGTAACTGCACTCAACTTTCCAACTGAATAAGAATCGGACTTAGTAACTCGAACAATCTCTATCCCCTTCCCCTTTACGGAACTACAATACAAATTTGAGGTTTATTTAAGAATATTACTGCTGCTAGTATGGGCAACGCCCGGCGGGACAGCTAGTTAAGTATAAACTTAATGCAATTTCTCACCGGTTTCGTTTCATCTAAAATAGATACTAGTTTGAATTGTACGTTTTACAATTATTACGAAAACACGCATTTGTAAACAATAAAAAAACTTCCTGGGATTAATAAATAAAATAAAAAATAAATAAAATGTTATGGAATAATTCTCTCTGATCCAGGTGTTTAAATATATAAGCTCTTTATGTAAAATTTCAATTAAAAATATATCAATTCCAGTTCTGGTATCAAAATAGGAAATCCCTTAATCTTAAAGCTAATTAAAATATTAATATCTTTTTGATTATTTTCAACATTTTAAATAATCTCATAACTATCTATGCTATAAAGGCCAAAAATCTCTGTGCGTAACGCATACGTCATTTTGTGAATCGCAACATTTTGAAATTTTAAATGAAATTTCGGTGTTGCAATTTCCGTACATTTTCAATTTTTACACCATCGTATAGGGAAAAAATGTACTTTTAAATGCAATTTATATGAAAATTGTATCTTAATTTATTTTTGAAATATAAATTTTTTTGCAGTTTTTATTATCGTTTTTTCTAATTGTGGCAACAGCAGTACTCCATTTCTATTAAAAACAAAGAAGAAAAGGATAAAAAAGGGCCTCCGTGGCTGAGTGGTTAAGACACCACGCCGCTAATCGTGAGGTTGTGGGTTCGAATCCCACTAGCTCCATTGCACACACTCTTTGTGTGGAGCTCCTGGTTGTACTTCTCTTGTGTTGTAATATTTCCTTGTGTGCTATCTCGTCCCTGTATATTGACGATGGCTTATAAGCAGGCTTCATGTCGAGCACACAAGTCAGATGTATGTTATTCAATAAGCAAGCAAAGGATAAAAAAAATTATTACTGTAATCTTTATGTTGCCATTTTATCATTAAAATATATAAAATTTAAATTTAAATACGTACCCGGTGAATTTTGATTTCATTTACAAAATTTGATTTACATTTAAAATAATATCAACAGTTTAATATCTGTTTCAGCTTAATAGCCATCGAGACTTCAAATTTTGAATCAAAATAATCAAATTAAAACACCAATTCGAAAAGGTGAATACCGATACGAAATGTGTATTTGTAAATTTTGATATAGAGAAAATGATTTCGGGTTTACATTTCACGGTGAAAAAATTCTATCATTGAGTTAAAGTTGAATAAATTTTGCTTTTTTAGCTCACAGGCTATCATAGCCTGAGAGCTTATGTGCCCGCCCGTTCTGTATGTATGTTCGTTCGTGTGCGTAACGCGATAACTCATGATAAAAATATCCGATCCACTTGAAATTTTGTATATAGGTATATCCTGATAAGGCGCTTCCCTTATTAGTTTTAGGAGTTCATTCGATATGTATAAGAGGATGAACGGAGGGCTCATGCCCCTCCCCTTAATTGATATAAAAGGGTTTTTCATGTAGAAAACCGTTTTCGTTCAAAATTTAGATATAGGATCATTCTGAAGAGGCGATTCGGTGACTGTTATTAGGTATTCATTGAATAAGTATAAACAGGGGGAACGGAAATTCTAATGCCCCTCCCCTTAATTTATATAAATCGGTTTTTTATGCAGAATTATCAGATTTCGTTCAAATCTCTGAATAGTTTCGGAAGTTTAATGGTTAAGTATAAAACAGGGGGATAAGTCCTCTTAAATTATATATATGGATTTTTATTAAGAATTATCCGATTTGCTCTGAATTTTGGATATAGATTTTTTATATGATAAGGCATGTCCTTGATAGTTTAGGGGGTTCAATGATTAATTATAAAAAAGGGGAAAAGGGAGAGCTGTTTTAATTTTTTTTCGAACGGAATTCCCTTTGAAAATATAAAGCTGTAATGTACAATTAGTATGCGTAGTCTGTGAGCTCAATGCCATCAGTTTAACTGGGCAATATTCTTTTTATTCATTTTGTAATACCTGCATAATAGCCTTAATTGATAACTTTATCATAATAGCATATTTTTATTATTTTTTACTGCTTACATGTACGATTAATTTTTAATTTTAACAATTTCTACAACTATTTTTATAGAAATATTATTTTGTTGACCTTAATTAAATACGATTTATTTAAGAGTCAGACTTACCAATATAAGGTGCATTTTTTACTTTAACAAATTTTGTGTGTTTATTTACAAATGAATAAAACAATTCCTCCTTAAACATTTTCTTCCGTCAAAATTTGACGGGTTCTACCTTGTAAATATAAATTCAATAATTGGAATAAAATGAGGCGCCGTACACTGTTAAAAGTGAAGGTGACAAACCGGTGCCATTTGGAACCCTAGGGTGCCATAGGAGCTAGGATATGTGGTTGCAGCGCCGACAGGTCTCTTACTGGGTCATTGGAGCTAAATAAGGGGCCATGCACTTCGTATTGGCAGCAATGTGGCACCTCATCGGGTGACTGGAACCATGCGCATCTGCTGTGAGGTGTGTCTTTCTGTTTTCTGTGACGGCAAGTAAAATCTATGGCTATGAGCGAATGAAGGTGAGCTCGATGGCCGAGCGGTTAGAATGCTGAGCTTGTAATCAGACGTTGTGAGTTCGAATCCTTCGACGGCCAAAAGTCGGTTTGCATATTTTTTAATTTTTTATTATTGGACACTCTGGATGAAGGGTGCCATCTTTTCACCCTACTTAAAGGTGCCATTCTGGCTCCTTTAGGGGTGTCATCAGAGAGACAAGCCTTTCACCCCTAAAAGGTGCAATGTGTCACCATTAGTTTTAACAGTGTAGATTACAGACGAATTTTATGTTTAAATTTTCTTGGATACCGAAGGATTTTTTTTTCTTTCATATTTCGTTAGTTTGCATTATAATATTAATTAAACGTTGTCTGAAAGGAGACACGCTTATGAAAATTATTTTCTTTTATGTTTCAAAACACTCATTTTCCTTCTTTTCACATTTATGCAGTTGATAAAAAAACTATTTCTTAATAACATTTTGAATAAAAATAAATTCAAACATTAAATTAAAAAAATTATAGGTAAAAAGACCTTTAAAAATAAGTTTGTAGATTCTTTTTACAAGCATAAACATAATAAATTATGACAAAATGAAAAAAAAAAGGAATTTTAAATAAATACAAATGTTTGAATTTTCAAGCCGATAAAAGAACAAAACAGATCTATGGAATCTCTCAAGGATATATGTATCAAGTTTATCCAATGGTATAAAGTGGATTTAAGGTTTATCCTTATTTGCATTGTATTGCTTTTGTGTTAAGTTACAAAGCGAACTACCGTGAATATTCGAATAAAAAATACAAAGGACCAATTAGATTTAAAAGTAATAATTTTAAGAAATAGTGATTAATTGTCCGGATCTAGATTTTAAAAATATGAGTTCGTTACGCAAAATTTTAATTTAAAAAATCATTTTCTTACTATAGTTAAAATTTGAAATCATTTAATCTATTTAAACTATTTATAGTATTAATATCGCTTCACTTTCTTTTACCCTGTTAAACAAGAGTTCAATTTAAACTGGCAGTACAAATAAAATTGTGTGATGGATTTCATACAAATTTTGTTCTCGAGAAATTTCGCAATAAGGATCCTTCTATTATATTGTATCTTTACAAAATAATGTATTAAAATCTTAAATGTTTTCAATTTCCGGTTTTCGACGAACTTTCCATAAAACATGTTTTTACAAAATGTCTGTCTGTGACATGAATTTTATGAGACTCTATCACAGGTACGTAATAATCGTATCGTAAAAATTGTGAAAATAAACTCATTCATGTAGAAAACATGAAATTTTTAATCTTAAGTGACAACTACAAAAAATACATTACAAAAAAAGGCTTATATAATTGATAATATGTATCAATGTATTTAATGTTTCTCATGTTAAAAATTAAAAGCTTCTGCATTGAAAATGTTTCTCGGTATTTTAGTTATAACTTTTATTTTTATTTATTCTCGCAAATTGTATTTTAAAAAGCCGTTAAGTGCGCAGTCGGGAAATTTCTAAATAACCTATACTACGCGTCACTTCTTAAATGTCTTATTTTATACTAATATTTTAACACAATCAACTGATTAGTAAATTTAATCTCATTTTATATTCTCATTTTATGGTCTCATTTTATGTTCCCTTGAAGATAATGAAATGGGACAGAAGCTAAAGTAATGCAGAATGAGTTTCGATTCGATTAAAAGTAGAGAAAAAATAGTCAAATTTATTTCGTAACTGATTGATTATAACGAGTTTTGTTTTCTGACACATAAAGAAGCTTGTGGAACATTCCAGTCCATTAAGAGAAAGGGGCTTTTTAAAATATACATTCACGTCTTATTTTAATCTCGCATAAAGTTTCTGCGAAATCCTTTCCATGCCATTAAAAGCTTAGAAATGTTTTTTTAATGCAATTAAATGTCAGTTTCGCTCGCGGCTCGGCCGTTTAAGAATGTATGCCAAGCAGCATCGAAAGCAAATTCCATTTTAAGTGAGTGTGTTCATCTTTAACTGAGGGGATGAAATAGTAAAACAAACACGGAGAGCGATTTTATTGAAGTAAAATGAAGCAGTTTTGCGAGATATTTAACATGAACGTAACAACTTAAAAACAGAGGTAAAAGGGATTTTTTTGCAATAAATAAACCATACATAAATAAAAAAAAAAAATAATTTCAAGAACTAGTTTACAAGAACGCTATAACTATTTACATATTTTTTGAAAAAAAAAATGCGTGTTCGGTACACTTTTCTAAAAAAAAAAAAAAAAAAAAAAAAAAAAAAAAAAAAAAAAAAATTGTTGAATAGATTGCTTCAAAATGGGTTGTGGTGAAAGAAAATATCCTACAGAATCTTATTTGAGAATAATAAGAATCAATTCTTGTTGACTTAAAGCAAATAAAATTAAAAATATTTTCCGAAAAATGGGGCATGTTGTTTTTTCATTATTTAAGAAAAAATATTTCACTCAGACCTGTAATGTTTGATATTTTTAAGAAACAAATTATTTACAATATTTTGGAAATTTTCAACTGCTTACTTGAAGTAGAATTTCAGGAAAGTACACTAAAGCGTAAAAAAGAAAATTTCCATAAAAAGGCAAAAAACTATACACAACCACGGAGCCTAACCCTTTCCGGCGCAGTGTGCCCACTCCCCGGGCACACCTACTTTTAATTTCAAACTTGCAAACGGCAGCAAAAATATTTTTAAAAAATCTCGCTTTAGGAATTCTTAATTTAATTAAAAGTCTTTTTTAAATTCCGGTGTCAATCAATAATTTCTTATTTTATGAGCAGAATTTGCCTGCGCAGGAAAAGGTTAAATGTAACTTCATTTTTTAGGCCGTATATTATAAACTGTAAAATTTGAATCATTTTATGTTACCATGTGTCCCAAGCATATGTGTATTTGGAACGTCAAATTTGCGATTTCAAAATTTCAGGGCGACGTTTTCGCGCATTCATGAACCATTGCGTATACGTCATACATTGAACTGACCGGAAAATCATTCGGATTTTTTTCGTGAACTTCGAACAAACGAACATCCTTCTAAAGCTCAAAGATGTGAAACTTGAAAAGCATGAAATTTTCTAATTAAGCTGATGGGTTTACTTCAAAACATTTCAAGAGAACATTTCATTTCATTTTGTATTATCTGAAAAATAAAAAAAATTCTTAAGTTCTAAGGAATGGTTCCCTCTTGAATTCTGGATTAACTATATTGTCAATTCATTTGGGAAAAGGTCCTTTTCTCTAGATTAAAAAAATAGTAATAAAATAGCGATTACGTTTATAACCCAAACTCCATTTAAAGCTCAGCTAATGAGAATACAGCCAATGAATTTCCTATCCCTATTTACAACTAATTTCAGGTAAATAGAAATTTTTATATTCAGCCGTTACCCATTGAGACGGACTGGAGGAAAAGAGATGCGAAAATGCTCTCTGAATGATCAAAAAGAGCAGATAAGCCGTTTCCATCTCGTTAGAAGTTCGTTAAAATATCACCCCAAGCCGTTTTTCTGACAAAAGCCAACGAGATTTCAGTTTAAAAAGTTGGAATTGTCCGCCGAAGATGTATTTCCTGCCGAGGACAACGTGAAGGTAAGCAGAAAAAAGACTTCATATTGAGAAACTCTTTGCCTCTAGGACATGATTATTTTCTAAGAATTCATTTTCGTCCAATGGTTTTTAACGACGCTATCCCACAAAAAATGGATTATTTATTTTATTTATTTATTTATTTTTTAAATGGATCAACCAGTCTTATGAATTTAAATAGTATTAAGAAATAAAAACTGCTTATTTTGAGGCGTTTTTTGCAGGACGAGAATGTCTCGTTTCATTCAAACTTTTTTTTACTCATCAAAATCATTTATCAAACCTCATTTTTTTGTATAATTTCATCGTAAAATGTTCTATTTACTAAAATATTTTATTCAAATATCATTAAATCATTAATCTTTTCTTTTATTTCGACCTTTTAATACTTAGGCTCTATTGAACGGATTTTAACAAGAATTGCACTATTAGTTGGATAATTTTCATGGTTTATGTTATAGCATACAACTACGTTGCTTAGTGATAGAATTATGGCAATTCTCTAGTCTGATGAACTGATTAGGAAATGTCGGCTATTTTATGAGGCTCTATACAACGTAGTTTAATGGAATTCCCACTATTCGCTGTATCGTGTTTCATGAAAAGTGACGTCATGAAGTATATCACGTCATAGAATGTTTTTGATTTGCGTTTGAATAGAGTGAAGCTTTTCCCTATCATACTCCGCACATGAGTCACATAGATTTTTTTTTTATGACACATGCCGTTATTTTTCTATAGTAAGTAGTAGATTCGAAAAAAAATATATATGTTAAAGTTGTGTTCGTTCCGCTCAGAAGAGTACATAAAAAATTATATTTTCAAATGATAAAACATTAAAAGAACTTCCTTTAGAGGGGTTCAAGTTACAATGTCATGTGACTTTTTTGGCTCAGAAAAGATGACAAGAAAAAACTAGCAGAAACGCTGGTCGATGAAATTGGACTTAGGCTTCACTATAACGTGAAACTTTACTTGAAATCTCCTTTATTGATGGCTGAGAGAAATTAAAACGGATTATTAAGATTACATTTTCTAATATTGCAGAGACGTTTTTCGATAATCCTTTACACCAGGATTTCACAAGGAAAGATGGAAGATAAGTAGAATCATCCGAGAGAAATGAGTGATAAAATTCCCATGAAAAATTGTCTTTATAAAAAGGCTCATGTTTCATATTCGGGTTCACCTGATTAAAAATCTCTCTCTTAGAATCCTATAACTAAGCAATATAGATTCATTTTACCAAATTCATTTCTTCCACTTTACCAAAATATTTTGGAGCCAGCCCAATATTTTTTCAAAAGTTGGCGCCACTGTAGACGTATATCTCAAGTGTTAAGCCTACCTTGGAAAACTGACTAGTGACTAGTAGTTGATGAGAGTGACATAAAAAACCGTTCAATAGAAAGTTTTTAAAAGCTTATTTTGATAAACATGTACACTTAAGGATAGAACTTTCCTGGATATTTCTATAACTAAACAACGCAGAACATTACGATATACATAAAAATCTCACCTGAAAAATTATCTAACAATGGAAATCCAGTGAAATCCATACAGTTTAATTTTTTTAAAGGCTCATTTTTTATAATCGATTAATTATAGAACTTACCCTCATAATTATAAAACTAAGCGATGTAGTATAGTATGTGCAAAAACGTTTCCTGAAAAATTGTCTAACGAAGAGTGCAAGTCCCATACTAAAACTGTAGAAATGGTTTCACTTTTGTAAACAATAAGATGAAATTGAAAAATTTGAAACGCACTCCTTGAAAAGTTGTGTCAGATTTATATTGAACTACTGACTCAAACAAATTAAAATCACAAAAGAAATGTTTCATGTTCATGACGACACATGCGACGTCAGAAAATGGCAATTTATTTTAATACGGAGCTGATAAGGGTGGAATATTTTAGAAATTAATGTTTCGTTAAGAGGTTATTTTAATTATTATTAGCCTCCGATGCTATTTCTTTCAGACAAGCTAAAAAATGTCGTGTCATCATCTCTGAATTTTCTACTCAACCGATTTTGATAATTATTTTTTTAGATGAAAGCTATTTATTTGTAGCTGTGCCCATTTTAGCTATTTTTTAATTTATTTCCATTTTTATATTTTATTTTTAATTTTAAATGATTTTTACGATATTTCTTCAAAATGGTGGCAACACAGTTTAGCTTTTCTCTCGATAATAAAAATTTATTTTCCTAAATGATTGCGTGTAATTATGCACTAATTGAGGTAAAAAAAATATATTTACTGCGAAATAATATTAATAATGTAAATAAAATTACAGAAAATAATTTATGATAAAAATTAATGTCTAAAGCAAAATAAAAAAAAATTCAAATGAGGAAAATGATGTCATTCAGCAACCAGATAAATGGGAATTACAATATTATTACGAGTGCCTTTTTCATATTACTAATAACAGTAACTTTTAAAAAACATTTGAAGAGAAAATGACGTCACTATTTAAAACATCGCATTTTTACTCATAACGATATTATGTACTACTCTGTTATCCCGTCGACCAATTTCGCCAAATTATACAAATCGCCAAACTAATAGCCAAATTATACATATTGACATAATATTTATTTTAAATAACGAAAAAACAAATAATTAGTAGAATATTAATAAAAAAAATTAATAAAAAGTCGAAATAAAAATCACTTAATGACATTTTAAACACATGAATCGTATTTAATGTCATTGAATGTGACATTCACGATCATCCATTATTGGCATTTAATCTTATAGTTTGGTGATAATTTTTTGGTCGACGGGATAACCTAGTAGTACCCGATATTACATTTCAATATTTCTTTTCATTATGGACACTGAGATTTCAGATGACTTCAGTTAGTGAAAATAATGTTACAGTAAAAATAAAATTAGTTTTTTTTTTTTTTTTTTTTTTTTTTTTTTAATAAAACTGTTTTTTGTGAGTGCATATAAAATAAAATTTCTGGATTTCGCCTGCACTCAAATTACAATTTTAACTGAAGATGTGCGAATATTTGCATGCAAAATTGTTACTGGCAAACTTGACATTTAGTTTGTAAATATATTTATTATATATTGATTCAATAATGTAATTACTTTTGCTTTTTTTAAAAACCAAATCGATCGGGTCTTTTAAACGTTTCATTCGTCGAATTCGACGGGATTCCACTCGTTTTATTGTTAAATTGCATTTCCTTTTACTCAGAGTCTATATAAAAGCGGTTAAACTAAAGAAAAAATCCGTTTTTGATGAATCTAGTCAATGAAGAAGTAGCACGTCAAATTGTATCTCTTTATTATTCCGCAATTCCAATGTCTCAGAGAGAAATTACTAATCAATTGGGTATTTCACACCGTTCTGTTTGCTATTATATTGATAAACACAAGAAAAATGAAGTTAGTTCATTGCATTCTAAACAAGGCCGCATTTTTATAAAAGACCTCTATCGGGGTTTTTTCTAATCGGAGGCGAAACTGAAATCTGCAATGGCAGAATCTACATTCCACTTGTTTTTTATTTTTTGTATTTTAAGAGTTACTCATAGATTAGACTCTTCTTTAAATTACATTTATTTCCTTGTTCGTTTATAGAAATTGGGCTGCATAAAAGAAACACACACAGAGCGAGAAAATAAATAGTAGGAAATTTTGACAGAGCTTTGACACATTTTCGCCCATCCTCGCCAAACATTTTTTCCTCTAAAGAAAAAAAATCAGTAAATCTGACTTTCCTTTTGAATATTTTCACATTTCTAAAACCCAAAGTCACGGGAAAATGGGAAAGGAAATAAAACAGAGCTGGGAGAAAAGAGTATTGGGACGTCGCATCGTTCGAAATCCTGGGAGACAGAATGTTTTTTTGTGTTCTGTTACTTCACCCTTTTCTCCTCCACTGGCTTTGAGAATTTTTGTGAAAGAAACAAAGGGTTAAATCTATTTCTAAGTTTCTTTGGTACTATTTGGTTATCACACATTGCAGATATCAGACTTAATCGATGCAATACGGCTCTCTCTAAACTGTACCAGAAACAAGAAGTTATAATAGATTTCAAAAAAGCTAAATTAAGGAAAATATCAAATTATCAGAAGATTAAAATCATGGAATCAATTGATATTTTATGTCGAGCTAACGATACTTTATCGTACGATATTCCAAGAATATGGTACAATCTGCTCAAAATAACTTGACCCCCCCCCCCATTTCTATCGAATTTGGAACATTCTGACTTCTCCCCCCCCTTTTTTTTTACGTTGTCTTCGGATCAGTCCACTTCGTATAAAAGAACTCAGCCTTCGACTTTCACTCTTTTGTTGTTTTAACTCTGATGATGAGCATGACCTGCTCGAAAGTACTAGGTTTTATTAATAAAAAACACCTTTAAGTAATCTGAGTATTTTATTTTGGTTTTTTTCTTGGTTATCTCGTCGACCAATTTTGCCAAAGTAAACAAATCGTCAAACTGACAGCCAAATTATACATATTGACATAATTTTTATTTTAAATAACGAAAGAACAAATAAATTAGTAAACCATTAATAAAAATAAAAAGTCGAAATAAAAATCCCTTGATGACTTTTTAAGCACTTATTTCGTGTTTAACCTCACGAAAAGCGAGATTCAAGATCATCAGTTATTGGCATTTATTCTGTCTTTGGCGATAGTTTTTAGGTTAACGTGATAACCAAGTAGTACCGTTTCTTTTTTCCAAGAAAAAAGTTTCATTTTGAAAAACATAAGAATAGCAGCATTTAATTTCGTAATTACGATATTTCCGCAATTTTTTATGAAATTTTTCCAACAAAGTTTAAAAGTGTTCATGCATTCAATTTTGTCTGTCCATCTGCTTAAATCTCGTAAATGTACTCGGAATTGCTTAGAAATTTTTGGATGATATATATGTTTATCCTAGCACGAATTGTATTTTAAATGAAATTTCTAGCATGATTTTTTTATTTACAGGGACAGTCAAAAGTTACATTACGACCTATGGGCAAAAATCGCTTCAAATGAATTTTTAAGGTGTTACACAGTGAAACAATGAAATAGAAGGTAAGAGCAGAAGGTTGTATAGAAAATTTTTGTACTAAATGTTGTGGTAAAATGTGATATAATGTCAAGCCGTGGTCTTGTTGCGAAGTTCCCTCCACTTTACACTACACCACTGAGGGGTCAGTTCCAGAATACTTTTTAAAATGAAATGCATCGAAGTGAAGAACTAGTCGGATGTGCCAATACCAAAACTGTCTTCTATCTCGCATGTGTTAATAATTCATAATTCGTTATCACAGTATCACATCAAATGAAATCTATATCCATTAATATTACATTAATTCTTGAGATAGAGTTATTGCTGGGTCAGGAAAAATGCAGTATAGCAGCGCCACCTGTTAAGCGATACACACGGAACCTAATAAGGAACAATTTAAGACTACTTGTAACTGATTCTGAATTATGATGAAATCCGTGTATTCTTGAGGTAGAAGTATTGAAAATATCGGGTAAAATGAAGCCAAGCCTCTTGGTTGGGCGATAGACAACAAAACCTTATAAGCAACAATTTAAGTCAACTTGTAACTGACAAGGAAGGTCTCCATACTCAGAAAAATCTGAAAAAATTACAGAATGTTCTTCTCATATAGTTATATGTGTTTATAAAAAAATTTCGGCGGAACCTCCTTATAACGTCCGTAAAAAAATCGTTTATTTGTTTCGTTTATTTTTTTTTTTTTGTTGTTGCAACGCACTCCCTTGCTTGTATAGAAAACGGTTACTTGGCCGTGAAATGGAGCTTTCTCATTGGTTGGAGTAGAGATATTAAATAGAAGCGGTGGAGTGCGTTGCAGCAAAATGCAGCAAATTTTTAACAGTGTATGACACGGTCAATTCACCGTGCTATGGAGCATTCTCATTGGTCAGAAGAGAAATATTCTATAAAAGTAGTGGAGTGACGTTGCAGTAAATGCTGCAGATTTTTAACAGTGAAGTCAATTAAAATCAGTTTTCAGATTCGTTAAAATCGTCTGCTTTTGGCGAGGAAATGCACTGCTCGCCAAATCCCGCGTCGCTTTCAGCTTTTCACGCCAATTATTCCAAACTATTTTATTTTTTTACACATCTAATAATGTAATTCCGCCGCTAATTTTCACTGATCCTTTATTACCTACATGAGTAGTTTAATTCGTATTTTTTTCAAAAAATTCTGAGTATGCCCCCAATGGAGACTTTCCTTGTGAGTCTGAAGGTTGATGAAAATTCATGCATTAATTTTTGAGACGGAAATATTGAAAGAATCGAGAAAAAATCAGAATAGACACTTGTAAGAATATACACTGTAAAAAAAAATCCGTTAAATTTACGGCAAAAACTGCTGGCAGCAATGTTGCCAACAGTTTTTGCCATAAAAATTGCAGTAAAATTAGATGTAATTTTTTTCTATTGCATCTAAATTTACTGCAAATTTTAAGGCAAAAACTGCTGGCAACATTGCTGCCTGTAAAGGATGAAAAAAGTAATAAAATGTTAAAAAATTACTTACAATTTTAACTTTAACTTTGCAATTAAAGTTATAACTGGATATCGGTTTCTTTTTTTAAAAAATGATTCGTTTTATTCTTTCTATCGACAGACACCCTATCGGAAACGTATACAAAACCTTCTCGACTTCCATTTTGTATTTCCGAATCCATTTCGATTTAAATGCAACAGTTTCGGAGAATTTCATTTCCCGATCTCGTTTGAAACTTGGAGAGGGGAAGAAAAGTTTATTTCGCAAATAAGAAAAAGTAAAAGAAAAATAATGTGCGCATGTGTGTGGAAGACGGGGCGGGGGGGGGGGGGGGTTGCATGCATAAGGAACACCGAGCAACGACTCAATCTAACGAAGAGAAAAAAATTGTATTTTTCGTTATTCATTTGCAGCGTGTTTGCCGAAAACAGACAGAGTTTGTTGTACTGACTTCCTTTTTCTATGAGATCGTCGGAAAAAGTTTTTATTTTCGATGAATTCGAATAGGAATTCATTTTAATGTGTCATGGGAGCAGAAATTATCTTTTTATATTCTTCTATCATCTTCTTTTTAGGTGCGTTCTTGATTATGTAAATACGTAGCACCTATTGTTGTCGCTCAGTCTGTCCGTCTGTCTGTCTGTCTGTCCGCATATAACAACGCAAAAACTATCCAACCGAATCATTTGAAATTTAAAATATATAATTATTACATAATTTTATCGAGTCATTTCAATTTTTATGAAAATCGGATGGATAGATCAATTACAGGGACAATCAAAAAAATTCCGTTACATTACGGTCAATGGGGAAAAAAGTTTCAAATGCATTTTAATCGTTTGAAATTTAAAACGTATAATTATTACATAATTTTGTCGAGTCATTTCAAATGTTATGAAAATCGGATGCATAGATCAATTACAGGGACAATCAAAAATGTTCCGTTACATTACGATCAATGGAAAAAAATATTTCAAATGCATTTTAATGGTGTTACACTCATTTGAATATAATATAATTGACATGAATCTATGATGTATGTACTAAAATATACATTCTGTACAATCTGGGATGCAAGGAATATTTATTATTAAATTACAGGGCCACATAAATGTATTCCACTAAATAATGTTATACGGGGAAACATTGTTTGGGGCGTGTTTTAATTATTTTAAACTACTTCGCATTTTATGAATAAGATATACGTTAATGAAGTATAATAAAAATTATACCCTGCATATTTACAGGAACACAAAGATTTCGACCACTATACTGTATCCAAAGTACGCTCTACTATACCAGCAAGATCTGAATATTTTAAAACTTATAGTACGAACGCACCTCATTTGCTACGCTTCACGTGCAATTTCCAACTTGTTATATTTGGAGTGCAACAAAGCCTCTAAACATATCTTGTCGCCAATAAAATAATGATAAAAATAAAAATACAACGGAAGGGTGTCCAATGTAACATATTAAAAAAATCGGGGATTCAACTTTGTGTATACATGTCTCTTCATTTTCATTTTTATAAATGGCGTAGTGTGTCGAGTATTTTGGATCTGTGTCAGGTTCAGTGAATATATTAACTCCCATATCCGACTCAGATACAGTGACAACTGATGTGACAGGAATTATCACATAACTACTATGAAGCAGTCTGTGAGGCCACTCCATCGAAAGATACATAATAGACGCAATTAACTCATAGAGTAACATTTTTGTACTAAACCTTTTCTACAGGAAACTTAAATTTCATTTAACTTATTTAAAATTCATCTATTCGAAAGTCTCTGGTCCGAACGAAACAAAATTTCGTGAGTAATTGAAGGTTTCAAGTTAATCTATAAAAATTAAAAGAGTAGCGATCTGTGAGACCGGTAACATCATGATGTCAGTTAAAGCTGAAATATTCCACACTCTGAATCAACCAACAAATAATATAATGTTTAATAAAAAATTCGGTCGCCTTTTTAGGTGCGTTCGTAATTATGTAAATACGTAGCACCTATTGTTGTCGCTCAGTCCGTCCGTCTGTCCATCTGTCTGCCTGTCTGTCCGCATATAACAACGCAAAAACTACCTCACCGAATCGTTTGAAATTTAAAATACATAATTATAACATAATTTTGTCGAGTCATTTCAAATTTTATGAAAATCAGATGGATAGATCAATTACAGGAACAATCAAAAGGATTCCGTTACATTACTTTCAATGGGGAAAAATGTTTCAAATGCATTTTAATCGTTTGGAATTTTAAACATATAATTATTGCGTAATTTTGTCGAGTCATTTCAAATGTTATGAAAATCGGATGCATAGATCAATTACAGGGACAATCAAAAGTTACATTACGTTTAGTGGGGACAAAAGTTTCAAATACATTTTAATCATTTGAAATTTAAAACATATAATTATTGCGTAATTTTGTTGAGGAGTCATTTCAAATGTTATGAAAATCGGATGCATAGATCAATTACAGGGACAATCAAAAGGATTCAGTTACATTGCGGTCAATGGGGACAAAAGTTTCAAATGCATTTTAATGATGTTACACTCATTCGAACATAATAGAATTGGCATGAATCTATAAAATATATACTAAAATATGCATTCTGTACAATCTGTGATGCAAAGAATTTTTATTATTAAATTACAGGGCCACACAAAAGTATTCCACTTCATAATGCTATACGGAGAAACATTGTTTAGGGTGTGTTTTAATTATATTAAACTATTTCGAATTTTCTGAAAATGAAATGCTTTTATAAGGTGTAATAAAAATTATTTCCTGTATATTTACAGGAACACAAAAAAGATTTCGGCCACTTTACTGTATTCGAAGTACTGTCTAATATAACAGTAAGATCTGAATATTTTTAAAACTTCGTTATCGTAAGAACGCACCTCATTTGCTACGTTCACGTGCAATTTCCAACTTGTTTTTTCTCTGGAGCTCCCATGAGTCACCTTTCACAGCAATATGGCTTGTTACTGGAGAAATCTCTCCTCGCCAAAAGACACAGAGGGGGCTGTATTTATTTCTTTGGACAACTTCGAAAAAGTTTCTTTGGCACGCCTCTATCTTACACACCTAACGTGAAAATAGAAATGGGTAGATTTCTCTAAAAAAGATATGTCTGATAAGCAGCCGCATGGACTCTCTCATTTGTTAGAGGTGACTTGATATAGGCAGAGAGCAGGGATGTACAAACTTTTAGCCGGAAATTCGTTTGTCTCCCCTCGTTTCGAATAAAAATCTTAGCATTATTTAATCGAAAGTTTCTGTCATTGAAGGAAGCAAATCATTCTTCACTTAGCTATAAGGTTCTTAGCTATAAATACCTGTTACTTACCCATCATACGTAGTATAGGGTAAGTCTTGCAATCTTTTTGAAAATCGAAAAAGTTTTTTGACGGATTTACACGTTTTAGACACTGGAGATTTCGAAAAACATATTTTTAGAAAAAAAATTTTGCCGTCCGTCTGTCTGTCTGTAAACGCTCTATCTCCCGAAGGAATTGAGATAGAGACTTAAAATTTTGTATGTACTTAGTATGTAAGAATGGGACGAAGCCTATTTAATATCAGCAACCTCGATTATCCGGAACTATTTTTTTCGGATTCTCGAAAAATTCGTTCTGATGAAAGAAAGAATAAAAATTTTCGAAATTTTTTATTTTAAGGAGTGATCGTAAAAGGCAATAAAATAACACAAATTTTGCATAAAGAATGAAGTTGTCCGAATTATTAGTTGCCGAGATATCTGTAATCCTGTTTTCCACATTCTTTGATTTTTCATGACCCTGTATTTCATTCAAATTTCAATTCAAAGATATATTTTAATTGAAAATGAAACGCTTAATCCGACGCAATAAACTGTTAGTTAATAAGATTATTATTTTTGGAGTTATAAGGATGTTTCTTTTTCGCAATTCAGTACTACTTGAGTAGTTAGGCGTGTTGTATAATTTATCGAAAGAGATTCATCAGCAACTCATTAATACAACATTACAATGCACAATAAAAATATAAATACACGTTTAAATTTTGTTTTGGAATAGCAATCCATTTTATAAATAGTTTTCAAATTTATTATTTTCATGTATTATATATGCATATATATGATGGGTAAGTATTACGGTGGCCCCCAACGACTAGTTTTTATGAGTCAGTACCTGAAAAATGAATCCAATAGTAACCGTTGATGAAAAGGGAGAAAAAGACGACAGCGAAAATGACTTTTTTTGCATTTTTTTAAAGAGTTGACAACAATATTTTTTTTCAAACTAATTGCAGAGTTGCAAGTACGAACTTTTATTTATTATTTTTTGAAAAATATGTGAATAAAAAGCTTAATCTCAAAGTGTTTGATTCTCAGCCTGGGAAACATCTATGATTTTCGACGTTTTTATGCGTATATTTGATTCACTCGTCTCAGGCTGGTAATGACTAACGATTACGACTAATTGCGTCAGCTTTTTTACGTGACTGTACGCTACTGTTTTTTAGTATGTAATCTGAACTCGGATAAATAACTACGAAATCCTCTCGAATGTCATGGAATAGGTAACCGTTGAAAATGTACACTGTAAAAAAAAATCTGTGAAGGTTGTCAGGTTCCTAGAAGACATCTGCCCTGAATTAGAAAGGAATGACATTTCCTCATCTGAATATTTTTATGTATTGTTAGTTGTGTATCCGTGAAGCTTTCGAAATACCTTTCTTTCTTTTCTATAATAACGAATGACAGATGTTGACACAGGTGTGCAGATGACGCACTCGTTGATGAATGAAAGTGGTGGCCGCGGGGCGTGCCTCAGCTGTCATCTAGCTATTGGAGTGATGTGTAAACAGTAGAGGTCATGACTCAAGGTTGGTATGCGGAATTAAACCAATGGAGGAACTCTAAGAGGCCCTGCTGGGGGAAGGAAGATCTCTGACAAGGTCAACTCTGGACTGAGAGGTTGGACAGTTCTCGCTTGGCGTTGAGACCGATAGGTCGCTCAGGATTTGTGGTCCTGTTGGATAGTGTATATTTGGAGCGTGGGACAAGGCGTCCCGGTGGATAGTGTTATAGGCCGAGAAGTGAGGCCTAGTACCCTTGTGTATTGAGATTCTGCAGTAATCTCTGATAAAGCGTATCTAACGTGCGTTGAGTGTGAGGAAGAAAGTGTAAGTTGAACAGTACACAACCAACGTTTATTGTAGTTAATTTAATGTTGAACCGGATCATCTATATCCGAGTTGTAATTGTAAATAGTTGTAAATATTGTTTCTTGTGTACATATCTATATCTTAAATAAACTGTTAGTTCAGTTCATTAACAGCGTCAGTGTTATTTTACACAATCCTCACAGCAGGTGACCGATATCACCCATTAATATCGGTGGTGGCAGCTAAAACTACCTAGGACATTCTTCAAAGTTTTGTGGACTGAGAGGAGCGTCCGACAAATTGGTGGCAGCGTCGGGATAGAATCGCCTGAAACCAGTGACCAGCGAGCCGTGTTGCAGTCTGTTAATGCCAGAGTATCCAGTGGAATTCTTGTGTGGTCGTGCCATATCGTCGAGTATGTGCTAAAGCACCGTGCCGGATCGTCGATTGTATGCTAAAGTGTCGTGCCGTATCGTCGAATGTGTGTAAAGTGTCGTGCCGTAGCGTCGAATGTGTGTAAAGTGTTGTGCCGTATCGTCGAGTATGTGCTAAAGTATCGTGCCGGATCGCCGAGTGTGTGATAAAGTATCGTGCCATATCGTCTAGTGTGGACTAAAGTGTTGTGCGTATCTTTATTAGAAAGAACTAAACTGAACTGTTGTGCCATATTACCGCTACATCGTGGAGCTACCTGTGATTAGAAAAGTAATCCAGCAAAGAAAGTATAAGGTAAGGTGTTTTGATCATTCATTTCTTCTGACATCTCGAACCAAATGGTATTGTTGTATAATTAATAGTAATTTAAGTAAATGGTCTATGTAATTTATGTGCAATGAAATAATTGTGTTCAGATAGGTGTAAAGAATTAGTAACCATATTGCTATTGTTTTAAAGAAAGGTCATAATAATTTGAGATGATAATGATATGCTATTTATAATGATATTAGTGAACTAAATTAATGCATTAAATCTAAATTATTGTTAAAGTAATTGTTAAATGAAGCAATACTGTTTAAATTTTAAGAGTTACATTATCAAAATTCTAAGCAAATGAAAATTTTAATTGGCCAATACTAGTGAGAAAAAAAAAGGCTCAAAAGAGAGCCATAGTGAAAAAAAAAGGCCCAAAAGAGAGCCATAGTGAAAAAAAAAGGCTCAAAAGAGAGCCATAGTGAGTAAAAATAAAAGTAAAGATTTTCAGTATATTTGTTTCGAGTGTAAGAACCAGTATTGAGTTCGGAAATATTTTATGAGGATAATTGTAGAAAATTATGTATGCATGTGTTGCAATTTTTCTTTATGTGGATTTTTTGATTGACATCAATACTTCTATTCAATTTCAACGTATCAGTATTATTATATAAATTGTAGGTTGTTATCTAAGTGTATATATTGGAATCTATATTGCATAGCAGTCAAATCGAATTATTGTTTTACTTTTTTGTTTTATTGGAAGTAAATTGTGTGATATCAATGGTTGAGAAAAATTAGAGTATTCAGTAGGTTAATTATAAATGAAATGTATTGATTATCTGAAGGGTATTAATTAGTTTAATAAGTGGAGAAATATCTGTACTAAGTTAGAAATTTCGGAAATATTAATTTGGTAGGTTTAACTATTCTTTTGGGGTGGTTATAACAATCGGTGAAGGTATGGCTTTCTTATTGAAACTAAAAAAGGTTGATCTTCAGGTGATAGCTGAAGAATTGGATGTGGAATTCGCGGAAGATGATACCAGAATTCAGCTTAAGAAAAAGATAATGGACAGTGATGAGACTTAAAACTTTAAAACTTTTAGCTAAAAATTAAAAAAAAATATTTTGTAAAATTCTGCTTCGAAAATATTTTTATTTATACCAGCCTTATATCATAAATAAAAAATTCCGAGTAAATTCTTAGTTATTTGGCTGAATTTACATTTCTGAAATTTAAAATGCCAAAACATCAGATAACGTTTTTGCTTAATAAAGATGCAAAAATAATATAAAAAGTAATGTTCTTTTCAAATATTTATCTTATGAAATAATGCTTCGCGAATCCAAACAAAGCACGGCTTTTGCTAGTTAAATTGATATAAACACTGATTTACAACCTATAGTAAAATGATGGAAGGATAAAATAATTCTCTAGATTTCACTTCCATATCACTGATATACATCCATGTCAGAAATTTCCTTATCCCCGTACTTTGATTCCTAGACAACCAAAATGTTTAGAGTGCATTGGATTTCCTTAAAAGTAATGGTAGGCCTGCATTACTTATTTTACTTACAAGTAAACGTTTTGCTTGCGTTTTACTTACAAGTAAACGTTTTGCAGCACACCCTGTTTGCTATACTAATTGTTCAACACTCATTCTGTTTATAACAAAAAACAGAGATCGACTTTTATGCGGTACTGACTTCCACGTTCATTCTTTTTCTTTCTGAGTGAAAAGAATAATATTCGCTTATAGGAGAACTTCGAATTTGTAGGGAAATTAACTTTTATTCTTTTTAAAATAATGGCAGTCACTTTTATATTAGATTCGGCTTCTTTTTATTTTTCTACTATTTCTGATACTAAGTGATAGAAGATTAAAGATCCATTTGTAATACGCATTTAGTTTAATGGTCTCTTTTTTTATGTACTTTTTTTTAAAAATCTGTCGAGAAATTAAGAAAATGTGTCTGTCTACACCCCCCCTCTCTCTCTCACATGCACACCTTTCTTAAAAATATAAAATAAATTCCCGCCGCTGGGAATAAGCTTTAATCCTATTTCTCCAAAAAAAATTTTGGATATGAAGATTACTTTTTATTTTCTAATCGACGCTTTTCTCTCCTTTATCTAGGTTCACCTCATTGAACAGATGTGTTTTTCGTCCTTTTGATGATCCTAATCCTGGCTATTTAACTTCTTTTCTGACCCAGTTATTTGATGTTGGCTATTTGTTAATTGAACGGGGAAGGTTTTACTTTTTCTCTACCAATGTGCGTCGTCCACAGAAAAAGAAGATTAAAAAATAACGTTTTTACTTCTTAATAAAATACTTTTTCGAAATGTTAACGAACACCTTTTTTGTTTGAATGATTTAATTTTTATGTCGTCGTCGACAGAAAAAGAGGATTAAAAAATGAGCAATTTTACTCAGTGTCTATTTTTTCGGAAAAATAAAAATCATCTTTTGTATAAATGCGTTTGTATCTGTGTTAAGTCAGTGTTTTACCCATTGAAATTTGCCCCGATTGCCTTTTTGCCTCAAAAGTTTTCTGGTGACACGGGAGATAAAATAAGAGTAAAATGGAACTAATGAGAGTGTGTTTGGGGAAAACCTGAGATATGCCCTTCTGTCCACTGATTAGTTTGGAATATTCTTGCGATAAGGCCTTAATTTTGGAGCATTTTCGATTAGTAAATTTTGTGCGTTTGTTTCTGTTTAAATAATGCACGTAGCACTTGTCTGTGCAGTTGGTTAACAAATGTAGGTATGGAAATGAATCTTAAAGAGTATTTTACGAGGGGTGATCCAAAAAAAAATGCTTACAAGGCAAAGGAAAAAGTATTTATTAACAATAGAAACAAGATATAAATGGCAATAAGGAGACACATCTGGCCTTTACTTTTCCACATAGTCGCCAAACCTGTTTAGGCATTTGTCAGAACGTTCGACCAACTTATATATCCCGTCTTGGTAGTAATCAGGGCCCTGCTCATTGAGCCATTTCTCGGCAGCTGTTTTCACTGCATCGTCTGAGGTGAACCGTGTTCCGGATAAGTTTCGCTTCAACTCCGGAAAAAGGAAATAATCACTTGGAGCCAAATCGGGGCTGTATAGGGGGTGATTCCAGACCTCCCACTTGAACCTTTGCAGCAATTCCTGACTCTGACGAGCTGTATGGGGCCTGGCATTGTCATGCAGAAGAATCATTCTTGGCCCATAGGAATCGAATTACGGCTCGCACCTCTATGCGAGGCCACTTTTCTAGACGTAGTGCCATTACTGTCGCTCTTAAGTGCCTGCGTACTGACGCTACTTACTCGTAGAACCGCCGTAAGACAACAAGCACCATCTGTCATTCACCATGGGTGGAAATATTCGCTCCACAATTATTACGTTTCAAATGCTTCTGCTTGTAAACTTTTTTCTGGATCAACCTACATAGAATGTATTCTAGATGTATGGGATAATAAAACTATTTCGCGCCGACCTATTGTGCAATATGAGCGGAGTAAGAAAAAAATAAAGGCGTCAAGCATCTGAATGCTGAAAACATATTTAAAAATACATATTTTTTAATTTTATTAAAATTAATTATTATTGATTTAATTTTATAGATATCCATCAAAAAATTTATTAGAATCACTTAAATGTTATTATTTTTTTAAATGAATGTAATAAAATGACCAACTTCAATTCAGAACGTAAAAATTTAACTTGAAAGATAACAAAAAACTTGAACAATTGTTTTAAAACACACGAGTTTTAGATTCAAGTTTTCGTGCATTCAAATAGTATACTTTAAACCTGACTAGCTGCACCCGTCGAAACTCGGAAAAGAATATATATTAAGTATGATATATATCAATCTTATATAGACAGTAAAATACTGAGCGAAATAAACAATTGCCACCTCTTAAAATAGGGATAACATAGCTTATCATGATGAAGATACGTAAACTTCAGAAAATAACGAAAAATAAGGAAAATAACTCATAAATTATTATGTTGGACTTAACTTCAGCTACAAATCTTTTTTTTTTTATGAGGTTTCTAAACCTTAAATCTTATTTAAATACCAAATTATTTAGGCAGTTAATATTATACCCCGGAAGACGAATTCAAAAATATCTGCATAGTTTATTTTTTCTCCGTTTAAATATCGCTTGATAACTGTACAATAATTATAATATCAATGAAACATTTTAATTATAATAGAAACAGGGACTTACTAAACTGCCTAACCAATCCACTACATATTTACAGCACTTGCAATAAATTTAATTTATTTATTGGTTTGTATCCTCCATGAACTTGCAAAAAATAATTTTATTGTTATGGCAACGAAAAAAAAAAAACGATATCTCTGTTATTAAAAAGAATAAAATTTTTGTATTTGTTGCTGAAATGCAGATTTTTTGAAACAATAACTTAATACAATGAAATGATTTTAATTATTTTTTGATATTATGTAAGATAGAAATATAGTAATACCGGCATATCACAGGTTTTATTCTTTTTTTTCTATATGACATCATTTACACCTTCAGAAATACTCATCTTTTCTTAAATAAAAGCGTGATTTATGCAATTATTTAAGAATTCTTTAGTTTCATAAAATATTCATAATAATTAAATGGAAATGGCGCAGTTTATAGAAATATTTTCATTTGTGCACACCACGGACCTTTAAATTAATAGAAGTTCACTTTATTTAGATGCAAGAATTATTGTCAGTGAATATGACATCATCACTGACACAGCTATAACAATGTATATTATATTCATGGAATAAATTTATCTGGTTTCTGTATGACGATATTTTCTCCATCGACAAAATTTCACTTTAGATATATTTTATTAAAGTTTATCTTCTGTTATTTTACTTACATAACACTTAATAATATTACTCAGTAAATAATCTGTGTATTGCAGGGAATAACTATGTACAATCATTTTATTATGATTAAATTTTACAAAAACCCTTTTTTTTTTTTTTTTTTTTTTTTTTTTTTTTGATGAAATGCGATTATACATTCACCGATGAGATCAGCTCCTGATTGGTGGAAAATAATGAAACAAAATAAATTTTGAGAAAAGCGAGAAAAGCTTAACCTGTTGCCACTGTTTTGAAGAAATGTCACGAAAAAGCTTTTAAAATTCAAAATAAAATATAAAAATTGAAATAAATTAAAAATTAGCCATAATGGGCGCATCTACACATAAACAGCTTTCATTTAAAAAAATAATTATCAAAATCTGGCTAGTAGAAAGCTCAGGGCTGATGACCAAAAAAACAGCCAGGTGTTTTAAATATATAGATAATGACGTTGTAAATATTGATTATAAAGCTTTTGACTTTTATTTTTATATAGCATGTATATTTTTTCTTTTTAGAAATTTCCAACAAAGTTGAAAAGTGCTTATGCATTGGGTTTGTCTGTCCGTCTGTCCGTCTGTCCATATGGCCGGATGGCCGTCTGTCCGTATAGCAGTCTGGCCGCGCTCTAACTCCCGTAAGTAAACTCAGATTGCTATAAAATTTTTATACGTTATTGAGGTTTACCCTAGCACGAACCCTATTGAAAATGAAGTATCTACCATGATTAGTTTATCTACAGAGAGAATCAAAAGTTTCCCATTACATTACGGCCTATGGGGAAAAATCGTTAATATACTCGGATTGCCATGAAATTTTAGGACGTTATTGACGTTTATCCTAGCACGAACGCTATTGAAAATGAAGTTTCTACCATGATTAGTTTATCTACAGAGAGAATCAAAAGTTTCCCATTACATTACGGCCTATGGGGAAAAATCGTTAATATACTCGGATTGCCATGAAATTTTAGGACGTTATTGACGTTTACCCTAGCACGAACCCTATTGAAAATGAAGTTTCTACCATGATTGGTTTATCTACAGAGAGAATCAAAAGTTTCCCATTACATTACGGCCTATGGGGAAAAATCGTTAATATACTCGGATTGCCATGAAATTTTAGGACGTTATTGACGTTTATCCTAGCACGAACGCTATTGAAAATGAAGTTTCTACCATGATTAGTTTATCTACAGAGAGAATCAAAAGTTTCCCATTACATTACGGCCTATGGGGAAAAATCGTTAATATACTCGGATTGCCATGAAATTTTAGGACGTTATTGACGTTTACCCTAGCACGAACCCTATTGAAAATGAAGTTTCTACCATGATTGGTTTATCTACAGAGAGAATCAAAAGTTTCCCATTACATTACGGCCTATGGGGAAAAATTGTTAATATACTCGGATTGCCATGAAATTTTAGGACGTTATTGACGTTTACCCTAGCACGAACCCTATTCAAAATAAAGTTTCTACCATGATTAGTTTATCTACAGGGCGAATCAAAAATTTCCCATTACATTACGGCCTATGGGGAAAAATCGTTTCAAAGGAATTTTAAAGATGTTATACCCTGTCAAACATATTAAAATATGCATTCTATAAAATATAAGGTGAAAATTTAGCTATTATTCATTTACAGGGCCAAACAAAAGAATTCCATTAGATAATGGTAAAAGGGGGAATTGTGTGTGACATATTTTAAATATATTAAGCTTTTTCATGTATAATAAAATTGATATATGTTAATGAAGCTTAATATAAATTATACGCTACTGTCTTGCATAATATGAAATACATAGCATATACAGGGCCATACAAAAGATTTCAAATAGTATATTCTTTCCGAAGTACCGTCCGATGATGGCTGATTGAGGGATGAAAAGAATTTTTATTATGATATGCGCATATATTTCGCTAAATATATGCACATTATATGGTGTGTATAAATGTTATAGTTGATATACAGGGCTACCCAAAAGAGCTCACCAACGTTACTGAATATGAGTGTAAATTATATAAACGTGGTTCTTAAATAAGCTATGCATTTTTACGCTGAGCTTCATTCAATTTACTGAGAAATGTTTGCAGAATATAGATAAAAGGATATACAGGGCTAAGCAAAGAATTCGGTACATGGACGCTTATGAATGATGATTTATGAGAATGTGATTTCAGTTTTTTTTAAAGTGTTTAATTTTATGATAAATTTTAGCCTAATGCTGACGTGTAATAAAGGTACAATGTAAACTACAGGGATGAACAAAAGTATTCAAGTATGTTTCCATCTAATAGTATAAATTGCTGAAAAAGAAATTTCAAGCTACTGGGTATTTTCTTGCTAAATTAAATTTTCCCATTATATCAACTGACATATGAAATACAGGACTGTTCAAAAGTACTGGAATACATATTTGGGTACATTTGGCTATACACTATTATTTCCCTAAATAACAAAGTTTTGTTAAAGATTTCATTAAGTGTTGGAAAGTGCTTCATAATCTATGCTTAACGCATGATTTTTCTTACTTGTTCGTTTATCAGACGAATATTTTAACAACTCATTTAGTACTCTTCTTTAAAGTATTTTTGCTTTGCACATTTCTTTTATAATTTCTTTCTTTTTCTTTTTTTGTTAAATATATAAACTTATAATTAATATATTTTAAAGCGTTTAATCATCAATAAAAACGTTCATATTATAGTAAACGTTACTTCATAAAAACATATTTTTCAGAAAAGGTAACAAGCACCTTTTTTAGCACTTTCCAACAAAGTTGAAAAGTGCTTATGCATTCGGTTTGTCTGGCCGTATGTCCGTATGTCCGTATGTCCGTCTGTCCGCGCTCTAACTCCCGTAAATATACTCGGATTGCTATGAAATTTTTATACCTTATTGAAGTTTACCCTAGCTCGAACCCTATTGAAAAGGAAGTATCTACCACGATTAGTTTATCTACAGAGAGAATCAAAAGTTTCCCATTACATTACGGCCTATGGGGAAAAATCGTTAATATACTCGGATTGCCATGAAATTTTAGGACGTTATTGACGCTTTCCCTAGCACAAACCCTATTGAAAATGAAGTTTCTACCATGATTAGTTTATCTATAGGGCGAATCAAAAGCTTTCCATTACATTACGGCACATGGGGAAAAATCGGTTATAAACTCGGATTGCCATGAAATTTTAGGACTTTATTGACATTTACCCTAGCACAAGTCCTATCGAAAAGGAAGTTTCTACTATGATTAGTTTATCTACAGGGCGAATCAAAAGTTTCCCATTGCATTACGGCCTATGGGGAAAAATCGTTTCAAAGGAATTTTAAAGATGTTATACCCTGTCAAACATATTAAAATATGCATTCTATAAAATATAAGATGAAAATGTATCTATTATTCATTTACAGAGCCACACAAAAGAATTCCACTAGATAACGGTAAAAGGGGGAATTGTGTGTGACATATTTTAAATACATTAAGCTTTTTCATGTATAATAAAATTGATATATGCCACTGAAACTTAATATAAATTATACGCTACTGTCTTGCATAATATGAAATACATAGCATATACAGGGCCATACAAAAGATTTCAAATAATATATTCTTTCCGAAGTACCGTCCGATGATGGCTGATTGAGGGATGAAAAGAATTTTAATTATGATATGCGCATATATTTCGCTAAATATATGCACATTATATGGTGTGTATAAATGTTATAGTTGATATACAGGGCTGCCCAAAAGAGCTCACCAACGTTACTGAATATGAGCGTAAATTATATAAACGTTGTTCTTAAATAAGCTATGCATTTTTACGCTGAGCTTCATTCAATTTACTGAGAAATGTTTGCAGAATATAGATAAAAGGATATACAGGGCCACGCAAAGAATTCGGTACATGGACGCCTATGAATGATGATTTATGAGAATGTGATTTCAGTTTTTTTTAAAGTGTTTAATTTTATGATAAATTTTAGCCTAATGCTGACGTGTAATAAAGGTACAATGTAAACTACAGGGCTGAACAAAAGTATTCAAGTATGTTTCCATCTAATAGTATAAATTGCTGAAAAAGAAATTTCAAGCTACTGGGTATTTTCTTGCTAAATTAAATTTTCCCATTATATCAACTGACATATGAAATACAAGGCTGTTCAAAAGTACTGGAATACATATTTCCGTATATTTGGCCATACACTATTATTTCCCTAAATAACAATTTTTTTTAAGATTTCATTAAGTGTCGGAAAGTGCTTCATAATCTATGCTTAATGCATGATTCTACATATTTGTTCTTAAAAATAATTTAGTTTCCATGTTAAGTTGGTGTTTTATCCACTGAGATAAAATCTTTTTGCGTTAATCACCATTTCTTCGAAAACTTTCTGATGACACAAAAGATAAAATAATAGAAAATTGAACCAACGAATATGTTTGCGAATTGCTTAGATGTTTCCTCTCCCACCTCCCTCCACAACTTATTATTTTGGAAGATTCTCGGTATACGGCTTTATTTTTTGAGCATTCTAGATTATTATTACTAGTATTACTCTTATGTAAATAATGTATGTAGAAAATCACCTGCGTGTTTTGCGCTATTGATAACAAATGTAGATAATGAAAGGATTTCGCAGAATCATTGAGTGTATTTGTATATTGGTTTTCAGCTTACAGGCTATAAAAGTCTGAGGTTCTGATAAGAATCTGTTCAGATTCCATTAATCTTTGATAAAATTAGATGGATTACCTATCGCCCAACAGGTTCGCTGCTATGCGGCATTATTTATGATTATTACTCTATCTCTGGAACTAATGCACGAATTTTCATCAAACTGATGATATAAATGAATATAATTGGTATAAATTAATCAAAATGATGTAAATTCCCTGATATAAATTAATATTCTTTAATTTTTTCAGTAAGACGCTCCACAGATGGCGCTTCTATGCTGATTTTTTTACTATTTCTGCTTCTAACTCAAACTAATGCACGGACAACCAAACAATTTTTATCAAACTTCAGATTCAGTTAGAACTTGACATAAATTGTTGCTGATTAGATTTAAGTGTAAATAACATAGGCGGCGATGCTGCTACGCATAATCTTTCTGGAATTATTAACATGTATGAAATTTAAGAGAGTTTTGGGATATCCACATCACGATAGCGAAATCTAAAAAAAGCTGGTTTATTTGTGTTTTTCTATCGATGATCCAAATAAATAACTCATAATCTTAACTTAACTTGTAGGCTTCTTTGGAATAAGTAATTTTTCTAAACTATGAAATTATATGTTCAATCCTATTTTTATGCATTTGTGGCACGTCCGAAATTTAGGGCGCCATGCCCAAACTGATATGTATGATCATTAGGTTGTGGGGCAGTTATTTATGTAAAGTTCTATTCAAGATGATGCTGAAACAAATTGCTTTAAGCTTTCAATAAGATTATGCCTAGTTTGTTATTACTGATACTTAGTTTTTATAAAAGAATATATATATATATATATACATACACTGACGGAAAGAAAAATCCCAACACCAAGAAAAACTTATTGTAGAGTAATGAAATTTGTACAGCGCATTTGTCTAGTTAACATGTTTAATTGATTAGATTTCCGAGATCACAGGTTAATTTAAATTCAATAAAATGCATCTCAAAGGTGAAATGCCGTTACATTAATAGTCACTATAACCTCCAGAATTTCGAATGCAAGCTTGCACACGTGCATGCATTGTGTCATACAGATGCCGAATCTCACTTTGTGGTATGGAGTTCCATGCTTGTTGTACAAGCTGTGTCAATACGTGAAGTTCAATGCTGGCTGGGGATGATACTGGAGTTCTCATCCAATGATATCCCATACGCGCTCAATGGGAGACAGATCTGGTGATCTCGTTGGCCAAGGTAACTTGTTGGCACTCTGTAGTGCGTGTTGCGTTACAACAGCGGCATGAGGGCTAGCGTTATTCTGCTGAAAACCCCTCTTGAATGCTTTTCTTAAATGGCAGTACTACAGGCTGAATTACCAGACTGACGTACACATTTGCAGTCAGTGTGCCTGGGAGAACCACGAGAGTGCTTCTGCTGTCATAGGAAAATGCTCCCTAGACCATGACCCCAGATTCTAGATCCAGTGTGTTTAGGCCGCAGACAGTTTGGTTGCAGACGTTCCCCTGGCCACCTTCTGACCAGCACATGACCGTCATTGGAACCAAGGCAGAACCTGCTTTCATCAGAAAACACAACAAATCTCTACTCCATCCTCCATTGAGCTCTGGCTTGACACCATTGACGTCGCAAACGGCAATGACTTAGAGTCAGTGGAATGCATGCCTTGCATCGAGCTGTCCTTGAAGTAACCGATTTCTAACAGTTTGTTGTGTCACTGTGGTACCAACTGCAGCTCGAATTTCTGTCGCAAGCGCAGTACGATGCGCCACAGCCGTACGCCGAATACGACGGTTTTCTCTCTCAGTAGTGCCACGTGTTCACCTGGAACCTGGTCTTCTTGTGGCAGTACCATTCTTTCACGACTACTCCCAACAATCATGCACAGTGGATACATTCTGTCTAAGTCTTTCTGCAAAATTGCGGAAAGAAAATCCACTTTCTTGTAACCCCACTTTACGACCTCTTTCCAACTCGGGAGCTGGTGATAATAGCTTCTTCGTCTTCTAAAAAGCATTCATGATCAATCTCAACTCAATTCGTCAAATTTTAAAGTTAAATAAAGCTCACGAACTTTACAGCACGCATTTAAAGCAAACCTGATTTTAAAGTTGTGAGTGGCGCTACTAGCGCCACACTTATGTGCGAAGCTTGAAATTTAAATCAATGTCATCTTTCGGATGTATAAACACGCCTACAAAATTTCGTTTAGCTAACACAAGTCTTTCTTGATGTTGGGATTTTTTTTTCCGTCAGTGTATATATTCTTTTATAGATTTAGTAGTTGATAAAAATATTAATTGTAGTATATAATATGCAGTTTACAAGTTTATTTTATATAAATTTAGACAAAGTATACAATTATGAATATTATACTATGTATTACAAATATTATGCGTATTTCCGTATTTAGTACGCGTACATTTTATTGAATTAAAACAAAAAGAAAATTAGTCCAATATTTTTTAATACTTTTCCATTTCAGTTTTCTAACTTTTAAAGGTGATTTTATCAACAGATTTGAAAAAACAAAAATTCAAGCACAAATGGGTTAAGATAGAAATGATGTACATTATGATTCTTTATTATGGTTGCTGACATGTAAATTGCTTCTTTAAATGTCTATAGAAGACGACTAGAAATAAAACTAGTCGTTGGGGGCCACCGTAATACTTACCCATCATGGATATGTATATGAAAATAAAACATGTGAAAACTATTTATACAATTCATTGCAATTCATAAATAAAATTTAAATATTGTTAATATGCATAGTAATGCTATATTAAAGAACTGCTGATGTACCAATTTCATCAAATTATATAAAACGCCAACTACTCAAGTAGTACCGAACTGCGTAAAAGAAACATCCTTATAACTTCAAAAATAATAATTCTATTAACAAACAATTAACTGCGTCGGATTAAGCGTCTCATTTCCAATTAAAATATACTTCTGAATTGAAATTTGAATGAAATACAGGGTCATGAAAAATCGAAGAATGTGGAAAACAAGATTACAAATATCTCGACAACTAATAATCCGATCGACTTCGTTCTATATGCAAAATGTGTGTTATTTTATTGCCTTTTACGTCCATTCCTTAGAACAAAAAAATTCGAAAATTTTTATGTACCTTTCATCAGAACGAATTTTTCGAGAGTCCGAAAAAAATAGTTCCGGATAATTGAGGTTGCTGATATTAAATAGAGTTTGTCCCATTCATACATACGAACTACATACAAAATTTCAAGTCTCTATCTCAATTTGTTCGGGAGATAGAGCGTTTACAGACAGACAGACAGACGGACGGCAAATTTTTTTTTCTAAAAATATGTTTTTTGGAATCTCCACTATCTAAAACGTGTAAATCCGTCAAAAAAATTTTTTCGATTTTAAAAACGATTGCAAGACTTACCCTATACTACATATGATGGGTAAGTAAAACTGCGCGTTTCTCCTTCTAAAAGTAATCTTGAAAAAGTATAAATCGATTTAGGAAGTATCTTTCCTCTTGAATTGGATTGAATAACAGTCCATTTTCTGTCCCGTCATTTAGAAATACATCACGCGGACTTAAAAAAAAATGCATTTCAAACTTTACAATCAGATTTAAGAAGCATTCATTCGAATACATCTAAGTGGTGAAAAAGAATACAAATTTTAAAAAATTGATTATCTTAGAAGGAATACTATGTCTGCATGAGCTGATTTAATACCAAGTATAGGATTTTATTTTTCTGATTGGAAACCTTTATTTGTTCTGTGTTAATTTACTATTTTGAATAAAAAGGCTTTTAAGTAGCTCGCCCTCCGTCTCAAAAGGAGTCCGTGAATTAAAATTAAATTTTAAAGCATCCACAAATGAAGACAACAACTCTTCTGTCGCTAAAAGACATAAGTACAAAGTATTTAGAGATAAATTATTCTATAAAGATTCTAAAGGCAGTCCCAATACTTTGATTCCTATTATGCCATTTCTTTCCTTCAATGATATTTCACTGTGTTAGAAGAGGAAGAGGTTATTACAGAAGTGCGGGAGAAAATAGCACTCTTCCCTTCGGGCCATTATTATGAGCCAATAAGTTCATTTGAGAGCCGAAGCTGCCATTTAGTTGAGCTCTCAACACAGCACCTTCTTAATGGAACAGGATTTTCGTGTAGATCCCGGCACTTTCGACAACAGGTGATGCTGCCATTGATGTGAATGATGTCAAATCTTCTCATTTCAGAATTAGGGAACGGAACTGTTTAAAACCTAGAATCGAGAAATTACTCTTATCCTTTTCGAAGCAAGTATTAAAAAGAGTTCTTTGGAATTCACTTTGAAAATGGAAATCTTTCAAAAAAAATTTTTATTTATAGAGGGTTTTAACATATTCTAAGTATTTTAAAAATAAGTCATTTTTTTTCTTTTAATTGAGTCCGTCAAAGAGTGATAATGACTCATTCTTCCTTTGGCGTTATCCTGATGTGTTAACAAGCTTCTTAAATGTCCTAAGTCATGTTAATTTTGAAATAGCTGAGGACTCCACTCAATTATTAATCAAAATCTGGAATGAAGCAGCCACTCTTATCCTTTTCGAAACAAGTATTGAAAAGAATTCTTTGAAATCCACCCTGAAATGGCAATTCTTTACATATTGATTCATTTATAAAGGGTTTCAAGCTATTTTAATGATAGAATGCACCGCTTCAGGTAAATATCTCCAAAAATTGAGTCCTGCAAAGAGTTATAATATGTTTAGCGTTTCCAACCTGTTAACAAGCTTCTCAAATGTCCTAAATCATGTTTGTTTAGAAAAGGCTAAGGTGCCACTCCATTATTAATTGAAATTGTTCAATTTAGTAATACAATGGAATTTCAATTATTAAGTGAATCGGTATTCAATGCACACTAGTTTTCTGCGCTATTTTTTACTAAATGCCTAGCTGTTACTAAAACATTTGCGCTGGTCTAGTGATGTCCGACCCCTAACTTGATAATATAATTTTCGTCGATCTGTACCGGATCCAAAGCAAAAAATAAACTTTAAGAAGTCAATATTTAATTATAGAAAAACGGTTTCGATCGATCTAATATAAATATGATTTTTTCGAAGAAAAATGAATAGATATGTGTTAGATAACAACTCCAGGATTTACAGGCAATACCAGTTTAGCAAATCTACGTTACTGACCTATACAAGATTATTGCACTATGTACACATTAAAATTATGAGGGTGTCGGGGGAAAATAAAAGGCTTCGGCAGACACTATAACGGTAATTATCATCGAGGATGTCGTCTTCTATGTCTAAAGCCAATGCATTTCCACATCTGGAGTCTCAGATTGTTCTCAGCCAGATTTATAAGAAAATTATACCCCACCACATAATTGTTGGGTTGAGATTTCCTGTTAAAACATTGCTGAGACAACTTGTTGCTCGCATGTATATGTCTTGATAACTCACTCATTTGTGGGTCGCGAAGCTCTATATTCATGATCATAAATCTTTTTAATGACAAATACTGACGTTTATCGAAGACAAATACACACAAAAATACAAATAATTTCACATTCTATAATAAAGGTTTAACTTAAACATAGCATTCTTTAGCTAAATACATAATATTTCACAGTTTCGAGGTCTTCTGTATTACAACGTCGAAAGAAGATTCTGTGAACCATCTTTAATTCTTTCTTTAAAACGTATTCTTTAAAATGTTCTATTTATTTTTTCTCCCTTTTCTAATCACACAGCTTCATTATATTTTAATCTCGAAAACAGATTAATCACGTGCGATGAATCGTCGGAAACATTCCATCGAATGCAAGAGAAACTTATTTCCCACATATACTCATTCTTATGCAAATCTTATTTTATCAATAGCAATAATATTCTCGACATTTTTTGGAGAAATTAAATATACCCAAAACCGACAAGCAAAAAACAAACCCTCATATGAGAAGGCTCAAAATGCAATCTAAAGAGTTATAATTTTAAAACCAAAAGTCAGCTCTTTCGGGTAGATTCAGGCTAGTGGATAATGTAGAACTCTATTTTACGAATTGAATATTACCAACTGATGCTGATTTCGCAAAGAACGAAAAATTGACCATGCCGGAATTCGAACCTAGGTCCTTGGCTGGCAAGGCCAATACTTTACCGTTAAAGCTAACTGGACGACAACTGGTGGACATTTTTCGCTCAGATCACCTTATTGGTCATAACAAATGGTTAGTCATTTTTCCCTCTTTTAAATTTCAACTCTCGCATTATAGCACCGTTCGCGTGTTTTAATTAAATATTGGTAGAAGCCATGAAAGATGTAGAAAAGAGAGAATAAATTGAGGGGAAATATATGGACCCTCCAAATCCTTTCATAGATCCCTTATACCTTCACTTTCAAAAGCCATTGCGTCATAGGATGTTAGGCCTACCCAAGTTGAAATGAAATCGTGAAATGATCTCATTGTGATATGACATAAAGCAAGGCTGATTAACCTTTTTTAAAAGCTAGAATTTTAAACTTGAGCAAAGTGTGTATTTGTTTTCTTTTTTACGATTTATTTGGTTATTTCATCTCCAATATTTAACTAAATTCTTATTATAGGTGAAATATAATAATACAGTATAGGGCTTTGGGTCAGAAAATTGGGACGTGTTCTACTTTCCGTCTTATGAAATAACAAAATCATTATATCAACACATTTTATCATTCTGACAACACAGCGACGATCGGCACGTAACTTAAGTGCTCAGAATTGTCCATTATCCCGATAAGCAATTTTTAAATGGAAAATGTTCTTTGTTTAATGGAAACATTTCTAAGTAACTTATCTAAATAGCTTAGATAAAGCCTTAGATTGTCTTTCTAAGTAGCTTAAAAAAACTTGAGATTACTTTTCTAGCTTATAATAACTCGTACATTTTTTAATTTAAATAAAATTAAAAACTAAAATTATAGGAAAACAAATGTCGGCGCTTAATCTGTATTTCATCTCATGGTCCGTACTGGATGCCTTTCAAACGAGTTCACGTCCTACAAATGCGATACTTAGTACTGTTACTCTTCTTGGAAATTCAGTGTTGTGAACAACAGTGGTTTAGACTTAGAGAGAGAGGAGAATTCGTGTTCCTCGCCTGTAAAACTCGTTTTTGTTTCGTCAACGTCTCTCGGCGCAGAAAAGAAGAGGGAAGGCGCTTTCGTTCTTTCTAGGATTTTGTGGGTGTTATCGGTAACATGATCATTTAACGTAATAAATCATTAAAAAGTAAAGTAAAATACTTTTCTAAATCATTTAAAAGAGACTTATTGCCGTCATAATCATTTTCTGCATAATTAATCAAGATTTATTTATGTTGTAATCATTTCCTAAAACTGATATATTCCTTTTTACTTTCTTCTATCTTTACAAGAAGAAAGTATTAGATTCATGAAAATTTTCGACTTCCGGTTTTCGACGGATTTATACGTTTTAGAAGGTCCTGAACATGTTTTGACTATTTTTAGAAAATGTCTGTCTGTGAGTCTGTCCGTCTGTCTTTCTATATGTATCGGACAAAAAATTTGTGGGCGCTCTATCTCAAGAACTAATGCTCAAAATTTCATAAAATTTTATATTCAGTTAGACCTTGATACGAATTAGTGCCTATTGGTTTTTGGTGTAAATTGGCCTGCAGGTGGCGCTGCTATACTACGTTTTTCATGATTTTAATGATTGCTGTATCTCAAGAACTAATGCACAGAATTTCACCACACTTCAGATTCTGTGAGACCTTGATATACATAGACGCTGATTAAGTTTTGGTGTAAATTGGCCTGCAGGTGGCGCTGCTAAGCCACGTCTTTCATGATTTTCATGATAGCTATATCTCAAGAACTAATGCACCGAATTTCATCAAACTTCAGATTCCGCAATACCTTGAGATACATTGCCACTGATAAGTTTTTGGTGTGAACTGCCCAATAGGTGGCTCTGCTATGCTACATTTTGCACGATTTTTGCGATAGCTATATCTCAAGAACTAATGCAGAGAACTTCATCAAATTTCAGATTCTGTTGCACTAGAATATATAACATAATTAGACGCTGATTATATTTTGGTGTAAACCTCACAACAGGTGGCGCTGCTATGCTACGTTATTCATGATTTTCACGATAGCTATATCTCAAGAACTAATTCACATAATTTAACCAAACTTCAGATATTTTTTAATTGACGTAATTTAAATAGAAGAATGTTTTGTGATGGCCACAACATACTAGTTTGTGTTTATAATTTAATTCTAATGTCGACTATATCGAGTCTATAACTGTCGAGGTAGTTCTAATGTTCTAATGTTATTTAATTCTAATTGACACCTTTGTATTTAATTTGTGACGTCATGATATTTCTGTGGAAAATGTTATTGAATAATAATGTTAGTTGCTGATTAAAATGTTGAAAGAGAAGCAAGTATTTTTTTAAACGTTTTCTTGGATTTAACGAGTGTTAAAAGAGCGTAGTTATGCTGTGATACTACAAATGGTAGTTTTTTTTTTTTAGACTGTTATACAGTCCCTGGCCAAATTATTGGACGCACTCTCTTTTCCTTGTGTCGAATCATATTACTAGTTTCATAGAAATATTACTGTGTGAATAACTGCAATTAATTATGTACATCATTTGTAGGATTATAATAAAAAAAACCTTCCTACGACTTTAAAACTCTTTCTTTTTACAAATTAAATTAAAAATGGCTGAAATTGCAAAATTTATAACTTGAAGCTCAAAAAAATGTCAATATTTTTTGGAGCCTCTTTTGGCGGCTATCAGTGCCTTTATTCTTCGCGGCATGTTGTTAATACAAAATTGAAGAGTTTCTTGTATGCGTGGGTGACGATTCCAGATAATGGATAATATTTTCTATGAGCTGGGTTTTGTTTGTTATGACTTCTTAGTCAATTCTCCAGACCAATATAAAGAGGTTTTCAAAATCGGTCTATTCTAAAGCTAAAATGATGGTTTCCAAATGAAGTACCATTTGTATTTTTGCAAGGTAAAGCTTTTTTGTTACATAGCACGATCCGTTTAGGTCTACTTTCAATAAACCCCCCTACTTTCATATATCCCTGTGTTGAACTGCTCCCGGTAATTCGTCAGACATGAATACCATTGAAAATGTTTGGGAGCTAATGAAGAAAATCCATGACAAAGAGCTCATAACGAGCAAAACACAGCTCATAGAAAAACTTATCCTTGTCTGGAAACATCACTCACACTTGCAAGAAACATTTCAATTTTGTACTAACAGCATGCCATGAAGAATAGAGGCACTGATTACCGCCAAAGGGGCCTCCAAAAATATTGACATTTTTTTAATTTCATGTTTTAAGTTTTACAGTTTTAGCAATTGTTAATTTAATTTACAAAAATAAATAATTTTAAAGTCATTGGCATGCTTTTAATTTATTATAATCCTACAGATAATGTATATAATCAATTGTAACTATTGGCATAGTAATATCTCTATGAAACTTGTAATATGATTCGACACAAGAAAATATGAGTGCGTCTAATAATTTGGCCAGGGACTGTAGATTAACAGACAGTTTTATTAAATTAGAAGGAAATAACATTGGGTGGAAAAGAGAAAGAAAGTAAAAATACAAGTTCATTTCGGCTCATCTCACAACTAACATCCGTTTATGATGTTAAACAGCAGCAACACTCATTTCTTTGATTGAAAGAAGTATTTTTTCCGACTTTTCCTCTTTTGTAAAAGTTTGATTTTTCTCGACGGCCACTGTTTGAGGTCAATAAATATCGGAAAACATACAGACAGCGAACGAGGAATCCACCCCCCCCTTATTCATCCCCCCTATTCTTTGGGCAAGGAGCACCAATTTGTCGTAAAATGTACACAGAAACGTAGCTGTGAAAGGATCCTTTTTTTGCGCTATCGATATATAAAGTAAAGTTTATTGAACATCGAATATTTAAACTTGAGCTCTTTCTTTCTTCCAGGAGTGTGGGAAAAATATGTTTTTATTTTCTACCTTTCGAAATATCAAGGATGTAAGACTGATAACGACAGTCAATCGGAATAAAAGAAAAATAATAAGAAAATTATAATTTGGAAGCTATCTAAAGTGTAGATTTTTAAAATAATTTTTCCTTATTATTTAACTCCTTAATTCCCTGTCTTTGTGTTATCCTAAATGACCCTAATGACTCAATAGTAGAGCTGTACGCGGACCCTTTAGACGGCTGTGTTTATTATAAACATAGACTTGCTCTTCTATTTTACCAAGAAATATGCGGATTCATCCAAAACACGTACGTTACAATTTTTCAATTTTTACGGAGTCATTTGTTGAATCTATTTGTCCCCTTATCGTAGCACAGGTGTCTTCAGTAATCATAAACTAACAAGGAAGGTCTCCATTGGGGGCATACTCAGAATTTTTTGAAAAAAATGCGAATTAAACTACTCATGTAGGTAATAAAGGATCAGTGAAAATTATCGGCGGAATTACATTATTAGATATGTAAAAAAATAAAATAGTTTGGAATAATTGGCGTGAAAAGCTGAAAGCAACGCGGGATTTGGCGAGCAGTGCATTTCCTCGCCAAAAGCAGACGATTTTAACGAATCTGAAAATTGATTTTAATTGACTTCACTGTTAAAAATCTGCAGCATTTACTGCAACGTCACTCCACTACTTTTATAGAATATCTCTCTTCTGACCAATGAGAATGCTCCATAGCACTGTGAATTGACCATGTCATACACTGTTAAAAATCTGCTGCATTTTGTTGCAACGCACTCCACCGCTTGTATATAATATCTCTATTCCAACCAATGAGAAAGCTCCATTTCACGGCCAAGTAAACGTTTTCTATACAAGCAAGGGAGTGCGTTGCAACAAAATGCAGCAGATTTTTAACAGTGTACTTTTCAATTTGGAACAATTTTAATCAATTTAAATTGTGTGTTAAATGATAAAATATATTAATTTCATTTTGTTATAAGTACGTATAAACGTATATGACAAAATTACACTTAAAGTTAAGTAAAAATGCAAAACTAAAATTACTTAAACTAAACTTATTTAAATAAATTGAACATAGAAAGTTTTTTCTTTCAAAAGTATTCGAAGCGTAAAAGCGTATTTTTCAAAATTTCGTTTTTTCGCCAACCGGAGATAAATCGCCAAATAAACGAAATTTTTATTATTTTTTACGGACGTTATAAGGAGGTTCCGCCGAAATTTTTTTATAAACATATATAACTACATGAAAAGAACATTCTGTAATTTTTTCAGATTTTTCTGAGTATGCCCGTATGCAGACCTTCCTTGTAAGACTTAGCTTATAAATTAAGAGTCTTAAGGGGCTGCTTCACTCAAATAAAAAGACCCGTACGCTAATGCTAATCCTGTGGAAGAAATTTATAAAGATATCTCGGTTGCATTTTAACATTTTTAAATGATTCTTTTTTGCATTGGATAGCTGAGATGGATCTGAATGCAGGAGGTTTTTTACTTTTTCGATTTTGTTTGCAGATATACGTTCATTTCACTTTCCAAACCTCATTTGAGTGAAGCGAAGCGGCCCCTTAAACTCTTGCCTCAATTGCCAAATTTTCCCAGTATTGGAAAGAAATTTATTGCTAGTTTAAAGTCGATATCTTTAATATAAAGATAGCATTCAACATACTTGGATATTCTATTCGAAGTATTTTCGAATGGCAACCATTTAGAATCAATAATGAACTTGAGCATTATCAATATCCATTTCATTTCAGAAATACTCCCGTATGTCAAACAGAAGCTGTTTCCCTTTCCTCATCGTTTTGATATCGATGCATTTTCATTTTTTAAATCACATGTGATTAGACAGTCGCATTCATTGAATTTCGCATCCGGTATGTCCATCTATCATCGAGGGCGGAAAACGTCTTTGTTCCGAAGATTAGATTTAGGGAAGGGAGAGAGTGAATCTTGGAAAACTTCCAGAATTCAATCGGGAGACAAAAAGCAGTTAAAGAAATAAAAAGAAAGTAAAACGGATTGTAATATAAATTAATACGTTAAAAACATGTTAATTCAATATAAAAATATATGACGGAATGAAATTTTCGCCTTGCTTTTAAGGTTGTATTTCGATTCAAACTGCTTATTTTCCGATTTATTTTTAGATTCATTTTTGCTCTCAAATGCACCAAACTTTGAAATTCTCTTATTTAGAAAGTACACAAGGTGTCTTAATCATCGATTCTCTTATAAATGCAGAAAATATTGCAAAAAACAGAATCAAAAACAGCATTTTGAACCGAATTTTTCGAAGCGGGAGGTTTGTGAACGAAAAAAAGGGTCATACTGAGAAGGTTATTGTTTATAAATCAAATTCTAATGAATTGAGCGTAAAAAGACATCACACAGCACCTTATACAAAAGAAAGAAAGGATAATCGATTTCACATATCCATCCAAGTGCATAAAGAGGAGTCCTTTTTAATTAAATGATGGGGATTTACAATGGAGATTAATCGTTTTCGTGTTTCCATCCGAGTGTATAAAGAGGATTTCTTTGCCATTAAATAATGGAGATTAAAGAAATGACAATCGTTTTCCTATTTTCATTCGAGTGTATAAAGAGGATTCCTTTTTAATTAAATAACGGAGATCGACACTTTCTGACGCCACATAACGACTTATTAAAATCTCGTGGATTCAGGCAAGCTGAAAAGATCCTTCCATCCCCCCTCTGAGGAGAATTTTTCTCGGGTGCAGTGATCGGAATCCATCCTCATTTGGGAATCTTAGTGCATCCCCTTCATCGTAAATGTTTTTACAAACAATTGAATAGAGAGTATTGGAGGCGAGATTCGAAGCAAAGTGGCTGAAGTCGCCAATACTACAAAAAACTCCAAAAGTCTGAAAAAATTGCCGAAAATCTTTTGTCAATTCTGTTTTGATGTATTCCCATGTATTTCGTCCATATAATCTAAAAATGTCTGTCACCGAAAAAGGTCTTTATGCAAGGAATGTGTAATTTTCTATTCACAGTTCTCGTTTGTTGATTTAATTTTAAGTGTTTTGGAGGAGATATTAAACGAAAAAGAATTTAATTTAAATTCAAATAAAAATTCTTCTAAAAGTAAAGAATTTAATTTAAATTCAAATAAAAATTCTTCCAAAAGTAAAGAATTTAATTTAAATTCAAAAGTGACGACGTCATTTTCTCAATCCACCACCGAAAACAACAACCATTTTTCAATAGTTAAAAAAAAAAAAAAAAAAAAAAAAAAAAATCTGCATAAAAGGTTTTTGTCAAATGCTAGTAAATGCATTTCTTTTGCAAGTAAAAACTAATGAATGATACTTGACCATTGGATGAGTAGAAGAATAGAAATCACTCGAAAATACATGTCTCTATTAACCTCTTCAAGTGCGGTGGTTTATTCTTGGACCACCTAATTTTTATTCCTATGTGCCACATTGACGTCAGGATATCGGAACCAAAAACTTTCTTTTATTGACAAATCGAAACAAAGCTTTTGCTTATTTTAAAATACATTTGTTTTTAAACTCCAGTGTCATTTACTCTTTTGGGGGATTTTACGAGCAGAAGTATCTTGCCAATGAAAGGGTTAAGCATCTAAAAATAAAAAGAACAAATTTAAAAAAGAGCCTTCCTCACCGAAAGTCATTTCGTACCTGAGTCTTAGCACTGTGCAGAAGAAAGAAATATCTGTCAAACCTCCCTCTTCCTTCTAATTATATGTTTCGCCAGAGATTTCTGTAACCCGTTTATGACACATTCTCCACTGTTTTTTTTAATTATATTTTAATTTTTCGTAAGCATTTTAAAGCCGATTTAGTCAATTGATTTTTAGAGGCGGTTCGGGAGTTGACGAGCTTAGCTAGTAGAAAGCAGAGCCCCCTATTGGGAGTCAGTCAAATAATTTATATTAGATGTATTATGAGGTATATCTAGAAAGCCATGTGCAGTCTTGAGTTATACAAACTTGAAAATGTTAAAAAAAATAGTGGTCAAGAATATTAATATTTTTAAAAGTAGTGGGTATTTTGAAAAATTCAATTTTTTAAAGTTTTTAATTAAATATGCGGTTAATTTTTTTCTTTCCAATATTCACTATTAGTTGAACCCTGGAATGCAGTAATTTCTCTATTTGAACGATATTCGCGTTTGAAATGAAATAGACGCCCTCTCGCGGACAAAGTCTGCAACGAAACAGAACTGATACCGTGAGCATCTTCCGCTGAAATCAGTGTTTAAAAGGCCGATAAATAAATAAACAGTTCTATAATAAATAAATAACTAAACAGTTCTATAACGCATGCAACGTTGGGTTCTTTGTATTAAAATTATCTAAAATCAAAATTTTATACACAAAGTTTAGATCTATAATATAAAAAAGTACATTTGACTTACTCATGGCAAAATAACATGACAGCAACACAATGCTTGCATGATTCGATTGCATTTCTTGCATGGAACAAACAGCAAGCACTACGTAAACAAACGATTATCAGGTCTATACAACGCCACCTTTCGGTCATTACAAACGCGAATTTTTCAAAATAAACAAATATGTTAAGAAGGTCACACTTAAAAGAATAAAAATTTATTATTTCAGTAGAATTGATTCGCTATATTTACTATGACGTCAATAGTTGAAAGCAAAAAAAAAGTCGGAAATTACAGGTCAAGCGTTGCAAATGAGACGCGCTCGTACTATAATGAAGTTTTAAAAATATTCGGATCTAGGTACAATAGTATAGAGTACTTCAAATACAGTATAGCAGCCGATTTTTTTTTTTTTTTTTTTTTTTGTGTGGCTTTATAAATACTTTCTGCTTTCTATTATACAGGGAGTAACTTGTCCTGAGTAACTTATATCAATTTCATAAAATGTTAAATAGTTAAAATAATTAAAACACGCCTAAACATTGTTTCCCCCAATACCATTCATTATGTAATGGAATACTTTTTTGCAGCCCTGTAAATTAATAATAAATATTTGTTCCGCTCCAGATTGTATATAACATATATTTTAGCATGTACATTATTGATGCATATCTATTTTATTATGTTAGAAAGAATATAACACCATTAAAACGTACTTGAAGCTATTTTCTCTCATTAATTTTCATGTAACGGAATATTTTTTATGATCCCTATCATTGATCTCCCCCAGGGGGATACCTTCTTTAGGTATTCACGGGCTTCACAACCCCGGGGCACCTGAGTGATCTTTCTCCTTTCCTTTTCCTCTTACTCCTCTGGTCTTCCTTTCCTCTTTGTTTCACTCTCATTGTGGTTTCCTCTTCGGAGGTGAGGGCAATTCTGCATGGGCCGATACATCCTGTATATCGACTCATGGAGAATTGTAAACCACCCACGTGTTGGCCGTGCGTGGCGACCCGTGTCCCTGGAAAGGGGGATCCTGGTAGTTGAGGGAAACTAACACACTGCTTTGGCTTCTGCTTCAGGTAGACGGGAGGTGCATATTGGTCCCGTATGCATCAATCGGCTGGTCAGCTGACTTTTGTCACTGGCTTTAGGGATCAAGTGAGCGAGCAATTACTAGTCATCTCGTTAAGGGTGGAGACTGACATAGGATTGTCTTGTGACCGTATAGACCCTGGTTAGCACTGGTGCACGAATGTGCATCCCCTTGTTGGGCTTGGGAGTGGGTGGTGCGGCCGGGGTCCGAATTTTATTTTATCTACTATGGATGGAAATACTTCACTTCCTCCTTCTCTCTCTTGTAGAGAGCAACAAATGTCACAGAATTCTGCTTTCACTCGATATTTCATAATTAAACGCACTGATAGCCATTCTGATAGTTCCTTTGGAAAAACATCGCCATTTCTCATTGCAAAAACGTTCCAGTCTGTCTTAGGGGATGGCCACACTCTCAAAAAATTACAATCAGGAGATTTACTAGTAGAAGTATCTACAGCTAAACAATCGCAGTTTCTCACTAATTGCTCTACAATAGGCACATTTTCCGTTTCTGTACAAACACATAAATCTCTAAATACAAGCCGAGGTGTCATCTCTGAACCAGACCTATTATTCTCTACAAAAGATGAACTCTTAGAAAATTTAAAAGATCAAAATGTCCTTGATGCACGTCGTATCACTATCCGTCGGAGTGGACAAATCCTTCCTACAAAGCATGTCATTCTCACTTTCAACAGTCCTACTTTACCAACTAGAATCAAAGCCGCTTACCTGAATTGTCCTGTCAGACCTTACATTCCTAACCCTCTCCGTTGCTTTAAATGCCAACGTTACGGCCATACTAATGGTACATGTCGTGGATCTCTTACCTGCGCACGTTGTGCAGAAGTGGGCCATGACAATAAAGATTGTGAAAAAACCGAACGTTGTGCAAACTGTAAGGGAGATCATACTGCATATTCCCGTACTTGTCCTAATTGGAACAGAGAAAAAGAAATTATCACAGTTAAAATTACTCAAAATTTGTCTTATCCTGAAGCTCGCAAACTTGTAGAAACCAGAACCCCATCTGTCGGAATTTCTTACTCCAGCCTACTTAAAAACCAATCAAAATCTGTAAGACATGTAAGCACCCAAACTGATTCCTCATATCCACCTAATAGATCTACTAAATCACAATCAACTAGCACACCAATTAAAGAAACACGTGATGTCTGTCTCCCTACTAAAATGTCTGGAACCCCTAAATTAGAACGCTGGCTACCATCCACAGAACCGGTTAAAATAATTGACTTAGAAAAAAGAGAACAGAAATTAAATTCTCCATCCAAAAAATCATCTGATCCCCAAACTAATATCAAAGCTGGAACCTGTACAAAAATATCGCCTAAGTCCAACACGGTCCGACCCAACTCTAGTCAAATAGTGAAAACTGGTGTTCAGAAAGAAGGAACCAAGGCTGGGATCCAAACTGCTACAAAATCAAAAACATTACAAAAATCACATATGCTTAAAAAACAAACAGAAACCATAAAAACCCCAACTCCAGCAACCCCACGGCGGAAGACTGTCGTTAAAAGATTGCAAAATTCATCGCTCAGCCCATGCAAAAGAAATTTTAAAGATTCCAGACAACTGCAGCATTATGTCCAAGAAGCTATGGAATCAGAGTCTTACGGCAGTGGCTCGGATTCAGACGAAAACACAATTTTTGAAGAGTAATGTGCCTGGTTAAATTAATTTTTTTATTAGTCTTTGTTTTAGGTTTTCTGTAGTACTTTTCCAATTTGGTCGTCGTGTCATTATCTTACTGTTTTAGAATTTTAACTAGTTTTAGCATTTTATCTTTTTACAATTTTAAATATATTTGTCAGGTTTTAATTGGTTTTTAATTTCATGTATCACCGCCTTGCCTTTATCAACTTAACTCATATCTACAACATATTTTTATTTCAACTTTCACTTTTTACATTTTATTTTAAAATTTAACCTTGTCTTATTCCTATCATGTTCTTGGCGCAGCATGTCCCACAGGGGACCTTGCGCCAGAAAACCCCATTCAACCAACCAACCAACCAACCTATCATTGATCTATACATCATATTATTTTCATAATATTTGAAATGACTAGTCAAAGTGATGCAAAAATTATATATTTTAAAATAAAAATGATTCTGTTGGATATTTTTTGATATGTTATTACGCGGACAGACGGATTGAACGGCGACTATAGATGCTTCGTATCTACATGATTTTGAACGCCCCCAAAAATAATATTGAAAGCATCCATAAAGAATGTTTTATTTGTAATATGGAATCCAATCGTACTTTTTTTTTTAACCATCCAACTCCATCATAGAGGCCATTTTCTCTAGTTTAAAATTAATCAAAAATCCATTTTTTCCATGTATTCATTATATTTATTAAAAAGAAAAATAAATAAAAGCGACGAATCGAAAGAATAAACGTTTTATTTTCTATTTGCTATGTAAATGTTTTTTTTTTTTTTTTTTGCGTTTTATTTGATTTTTTCAGAAATGTAAGAAACAAAACCCATCAAATCGTTATTTCTGTTATCTTGTTCTTTGCTTTCCACCCAAAATAAGAGAAATGGAGTGAAATAAATATTTCGCTTTTTTTACTTTTTACTTTTTTCCTTCGATTCCGGGGAGAAAATCGATTGACTGTCTTTGTCTTGAGATAAGAACAAGCAGAGATTATTTATTGAAAGAACAAATGATTCAGGATTCTCAAAATTCACCAAAAAAAGGGATCGTATGAGGAAGCCGGTTGTTGCAAAAACTGGGAGTTACAATGTTGGCGCATGCGTACTTGAACTCTGGTTTGTCATCTGCTTGAAAATCAAAACAGAGCGAAAGATTGATGAAATGTCAATCGGTCTTATTCTTTGGAAATTTTCATCAATCATTTTCCATCCACAATTGAAAAAATATGTATGATAACAGAAATTTACAAAAAATATAAATTAAATGTAAATTAAAATATGTTCATAATAACTTAAACAGAAAATATAAATTAAAAGGTTAAGCATCTGAAAATAAAATGAACAAATAAAAAAAACAGACTTCCTCATCAAACAACATTTTATATCCTAACCCATTTGTTGTTTCTTTCTAATTTAAACTATCTGTTACTATATAAGAGTCTAAAAAAAACTACCATTTGCAGTATCACAGCATAACAACGTTCTTTTAAAACACTCAATAAATCCAAGGAAACGTAATAAAAAAAATACTTGCTACTGTTTAATCAACATTTTAATCAACAACTAACATTATTATTCAGTAACATTTTCCACAGAGATATCATGATGTCATAGAATTAAAAACAAAGTAAATACACAGGCGTCAATCCGCCGGCATTTAGAACTAAATTATAAACATAAATATTTTAGGAAAAAACATTTAAGTTGCACTTAATGTTTTAGGAAATGATTACAAATGATTACAGTAAATGATTACAGTTTTTAAGTTGCACTTAATGTTTTAGGAAATGATTACAACATAAACAAATCTTACTTAATGATAAAGAAAATAATTATTATAGCAATAAATCTCTTTTAGTGATTTAGAAAATAATTTTACATTACTTTTGACTGATTTATTCTATTACTTGGTTATGTTAAATTATTATGTTACCGATAACACCATTAACACCCAAATTAATTTTTACGTTAAAATTCAAATTTTGATTTTCCCATCACTTTCAATATAAGAATAACATTGATCATAATTTATCAAGAAATTTCCCTCACGAAAAAAGTATTTATTTATCTCAATGTTTATTGGTGTAAAAAGCGCTTTTTTGCCATTTTTATAACCGTCCCTAAAAAGGGACGCTAAGCAGTAATGGATTAGTCTTAGAAAAACCTGTCAAGCCAACCTGTCCTTTACTTTATAATTATACCTTTCTCCAGAGACTTCCAGAAAACTCTTCTCCAAACATTAAAAAGTAGGTGAATGTCAATGTCGGAGAGAAGGAGAAATGATTCTCCTCCCGCTCTGAGGTATATTTCGAAGGAGGCACTCCGGAATGAGTTGAGATCGTCATTCAACTTCCCCCGTCTTCATCCAGGCCGTGGATCATTTATTTTCCTTACTGAACGTGACGCGGAGGATGAGGGTAAAATAGTTTCTTTTGAAACATAAGAGGGTGTCTATTTTGAATAAAGTGTTAATTGATTGAGTTGTTTCCTGACTGACCTTGAATGCTGATATCACTCCCATTTCAGAAAGAATTTTCGGCATGATGCAAGAAATGTTACTCTTAATGAATTACATTAATTAAAATTCTCTAGACAAACTCAATTCAATCCGACAGACTCAATTGATACGCCACGAAAACAATTGTTGAGAGAGACCGAATATTGAGATACAGTAGAAACCCGCTAATTCGGACCCCGCTAATTTGGACCCCGTTAATCCGGATCTCCGGATAATCCGGATTGATTTGATTTTTTTAAGTTTGAGAAGCGATTAACTAATTTCCAAAACATTAACTTGCTTCCTAGTCGTATTCTGAATTTAAAAAAAACTTTTTCGGAAATCTTTTTGGAAGAATAGCTTAAGCTTTCTTATTTAAACTCTTTGATGTTATCTTTCAAAGAAACAACAATGGCAATTCCAATTTTCCCAGTTTTCTATTTAAACCACTTAGAAATGTCATTAAAAATCACTGCACAATAAATTTTTACTTAGAGCATTGCAAGAAAGCAAGATAAAATAATCCCTACAATGGTTTATTTTGAACATCAGGTGGAGACTACACTCAACGAACTTCTTATGCTCAAGCGAATGCGTGACCGTACGGCTCGCAAAAGGTATAGAAAACTGGAACTGCAGAAAATTACGAACTTTTTTATTAAGAAGTAAACATTTTTACTGTCTGTAAATATTCAATAAGTTTAACATAAAGGCTATTTTCTGTAAGTATGTTTTATTTTATTTCATTTTTTTCTAATTATCCGGATTTTCGATAATCCGGATTGGGTGTGGTCCCAGTTAATCCGAATTATCGGGGTTTTACTGTATCACGATTCAGTCTATTGCATATTATAGCAAGGTCAGGACGAATAAGAGTTTTGAGAAGTTGAAGGAAAAGATCTCAAATTATTAAGTTTTTTATTTATAGTATGGTATAAAGAACTATTTAGAATTTGTCATTCTATTTATGGATTCAGTGTTCCTCGCAAGACACCTAAGCTATTATTTTTAAATATCGGTAACGTTAATTTCCTTCCATTAGGTAGCCGTGACAAAAGAATGCAGCTCGCTTGCTGCAATCAAGCTTTACATCATAATACAAAAGTAAAGCGCCATTACTTAATATCCTTTCGCTAGTATATCTGTTGAGCCTTCAGTCTAGCTGGAAAAAGACACAAAAATGGCCGATACTCAAAATATCCAATTCAAAACTATATTATTACTGGTAAAAATGTCTCAAATACCATTCTTTATTCTAATGAGAGCTGCATTGATGCCCATACAGTTATTTATTTTACAAACTTGAATATTTCTTATTTTATTTAATACTTTCTACATACAAAAACAAATGGAAGAATAAGAAATTCATGACTTGACAAATTTTCACCATCGCTCTATAAACTGGAATTCCTCTGGAGGAGAAAAAAGCAACTCTCGATGGTTCCGAAGGTAAACGATTTTCGTGATCCATTCATGAATTCGGAAGCCAGTGAAAGATCTTTAAGCCGTGGAAGAGAGAATAAAGGACGCTCCAAAGAGAGTGATTAGCGGAAATAATTAATTCTTTATGAGGAAGTCTACTCATTCACGGCGAAGAAAAATTGCATAGATTATTTTCCAGATGGAATAGAACAGAAGGAAATGCGTTTTTTCACCTGGGAAAAAAATGATTCGATATGCAAAGATGTGCAATTTGTAAATATTTTATGTTATTTTATATTTATATTATTTGTTTATTGTTCTTCGTGTTATGTGCCGTCATTCAAAAAATAAAAAATATTTTAAGAAGAATCTGTAATGAAAAAATCCGTGAAATCTGTATTTACATAAGTGAAGCTTCTTTTTTCTTTGTAAATACGTAAGACTAGTTCTTACTAAACTACTAAACTATAGTTCTCCGGAAAAAGTGACAGAATCTACTAAACTATAGCTTTTGTAGATGGTGTGTGCAGTTTTGCCACTTCAACCTTCCGCTGGCTTCATCTAGCAGCTCATTTAAAAATGAAAGTGAATTGGAAAACATGCTACTAAAGAAAATGAGCCTTGGTATCCCCTAATCATTGGGTGCATATAGATTTCTTGTCTTTTCGAAATAAGTGGTTTTTTTATGCTTCGGTAGACTTCTCTAAAAATCTATTTTAGGTAAACAGTTCAAAATTTTCGAAATGGTGTAAGTTAACCTATCTGAGAGTAATAAAAAGCAATTTTCGTTTTCAGTTAAGAACAGTAAAATAAAAAGCATTTTACAAAAAAGAAAAAAAAAAGAATTTTCAATGATAATCCCATTTAAAACTCGAAAATTTTAACTCATTTATGTTCCACATGCTCTTTTGTAAATAAGTAAAACAAAAAGTCTTAACAAAAATTGGCAACCCAACAAGTCGAAGACATTCCGTCAATCAAACTTCTTTTCAGCTTCGAAATAATTTACTTCATAATCTATACTCAGTAGGAATAGAACATAATGTCCGTCAATACGTTCTTTTATCTAAAACACGGCCGTACAAAATTTTGGTACCTTTTGTTTTCAACTTCATGAAGAAAGTACGACAGCGGGTGCCGTCCCATACGATAGGTCATCTTTTTTTAATTCATTCAAACGGTGGCGCTACACTCTGATTTCTTTAGCGGCTTGTGTTTCCCTTTCCATCGTCTCCTTCCCATTATTTAGTTACGAAAAAGAACAGCGGGCGAAAGTTCCGAAATAAAAGGAGGCATGAAAAATAGCACAGAGCTCATTTTTGTTCCTATTTAGGCTAGCGAAGAAACTAATCAAATTCCGGAAATAAAGTATCTCTGGTGCCCGAAATAATAGACTCGATAAGAATGTAGGCTCCATCTATTTTACTGATGGAGTACGGTAATATAAATGATGAGCACACTAAGGTGACCGTTTATGTCGTCCCAAATGACACGTCGTCCGTTCGAATCCTAAAAATGGTGTTATGGCGCACTTTGTAAACCATGGCAGCACGCCAGCATTGGCGCAGAAGCAGAGTATACTCTGCTTCTTTAGCTACTTGTGTTGCCATTTCCATCATTTCCTTCCCATTATTTCGATACTAAACAAAACAGCTGGGAAAGTTCGAAATAAAAGTGGGAAGGAGGGAATATATCACAGAGCTCATTTTTTGTTTAGGAGACACAGAGCTCATTTTTCTTTAAGTTACCCAAGAAACTAATAAAATTCCAGAAATAAATTATCCCTGGCGGACGAAATAATAAACTTAATAAGAATATAGCTCAATCTATTTTCGTGAATCAGTAAGGCTGGGAGCGAACAGGACTAGTTTTTATTGCACTAAAAGAGCAATCAATCAATCTTTGTTTCCGAACGAAACAAGGGTAAAATCTCTTTAAATGATTTTTGAGGGACTGACCCTACCGAATTGACAAAGGAAGGGAAAGTTTATCTCGCCCCCATCTTCAGTCGTAAAGCTGTCAACTGATTTCGAGTTGGATTTCTCCCTTGAAGTTCAAAAAAGTTCACTGAAAAAGCACTTTATACATCAAAGTGCCGACACGAAAGATCAAAGATAGCGCAAGAAGTTAGTGCTATGTGCGTGGACCTTTAGGTCATATAAGAAATGAGCACTGAGGTAGAAGAAAATGCGATCATTCATGTCGTGCCAAATTGACACATCATCTGTTCGAATCGTAAAAACGGCAACAAGAGAGAAATGACCTCATACTGTGTCTCGCTGCCATTATTGCCTCCTTCGAGTGACTTGGGAGGAAAAGGAGAAACGCCCGAAATCAAAAGAGGGATGAAAAATGATGTTCTTTTTTCTTTCAGGTTCATTCCCGAAGCTCATTTTTCAGGAACCTTGCCTGATTTTCGGTTTTTAGGGGGGAATCAATCTGGAGCGGGGAAAGTAGAAGAATCTATTTCTCTTCCCTTCTCCCTGTTACTTTTGATCAAAATTGTTACAGGAGTGTGAGTAAAATGAAATCTACAAAAGGAATGCTTTTAGTTTCCCTTCTAGAAACATAAAATGACACGTCATGATTAAAAATTGGAAACATAATAAAGAATAAATAAGTAGCAGCTTTTCAATCCAAAATGGAATGCATTCGATAGGCATTGTCATGGACTAGGAAATGGCAGGCAAAATGGAGGAATGAAATTTCAATCATAATCCCGATAAGGAAGCGACCAGGACCTTACTCTCTGATAAGACATGTCCCTAAATATCCCTGAATATCCTTAAATAGACGTTGTTGCCGTCCTTGCAGGAAATTTTGAGCCAAGATGTTTTGTTAGATTTCAATCCTGAAACCTACTTTCAGGGCATTCCTTGAAGTTATAAAGTACCAACTAGAAACTTTATGGGTCATCTTGATTCAAAGTCACTTCCCTGATGAAAGAGGCTTTTATCAAATGGTATGCGCTGAGCGGGAAACGAGGAGAGCGCGCATCTAAGAGGAAGAAGCTTGATTCCACGTGCTTCCACTGCATATCGCAAGATGACTTCACATTCTCCACATGGAGGATCCCCCAAAATGAAATCTATGAAAGGGCTGCTTTGAGTTTAACTTCTCGCAACAGAAAATGTAAAAACTAAGCAAATTTTCCATCCAAAATTGAATGCATTCTATAGGCATTGTCATTGATTATGAAATGGTTGGCAAAAATGGAGGTATGAAGTTTCAGTCAAAAACCCGATATGGAATTTCAGCCAGGACCTTATTCTCTGATAATTCTCTGAACATAATTTAAATAGACGTTGTTATCCACCCTGTACGAAATTTTGAAGAAAGTTGGTTTGTTAGATTTCAGTCTAAGGGGGGTGCTGTATTAGAGATTTCTGTGCCATCCATCTAAAAATGTGGGAAGTTAGGCATAGAATTTGACTCCAATTTTTTGAATATGTGTTCGGCTATGGCCAGTAGGTTCGCTTCAGTTTGGAACTTTACTACCAGAAAGGGGCACTGTGATAGCGATTTTTGTATTATTTTCTCGATATATTGCTGTGCTATTATACATCGGCGAATCGTGCAGTGATGGGAATTCGCGTACTGATAAGCCTGCTATTCGCATGCACAACAGAATAAAAAACTATTAATATTAATAAATATGGTGATCGAGCTTAATTCTTTTTCATTGACTGAAGTAGAAATTCAGGATGAAAATCAACATGGGTATAGTATTTGTCAGGTTCCTAGAAGACATCTGCCCTGAATTAGAAAGGAATAACATTTCCTTATCTGAATATTTCATGTATTGTGGGTTGTGTATCCGTGAGGCTCGAAATACCTTTCTTTCTTTTCTATAATAACGAATGACAGATGTTGACACAGGTATGCAGATGACGCACTCGTGGATGAATGAAAGTGATGGCCGCGGGGCGTGCCTCAGCTGTCATCTAGCTATTGGAGTGATGTGTAAACAGTAGATGTCATGACTCAAGGTTGGTATGCGGAATTGAACCAATGGAGGAACTCTAAGAGGCCCTGCTGGGGGAAGGAAGATCTCTGACAAGGTCAACTCTGGACGGAGAGGTTGGACAGTTCTCGCTTGGCGTTGAGGCCGGTAGGTCGCTCAGGATTTGTGGTCCTGTTGGATAGTGTATATTTTGAGCGTGGGACAAGGCGTCCCGGTGGATAGTGTTATAGGCCGAGAAGTGAGGCCTAGTACCCTTGTGTATTGAGATTCTGCAGTAATCTCTGATAAAGCGTATCGAACGTGCGTTGAGTGTGAGGAAGAAAGTATAAGTTGAACGGTACACAACCAACGTTTATTGTAGTTAATTTAATGTTGAACCGGATCATCTATATCCGAGTTGTAGTTGTAAATAGTTGTAAATATTATTTCTTGTGTACATATCTATATCTTAAATAAACTGTTAGTTCAGTTCATTAACAGCGTCAGTGTTATTTTACCCAATCCTCACAGCAGGTGACCGATATCACCCATTAATATCGGTGGTGGCAGCTCAAACTACCTAGGACATTCTTCTAAGTTTGGTGGACTGAGAGGAGCGTCCGACAAATTGTTGGCAGCGTCGGGATAGAACCGCCTGAAACCAGTGACCAGCGAGCCGTGTTGCAGTCTGCTAATGCCAGAGTATCCAGTGGAGTTCTTGTGTGGTCGTGCCATATCGTCGAGAATGTGATAAAGCATCGTGCCGGATCGTCGATTGTATGCTAAAGTGTCGAGCCGTATCGTCGAACGGGTGTAAAGTGTCGTGCCGTAGCGTCGGATGTGTGTAAAGTGTTGTGCCGCATCGTCGAATGTATGTAAAGTATCGTGCCGGATCGTCGAGTGGGTGATAAAGTATTGTGCCATATCGTCTAGTGTGGACTAAAGTGTTGTGTGTATCTTTATTAGAAAGAACTAAACTGAACTGTGTTGTGCCTGATTATCGCTACATCGTGGAGCTATCTGTGAATAGAAGAGTACTCCAGCAAATAAAGTATAAGGTAAGGTGTTTTGATCATTCAGTTCTTCTGACATCTCGAACCAAATTGTATTGTTGTATAATTAATAGTAATTTAAGTAAATTGTCTATGTAATTTATGTGCAATGAAATAATTGTGTTCAGATAGGTGTAAAGAATTAGCAACCATATTGCTATTGTTTTAAAGAAAGGTCATAATAATTTGAGATGATAATGATATGCTACTTATAATGATATTAGTGAACTAAATTAATGCATTAAATCTAAATTATTGTTAAGGTAATTGTTAAATGAAGCAATACTGTTTAAATTTTAAGAGTTGCATTATCAAAATTCTAAGCAAATGAAAATTTTAATTGGCCAATACTAGTGAAAAAAAAAAGGCTCAAAAGAGAGCCATAGTGGAAAAAAAAAGGCTCAAAAGAGAGCCATAGTAAAAAAAAAAAAAAGGCCCAAAAGAGAGCCATAGTGGAAAAAAAAAAGGCTCAAAAGAGAGCCATAGTGAGTAAAAATAAAAGTAAAGATTTTCAGTATATTTGTTTTAAGTGTAAGAACCAGTATTGAGTTCGGAAATATTTTATGAGGATAATTGTAGAAATTTATATATGCATGTTGTACAATTTTTCTTTACGTGGATTTTTTGATTGACATCAATACTTCTATTCAATTTCAACGTATCAGTGTTATTATATAAATTGTATGTGGTTATCTAAGTGTATATATTGGAATCTATATTGCATAGCAGTCAAATCGAATTATTGTTTTACTTTTTTGTTTTATTGGAAGTAAATTGTGTGATATCAATGGTTGAGAAAAATTAGAGTATTCAGTAGGTTAATTAGAAATGAAATGCATGGATTATCTGAAATGGTATTAATTAGTTTAATAAGTGGAGAAATGTCTGTACTAAGTTAGAAATTTAGGAAATATTAATTTGGTAGGTTTAACTATTCTTGTGGGGTGGTTATAACAATCGGTGAAGGTATGGCTTTCTTATTGAAACTAAAAAAGGTTGATCTTCAGGGGATAGCCGAAGAATTGGGTGTTGAATTCACGGAAGATGATACCAGAATTCAGCTTAAGAAAAAGATAATGGACAGTGATGAGTATGACGAGGGGGTTATTAAGGAATTATCAGACACTATTGTTGCAGAACGATTAGAACGCGAAAAATTAGAACGCGAAAAGTTAGAAAAACAGGAAAAATTAGAACGCGAAAGGTTAGAACTCGAAAAGTTAGAAAAACAGGAAAAGTTAGAAATGGAGAAATTGAGAATGGGACATGAATTAGAAATGGAAAGGCTCAGAGTTCAAGGTTCAGCAAATAACTCTAATGGATCTAGGGAATCTAGTAATGAAAGTAACATTGAAAAATTGATCAAAAGTGTTAAAACTCTATCTATCAAAGTACCAGAAGGGACTGAGGGATGGAATTTATTTTTCAACAGTTTAGAAAGGGCATTCCAAACTAAAGATGTACCGGAAAACCAGCAGGCCGAAATTCTACTAAATATGTTAGGAGATAAGGCGGATAATTTGTTAATTTATACCACTAAGGAACAAATGGAGAATTATGAGGAATTAAAGGAGTTAGTCCTAAGGGAACATGAGCCAACCCCGAAGGCATGTTTAGAAAATTTCCGGAAAGCTAGAAGAAATCCGAACGAAACCCATGTATTATTTGTATCGCGTTTAATAGCTACGTGGGAAAATTATTGTAAAATTAGAGGTGCGGATACTTATGAAAAAGTCAGCCAGTTAATAGTTACTGATAAGCTAATGAGTACGCTAGATGAGGATACTGCAGCATATATTAGTTTAACTCACCAGGGTAAATGGTTAGAAGCGCCTAAAATTGCTAAAGAGTGTGATAATTATTTTGATGCTAAACATAAGTCTTATGCGGTTACGCATAAAAGCTTTAAAGGTAAAGATAAGTACATAAACAATGAAAAAATGAGACCGAGGGAGGATAATAAATTTAGTGGTAGTTGGAGGCAAAATGGTAGTAATGAGTGTAATTCTTTTCCGGATAGGAAAACAGAGTTTAAGAAGACGAATGATGCTTCAGGGCCTAAATGTTTTAAGTGTGGCTTGAGAGGTCATTACCAACGTTTTTGTAATAAAGTGGGTAATGAGGGAACTAATAATGGCAATAAAGGGCGAGACCAGAAAGCAGGTGTTCATAAGATTATGGTGAAAGAAAATCAAGAGTTACCTAATGGGGCTATTGTGGCTAGAATATCGGCAAAGGCCGAGCAGAAAACTAATGTTATTGGTGAGAAATTAAATAAACTTGAGAAAATTGAAGTTAGTGTTAATGGGCAAAAAGCAAAGGGATTGGTTGATTCTGGATGTGAGATTAGTGTTGTTCATAAAGATTTAGTCCCGGAAGAGAAATTAAAGGGAGCGGGTAGTATTTATTTACAAGGGTTATTTGGTGAAGCTGTTAAATCACCGTTAGTTAAACTACCGCTAGCTATTCCGCAATTCGGGCAAACTAATATTATTCATCAGGAAGTACTTTGCGCAGTAACTGATAATATTAATGAGCAAGTAATTTTACATCCCGAGGTGATTAATGAGTTGTCAGGTATCAATCTTGAGGAGCCATTGATAGAGTCCGAAGAATTAAAAAGTTCCGAAATTATTATTGATAACTCGAATGAAAAGGAAGATGTAAGTAACGATAGCTGTAATGTTTACGTAATAGACGCGAGATCGCAAAATGTACAAAGTCAGGATCCAGAAAAAACTGAAACGGAGGAAAATAATGAACCTATTGTTAGTAACTCAGATATGTTTAAGAAATCCCAGTTGGAATGTAAAGAATTAGAGAAAGCTTGGGAATTAGCTAAAAAGGAAAAAGGGGATTATTATATTGTAAACGGATTATTGTATCATAAAGAGAAATTGTTAGGCGAAACTATAGCGCAATTAGTAGTACCCAAAGTAAGAAGGGAAGAAATCTTAAAATTAGCGCATTCATCGGTATTTGGAGGGCATCATGCAGCCAAGAAAACGTTGCAGAGAATAAGGTATTCTTTTTATTGGGAGGGAATGGCAAAAGAAGCTAAACAGTTTTGTGAATCATGTTTAGAGTGCCAATTGACTAGAGGGGTTAAAGTAAATGATAGAGCTCCTATTTCCCCAGTGTCGCGGCCGGAACTTCCATTTCAGGTTGTTAATGTTGATTTAATTGGGCCTATTGATCCTAAAAGTTCACAAGGGCATCGGTATATACTGACTTTAATTGATCAGCATACCAGATGGGCGGATGCGATCCCTCTAAAAAATTTAACTGCTAAAACCGCGTGTGAGGCGTTACTTCAAATATTTATGAGAACAGGAATTCCTAATGTAATTGCCTGCGACAATGGAACCAATTTTACTGCCGACTTAACGAAAGAATTTGAGAAAAGGTTAGGCGTCAGTCCAAGATTTTCGACCCCACAGTATCCACAGTCCAACGGACTTGTGGAACGGTTTAATCAGACTCTTAAACGTATGCTACATCATACGATTAGGGAAGAAGGAAAAAAATGGCATGAACAAATACCATTTATATTATGGGCGTATAGGGAAGTCCCAAATTCTACGACGGGAATCGCACCTTTCCAGTTATTATATGGTAGAGCGCCGGAGGGTCCGTTATCGATTCTTAAGTCGTCATGGGCAGGAGAAAATAAGGGAGCGCAGTTAGATACTACGCCGATTCATGAGTACTTGGATAAACTTAAGAACCGCTTAGAAAGAGCCGCAAATGAGGCAAAATTGTCGTCTGAGGTTCAACAAAATAGAATGGCGTATCATTATAATTTAAGGTCAAAAGAAAAAACGTTTGAGGTAGGCGATAAAGTTATACTGTTAATCCCCGATTCGACTAATAAGTTATATTCTAGGTGGCAAGGGCCGGCAACTATTGTAGAAAAACGAAACCAGCATTCGTTTATTGTTGAGTTAGCCGACGGGAGTAGGAAGCATGTGCACCAAAATAAGATAAGAGAATTTATCGCTAAATGTAATATAGTTAATATTGTTTTCGAAGGTGATGAAGAATTTGGAGAGGTTGGGGAAATTCCTATTTTGAACCGGGATCAAGAGATAGAACGGGATATTGAGAGGTTTGAAATAAAAGGGCTATCTAATAGTCAAGTCAAAGATTTAAAGTCCATTTTGAGGGAAAATAAAGAAGTGTTTATGGGTCCTGTACGACCAGCGGAAGTATGGGAACATCGTATTGATCTGAAACCGGGTGTAGAAAGGAAAAAACCAAAGTTATATAGCGTGCCGGTAGCTTATAAAGAGGAAGTGGATAGGCAGATTCAGGAGTTATTAGAATTAAATCTAATCGAACCGTCAAATGCTGAAATTAGCCATCCAATTGTTTGCGTTGCGAAAAAAGATGCAACTGTCAGAATGTGTATTGATTACAGAGCTTTAAATTCTGTAACGCAGGTTCCCACCTTCCCGATGAAAGATTCCCAAGAAATTGTGGATACCGCGGGGGCGGCTAAATATTTATCTTCAATAGATTTATTGAGGGGTTATTGGCAAATCAAAATGGCTGAGGATTGTAAACCTTTGACAGCTTTTACGACGCATAACGGAACTTATCAGTGGCGTACAATGCCTTTTGGATTATCAGGGGCGGCTGCTACGTTTCAAAAAGACATGAATGAGGTTCTCCAAGGTCATCGGAGGTATGCAGAAGCATATATTGATGATGTCATCATTTTCTCCGATACCTGGGAAGAGCATTGTGAGCATGTCAGGGCTGTCATTGAAGAGTTGAAAAATAGAAATTTTACGATTAGACTAGACAAATGTAAATTTGGAGAGAAATTGACTAAGTTTTTAGGTCATGTTATTGGGGGTGGAACTCATGCACCTGATGAGGAGAAAATCGGAGCAATAAGGGACCTAAAGAGACCAAAGACTAAAAAGGAAGTTAGATCAGTTTTGGGATTAATGGGATTCTCCCGATCTTATATTCCAAATTATGCTGAGATAGCTATACCTTTAACCGAATTAACCAAAGGAAAGGTCAAAAATACGGTACCATGGGATGAAAGGGCAGAAAAAGCATTTAATACTCTTAAAGATGAGTTGTGTAAAGTGACGAGTTTGGCTACACCTATCGTAGGCCGGGAATATCAGCTTCACGCCGATGCTTCCGACCTTGCAGTAGGATGTTGTCTCACTCAAAAAGATGAAAAAGGTCAGTTTAAACCTATAGCTTTTGCCAGTCAGAAATTGTCAGGGGCTCAGCGTGCTTGGCCGAGTATAGAGAAAGAGGTTTGGAGTGTTCTCTTCGGGTTGCGGAAGTTTGAAAAGTGGACTTATGGATCTCAAATTGAGGTCATTACCGATCATAATCCATTAAAATTTCTCACGGAAACAACCCCAAGGTCGCCCAAACTCACTAGGTGGGCTCTAGCCTTGCAACGCTGGAACCTGAGCATTTCTCATCGTCCCGGAGTTCAACATTTGAATGCTGATGCAATTTCGAGGCTACAGAGAAAGAGCTGGGAAGAATAACCAGTTACTAGCCCATCAGTATCAATGTCAAAATAGTAGACAACCTTAAAGGATGTCATCACATGTCTAATTTTTTTTTGGTGTGTGTGTAAATATTTTTTTTAAGTTTTGTGTTTATAATAGTAAATTAGCATGTGTATTGTTTATGCAATAGTAGTATTAGTATAAGGTTCAGTAGAGATGTCAGTAGAGAATGTTCAGACACCTGAAAATGCCTATGTAATATTTAGAATGAAGAAATCTGCAAAGAGACTATTGAACTCTTCCGTAATATTATTATATGTTTGGGGAAAATTAGCCCCTAAGAGGCATATTTTCCGCTAAGGTGGGGGGTGTCAGGTTCCTAGAAGACATCTGCCCTGAATTAGAAAGGAATAACATTTCCTTATCTGAATATTTCATGTATTGTGGGTTGTGTATCCGTGAGGCTCGAAATACCTTTCTTTCTTTTCTATAATAACGAATGACAGATGTTGACACAGGTATGCAGATGACGCACTCGTGGATGAATGAAAGTGATGGCCGCGGGGCGTGCCTCAGCTGTCATCTAGCTATTGGAGTGATGTGTAAACAGTAGATGTCATGACTCAAGGTTGGTATGCGGAATTGAACCAATGGAGGAACTCTAAGAGGCCCTGCTGGGGGAAGGAAGATCTCTGACAAGGTCAACTCTGGACGGAGAGGTTGGACAGTTCTCGCTTGGCGTTGAGGCCGGTAGGTCGCTCAGGATTTGTGGTCCTGTTGGATAGTGTATATTTTGAGCGTGGGACAAGGCGTCCCGGTGGATAGTGTTATAGGCCGAGAAGTGAGGCCTAGTACCCTTGTGTATTGAGATTCTGCAGTAATCTCTGATAAAGCGTATCGAACGTGCGTTGAGTGTGAGGAAGAAAGTATAAGTTGAACGGTACACAACCAACGTTTATTGTAGTTAATTTAATGTTGAACCGGATCATCTATATCCGAGTTGTAGTTGTAAATAGTTGTAAATATTATTTCTTGTGTACATATCTATATCTTAAATAAACTGTTAGTTCAGTTCATTAACAGCGTCAGTGTTATTTTACCCAATCCTCACAGCAGGTGACCGATATCACCCATTAATATCGGTGGTGGCAGCTTAAACTACCTAGGACATTCTTCTAAGTTTGGTGGACTGAGAGGAGCGTCCGACAGTATTGAAATATTGACATGTGTAACTACTTTTTGAAATATTAAGATTTACGCATAAATAGAATAAATTTTTGAAGATGAAACAGAGAATCCTCCGTGGGCGAGTGATCAAGACACCACACTGCTAATCTCTTGCGAGTATAAGAGGTTGTGGGTTTGAAACCCGCTGCTTTATTGCACACACTTTTTGTGTGGCGCTCGCGGCTGTATTTCCTTCCTGTTGTGAAAGTTCCTTGTGCTATTTCGTCTGTATATTGAGGATGTCTTATATGCAGGCATGTCGAGCACAAAAGCCAGAATAAGTTGATAAATAAATAAGATCAAACAGGTTGCACGAGCCCATGTTTATGAACGGGACTTGCCTTCTTCTCGATATTCCTTATTGCCTCTCTACTCATTAGCTGGTTATCTCATTTCAGCTTCTGAGGAAGGGCGACCCTTCTTTCTCTTCTCGATTAGGAATTATAATTAAATCCGGGGAGAAAACGTCTTCGGATCTCTAATTGGCTATTTTGAGTAGCATCCTACCAGAAATTTGTGGCGTTTATCTACAGGAGAGGCATTCTCAATCTCCTTTTATGGGAGACATTAAGATCTATAGGTTTGACAATAAGATTATCATTTTTAGAGCTAGAAGGATGCTTCTTTTACATAATTCAGTAATAAAGAATTTAAAGTGTATGACGTTATCAAGACATTATCATATTTGCTTTTTTTGTAAATCAAGAAAATGTACTTTGAACCGGAAAATTTATTAAATGAAATATATCTTGTATTAATCCCATCGCGACGGGAATCTTTTACGTAATTTTTAATGTTTTGTCACCAGTTTTTAAAATCAGAAATGTGTGCTTTAACAAATCGAGAAAATGCTCCGATTAAATTAGACAAGTTTCACGGTAAAATTCTGCTGGTGGAGATAAACAAGGATTCTTAAGCCCTTTTGTGGCACGTATACGTGTCCCCAAGGGGTTAACCCCTTGCGGCGCAGTGGTTTCATAGATATACCACTTAATTTTAATTCCCAAACGCCACATTGGCACCGAAATTTTGTTTAAAAAAATTACTGTTTATTGATTGCGTGAAATATAGCGTTTTCTTATTTACAAATAAAGTTGTTTTCAAATTCCGGTGTCAGTCTTTTTTTTTAACAGTTAAGCAATGAATTTGCCCTGCGCCGCAAAGGGTTGAATGTCATTCTTATTTTCAGTCTCCTTAATATCATATACTAAATAAATTTTGGTGTAAAGCAAGTTTCTTAGATTAAAGAATAGCCGGAGGTTGGCATGTTTGCATTATATTTTATATTATGCATATCTATGAAGGGGAAGTATTACGGTGGCCCCCAAAGATTAGTTTTTTCGTTATCAAAATTAATATTGCCTTCATGTTCTTTTTTAAAAATGAGACTTTTGTAACATTTCAGACGAAATTCCGTTTAATCATTGCCAGCGGCCGAACTGGCCATCTTTTGATCAACACATTCCGTAAATTGATGTCCATAGAAGATGAAAAAGATTTCCACGTGTTCGTGTTTATGAACGGGACTCTATTCCTTACGGCCTCTATCCACTCATTAGCTGGTTATTACCCCATTTCACCTTCTGAGGGAGAACTGCTCCTCTCTCTCTTCTCGATCTGGAATTCTAATTAAATCCCGGGAGAGAATCTCTAATTGGATATTTTTGAGTAGCATCCTAGCAGAAACTTGTTGCGTTTATCTACAAGGAGAGATATTCTCAACTCCCCCTTTTATGTTAGACATTCGGATTTACCTAATAAACGGTCGCAAAAGCGATTCGGCGAGTAACAGTTGGAGGGAGGGGGGTTGATTTTCCTACCTCTAGCTTAATGCGTTTATTTATGGGTTTATTTACATCGTACAAAAGGATTGTCTTTAAATGATTACGAAAAAAAAATTCTTCTCGTTTTCCTCGAAATAAAAAAGTCCGGCTGTAGTCAAGTCGGCTGTAGTCAAGTTGGCTGTAGTAGCGTATTTTCTATCCCCTTTTATATGGGAGATATTCAGATCTATCTAAATAAACGTTCACAAAAGGGATTCGACGAGTACTGTTGGATAAGGGGGGATGAGGATTATATTCCATCCTTTAGCTTAATGGGTTTATTTATATCGTATAAAAGCAGTGGCGCCAACTTATATGGTTGCTCACTTGTTTATTGTATGCTTACTTTGTATGTTGGTTTATAGCCCGTAGGGCGCGAGTCCCCCCCCCCCCCCCAGTAATTTGATATTTACCTTCACCCAATTTCAATTTGTTCAATACCTAATTTATTTTTTTATTTATTTAATCGCTAAAATGAAATTTGGTTTTATTGATGTTCTAAAAAGTAATTTTGAATGGAAAACAGTAAGGACATCAGTATAGGAGCACAGAAAACCCCTTCAGCGAAAGTATAGTTTAATTTCTTACGAAACAAATTTCCTGCATATTTTGCTGTCTTGAATTGATAAGACACTTATGTGGTTAAATTAATATTTTGCTTTTCTTGAAATCTAGTTTTTTGCACTTTTGATAGTTAACAATTTTTCTCTTATTTACAATAAATAGATAGTATGTATAAGAAACAACATGTAACAGTACTTAATTTAATAAACTTATTTCTAAAATTATAATAATTTTAACAACTTGCTTAGAAAAAAAACATTATTTAATTTAGAATTATCATCTGTAGTCATTCACTCCCCCACCCCGCTATCTCTACACACTCTTAACACACACAAAAAAAAGTGTTAATTTGCTAAAAAAAAAATTGAGCCCAAAATTGAAAAGTTGGCGCTACTGTGCAAAAGGATCATCTTTAAACTATAACGGAAAAAAAACCTTCTCCACGTTTTACTCAAAATAAATAGGTGGGGCAGTAAAAGTGAATTTATGGTTCAAAGTAATTCATTCTCACAACCTTTAAGGATGTTGTAAAATACAAAAGAGCTAGCTTTACCTTCTGACACCTATTTCAATTCATTTCTGTTCGTAAATGCATAAAAGAGTTAGGTATTCTTAATCAGACATCGAATGGTGTTTTCCATTGGTTCGGTAAAGGCAGAACATTTTTCAGAGAATACTGTCCAACTTGGCATTTAGGATTGGAATTTTTGACGTGGGAATTCCAGAAAGGGAAAGTATACCTTTACATGACAAGAATGGCTTGTACTCGACCCGTCATCGATGGGTCGAAAAATGGAGATTCTAAATCGCTTCCGTAACCAGGACTGTCCATTTTATGCCATTTTTGAAATACACCTCAAACTTTCGGGATGTTGAGCAAAATATTTTAGAGTCAGAACCACTCAATGCCACTTTCAGTCCAAATGAAACAAAATTCATTTTTTCATCTCATATTAATGCCCGATTCACTCGCTTGTTAAATAAATTTGGAATTTTGTGTTCTGTGTTGCGTGTAGCATTTGTGTTGACACGCATGTAAACTCGGGATTTGGATGTTGCAAGATCATTGACGTGTTATCATATTTCATGGACGCAAACCATGGATAAGAAAAGAAACTCATTCACAAAATGAGGCTCATTTAAACGATGAGGCGCCTCATTGGACTCTACTATTAAGCTCATTATCTCATCTGCTTTAACCTCCCCTCTTTCAATCCCGGGATAGTTGCAGATATACGTATGAGATAAATCTCTTCTGTCAAGATGTGTGCCTGCAGATCATTAAGAGGGGGAATTGCAAGGGATTATATAGCAGTTGCATACAGTCAACGTTCAGTTCTGAATTTCAGTGAGGCATGTGTTTTGAAAGACCCACATGGAGAAAGATATATCTTTTATTGTTACTTTATTTCTTTTAATTATCATTAAATTTAGATCTAATCTTAAATTGTAGATAATCCATAAATTCGTAAAGATTGTATGTTTGTAAAATTATAAACTAATGAAAAATTAATCTTGTGCATAATTAGCCCAAATAGAAAAAATCTATACAGGAAAAACAATCAGTACTTTAAAAATAAAATATTTTAAAAATAAATGATTGAATCTATTTTTAACACTTTCTAACAAAGTTGCAAGGTGTTTATGCATTCGATTTGATTTCAATCCCGAGAGCGAGAATTCGAATGGGTTCTGGATTTGATATCCGGTTTGGTCATTTTTCACTCTGTCGGTCTTTACGCTTTGTTAGCAATGGGATAAATCAGATAAAAATATTCAATAATTTCAAGCCTAATTTCACTGCTTAAAACATTTACAATTATTAAACTCTCATCTTCTTCCGGTAAACAAATCTGGAAAATTAAATGCTAAAGGAGAATAACATTTTTACTACGATTTAGCAAAACGAGTCATTTAAAACTATGTATGGAAATTACTTGATGCATCAAACCATCCTAATATTTGCGAAAAGTGATAAAATACATTTAGAAGGCAAATAAATACTTTTATTTATTCAGATTGGCATGTTCCAATGTTCTGACGGCAACATCCTCAAGATCTATACTGATAAAAATATTTCCTCCAAAAAAATTTCTTTAAATTGAAAACTGGCAAACAAAAACCACGGCATAACCTCCGACATAATGATATTAAGTGCAATTATTAAAATGGATTTCAGTAAACATGAATGATTTTATACTATTATTTCCGTATTCTTTTTATTTCCTTATTCTTATTATTTTTTTATTAGCATCTTTTCCCCATGAAGACTAAACTGTTGCCTAAATTCTCACTGTGACTAATGGATGGAAAATAAAATCTTGATGCATAAGTTATTCTACTCTTTTTAAAATTAAGCTTCAAAGGTTCCTTGTTATAGAGTCCGGCTAAAGCTGTAGTTTTCTTATTGAATTTTATGTCTGCTGTAGGTTCCCATCAGGGTAACGAAACACGTCGTTCTGAATAAATAAAAGTATTTATTTGCCTTTTAACCTTTTCGGTCCTGAGACAAAATACCACAAAATACCTCAGAAACCAGTTTAAAATAGCTATAAAACATTACTAAAGATGTTTCAGTCAATAGATCAATGCTTCTGGCAGGTACGCATTTATTAAAAGGTCCTGAAGTAATTTTAGCAGTTCTAGAAGCATTTCAATTCATTTAAAGGGTGTTGTCTCCTACAAGTGACAACAAGACTCAGGAGGTTAAAGAAACTTTTATCGCTTTCAGCAAATATTGAGTTTAAGTTTAGCAATAAAAGTGGAAAATGTGGACGATACTCCTATCCAAGAAGAAGGAGCGAAAAAGACAGTCTGACTTCCTAGAGACGCGGTAGCCAATCTCTTCTGAAAAAAAAAAAAAAAAAAAAAAAAAAAAAAAACATTTGAAAAAAAAATAAAAAAAAGACTGTTATTTAATAGAACGTACTTTTAAAGATCGCGGCTGCAGTTAAAATGCCAACGATCATTTAGGAACGGCTGAAATAAGGCCCCAAAACCTTTTCGTAAATGAAGTGAAGAGAGAGTGATTAAGAGCGAGAATCACCTTGGAGGGAGAATGTCGCTTGGAAGCAGCAGTTAAGCAAAAGAAAGATTTTTACTTTTTTACTGGAACTTAATTTTTTGAAAAAGGATTTCTCTTAGATGTGTTTCTTTTATGAAGTGAATGAAAGCCCCATTTTTTCAGGCTGGACCAGGCAAGGAATAAGCTGAAAAACAAAAAGTAGATTTTAAATGAAACATTGGCGAAATAAAGAGATAGGGAATCCGATAAGATGTTAAAATATCAAATTGTCAATTTCTGTAGTTGATGTCATTTGAATTTTGATAATTTTGATTTTCTTTTAATTTGAAAGATTGGAAAAGGGTACAAATACCGCAAATGCATCTGTTGCCATCAAAAGTGGCGTTTTTTTTTCAGTAAGATATCAAATTGTTCCTAACCCTGATGCTTATGAGACATCTGTTGCGGAAATTTTTTCACACCAACACTGTAAAAAAAAAGGGTCGATCTACTAAAAAAATTTTAGTAATCCTTGCAATTACTAAAAAATTTTTACTAATCTTAGTCGGTTACAAAAAAATTACTAGAAAAAAGCTAGCAACGAATAGAGTTAATAGTTTTATTTTTTAATAGTTATTACTCACTTGGTGTGGCCGAGATAGTCTAGTGGTTATAGCAACGGACTCCAGGCTGAAATGTCCCGGGTTCGATGCTGGCGATCACCAAATACACCAAGAATGTATGCAGTGTAAGTACTCATTAAATAGGGGTTATGAAAATCCCGTCGGAGCAGGTCGTAATGCTTGGTGCTGCCATCTATTGCGGTTTTGTCGAAAATCTTTCGTTTCAGAAATCTGGATGCAGCCCGAAGGAAGCTCCTGTCCTTCGTGCACACGTAATGGTTATTAAAAATAATTTTGGAGCTATTACTAAAATTTGCTTGGTGGCTCATACTAAAAATTTTTAAGTTAGTTATACAAAAAATTCTTTTGTTCAGTTTACAAAAGAAATGTTTGTTTCACTTGCAAAAAAAAAAAAAAAAAAAAAAAAAAAAAAAGTTTGTAATGGTTACTAAAAAATTCTGTGGAATACAAATTTACTAAAAAAATTTTAGTAACCTCTTGAATTTTTTTTTTTTTTTTTTTTTTTTTTACAGTGAAGTCTAGGGTGTTTTCATAGTTTTCACCTCGCCCATACTTCTGGAATTAGCTATAAATTCATTTCTGCTTTCTGAATGTTGTACATTTCTGAATGTTGTAACTCGTTTTGTGCAAAACAGCGAACATTGTTTTTTAATTAAGATAGCGACAGAAATTAAAACACAAACAGTCTCATATGACATTTGCACTTCGTAAATAAAATGAAAAGTGGGGTGTTTAAGCACAAGAATAATCTCAGACAGAATATCACTTCAATACAGCATTTAATGTCAATTTTAAAAAAAAATCATTTTTTTCCGAAAAATTAGCATAAAATTAAAACTTAACCTGAACCTTTTGCCTTGTATTAACTGTTGAGGTTTTTGGGATAAAATCCGTCGTCATTAGAAGTGTTTTTTATGCAAACATAGTTTTTAAATCTAAAAAAGTTCTTATTTCTGTCACAAGCTTCTGTCATATTTCTGTCATAAGTCTTATTTCTGTTCAAAGTGTACATATGGGATAAACTTTACTGGAAGCATTTATTGAAGGTCTTTAAGACTCTATTGCTAATAGCGAGAATGGGAACTTTGAAATCTTGTGTTATACGTTACTTTTCCTTTCCCTAGTTTTGGGTTAAAAACTAAAAGAAATACATTCCATATGACAACAGAAATGCATCAAGATCTCTTAAAAGAACTTCTGAAGCGAGTTCAAATTCCGATTATTCTCTTTTATCTTATTGCCCTCTTATGAATCTTTCTTTAAAAATAAGGATCTCTTTATTTTTATATCTTTCCTTCCTTTACGTGGCAAAACTTCGCTCTCCGTATACTCCGGGGACTCGCCGAGAAACAAAGGAACAAGTTTTCGAAAACTTTCCTATTCCATGCTATCGGATTTTCCTGCTTCCATACACACTGTGTTTTTCCCTCTCTCCGATGCTACTTCGAATGAAATCATCAGAGATTTGGGCCACATTGAAGGAAAAGAAAGAAATTCTCTCAACTTGTAGAATATTTCAACTAGAAATAAAACTTATAAAAATACTCGTGCATTGACTTAAAATTATACTTTCTGAATTTGACAAGCTGGTTTGTTTTTCCTTTTCCCATCAGCTAACAATTTCCGTGAAGAGCAATGATTTTGTTTTTCGACTGCTACATTTAAGGATTGTTGTAATCCGTGTCGTATCTAATACACTAACGTTGACAGTCTGCTATTTCTTATAAATTCAGGTTACTTCATTGCTATCACTTTTTAAAAAATAGTATTGCGAGCATAATTCCCTTTATTTTAGCATTATTCAATCTGCCTTCAATAAGTCTTTCAAAAAAAGTGGTTATAAAGTAATTTTTTTTTCAAGATAAAAGTTAGCGCTGAATTCACATGTGAATAACAGGGCAAAGCTATTGCTTAAGACTTCGGAAGGCTCATCATTACCATTTGTTTATTCATTTATTTATCTAAATCTAACTCAGAAGGTTATTTTTTAATTGTTCAGTGGAACATCTGAACAAAACTCAAAAATAAAATAAACTTTAAAAAATATATATATAACCGACTTCAATCAACGCTCTAAAAAGTGTTAAATAATTCTTTAAAATACCCTAATGATGAATTGTTATCTAATAACCACACATCAGATATCATGTACCGACAAAAAAAAATGGTTATAAGTTTAATACATAGAACTTAATATCCAGCAAACATGGTTTTTCGACAGAATATTTTTTACAAGAGATTAATTTACATATTTTTGATTTAATTTATGAATATATACATATAAAAAGTAATGAATTACTTTTTGAAGTTGGTGCCAAACGATCACAATCAATAACGATTTTTACCATTTTATTTATGGTATTAGGCATAATATAAACACAATTCTTACTATACTTATAATAGTTTGGCACCAACTTCAAAAAGTAATTCATTACTTTTTATATGTATATATTCATAAATTAAATCAAAAATATGTAAATTAATCTCTTGTAAAAAATATTCTGTCGAAAAACCATGTTTGCTGGATATTAAGTTCTATGTATTAAACTTATAACCATTTTTTTTGTCGGTACATGATATCTGATGTGTGGTTATTAGATAACAATTCATCATTAGGGTATTTTAAAGAATTATTTAACACTTTTTAGAGCGTTGATTGAAGTCGGTTATATATATTTTTTTTAAGTTTATTTTATTTCTTACTTTTTAGTTATTTATACCGTAATACTTAGTTTAATCGGTTGGATAGTTGCGGTGTAATCGGTGAATATATATATATATATATAAAAAGTACATACGCGGTCGAATTGATGATAACCTTCTCTCTTTTTTTAAGTCAGTTAAAGAAATTATAATACGGAAAAATACTGTATGTTAGGAATGGGGTTCGAACCCACGATCTCTTTCGAGAACCAGAGCTTAAATTGGGCGCCTTAGACCGCTCGGCTGTCCCGACTGCAATCTAAATGGTGAACAACACCATATTACTTTTCGCAAGTCTTATTATTTGAGCACACTTTCACTGATAAAGTACTGAGTTAGTAAAAGATCTCTGATACTCTGTGCTAACGGTTAAAAACAAAATATTCTTAATAGCATAATTAGTATTTAATTTGTAAAAAGAATAATACGGAAAAAGCTTCTGTATATATGTATGTCAGGAGTGGGGTTCGAACCCACGTTCTCTTTCGAGAACCAGAGCTTAAATTAAGCGCATTAGACCGCTCGGCTATCCTGATTGCAAACAACTCAGGGAACTTATTCAAGGTCATGTTATTTTTCGCAAGTCTATTAATTTAACACTTTCACTGATAAAGTATTAAGGAGATAAAAGATCTCTGATTCTTTATGCTAACGGTTAAATACAAAATATTCTTAATAACATAATTAGTATTTAATTTGTAAAATATATGTGTAAAAATTATAATGCGGAAAAACGTTATTGTATACATGCATGTCAGGAGTGGGGTTCGAACCCCAAATCTCTTTCGAGAACTAAAGCTTAAATCAGGCGCCTTAGACCGCTCGGCTATATTGACTACAATCTATTCGGTAAACTTATTCAACGTCATATTACTTTTTGCAAGTCTATTATTTTAGCACTCTCTCACTGATAAAGTATTGAGTTGGTAAAATATCTCTGATACTCTGTGCTAGCGGTTAAATACAAAATATTCTTAATAGCATAATTAGTATTTAATTTGCAAAATATATGTGTAAAAATTATAATACGGAATAGGTTGTTGTATACATGTATGCCGGAAGTGGGGTTCGAACCCACGATCTCTTTCGAGAACCAGAACTTAAATCAGGTGCCTTAGACCGCTCGGCCATCCTGATTGCACTCGGTGGTAGGAACTCATTCAACAGTTTTAACTAGCGAAAAATCACTAATTTTAATAGTTTTTGCCCGTTTACTAAAAAATTACTGAACCAATTTCTATGAAATGGAGCTGGTACCAATCCGAGAGTAAGTTCTTTAATTTAACACCAAAACCAAATTAACCAGTTGGATAGTTTCGGCGTAATCGGTGAACATACATTAAAAAAATACATAGGCGATGAATTGATAACCTCCTCTCCTTCTTGAAGTCGGTTAAAATATTCTTAATAGCATAATTAGCATTTAATTTGTAAAATATATATGTAAAAATTATAATACGGAATAGGTTCGGAAACTTATTCAATGCAATGTTACTTTTTGCGAGTCAATTATTTTAGCACTCTTTCACTGATAAAGTATTGATTTGATAAAAGATCACTGATACTCTGTGCTAACGGTTAAATACAAAATATTTTTAATAGCATAATTAGTATTTATTTTGTAAAATATATATGTAAAAATTATAAGACGGAAAATTATCGTACACACGTATGTCAGGAGTGGGGTTCGAACCCATCGTCACTTCCGAGAAGCGGAGCTTAAATCAGGCGCTTTAAACCGCTTGGCCATCCTGACTTCACTCAATTGTGCGAACTAATTCAACAGTTTTAATTACCGAAAAAACACTAATTTTAATAGTTTTTGCTTAATTACTAAAAAACTACTGAACCAATTTCTGTGAAATGGGTGTGGTACCAATCCGAGAGTAAGCTCTTTAATTTAATACCAAAACCAAATTAATCGGCTGCATAGTTTCGGAGTAATCGGTGTACATACATAAAAAAAAAAAAATACATACGCGTCGAATTGATAACCTCCTCTCCTTTTTGAAGTCGGTTAACTAGTCGTTGGGGGCCACCGTAATACTTACCCATCATGGATATGCATAATATAAAATATGAAAATAAAACATGTGTAAAATATTTATAAAATGCATCGCAATTCCAAAATAAAATTTAAACGCATATTTAAATAGTTTTAATATACATAGTCATGCTTTATTAATGAATTGCTGATGAGCCAAATTCGACAAATTATATAAAACGCCAAAATACTCAAGTAAAACCGGATTGCGTAAAATAAACATCCTTATAACTCTAAAAATAATAATCATATTAACTAAAAATTTACTGCGTCGGATGAAGCGTCTCATTTCCAATTGAAATATATCTTTGAATTGAAATTTGATTGAAATACAGGGTCATGAAAAATCAAAGAATGTGGAAAACAGGATTACACATATCTCGGTAACTCATAATTCGATCGACTTTGTTTTTTATGCAAAATTTGTGTTATTTTATTGCCTTTTACATCCACTCTTTCAGATAAAAAAATCGAAAATTTTTATATACCTTTCATCAGAATGAATTTTTCGAGAGTCTGAAAAAATAGTTTCGGATAATCGAGGTTACTGATATTAAATAGGCTTCGTCCCATTCTCACATGTCACATACTAAGTACATACAAAATTTCAAGTCTCTATCTCAATTTTTTCGGGAGATAGAGCGTTTACAGACAGACAGACAGACGGACGGACGACAAAAATTATTTTCAAAAAAATATATTTTTCGGAATCTCCAGTATCTGAAACGTGTAAATCCGCCAATTTTTTTTTCGATTTTAAAAACGATTGCAAGACTTAACCTATACTACGTATCATGGGTAAGTAAATAAAAGTAATTTAGAAGGATTTAGACCATGTAAGAATGAGATAGTTGGATGTGAAGAGAGCCTCAATAAAGATTGCAGCTCAATCTTTGGAAAAGGTTGCACGCAATTTTGTAATACTTCTGTTGTCACAATGACAAAATTAGTATTAAAAACATAATATATATATATATATTTATAGGCATAATAATAACAACTAAAAAACAAATTGAGATACAGCTTTCAAACAAATTGCATTTTTGCCTTTAAATTTCGGTGTAAAAATTAAATATGTGCGGCATTTAGAAGTTTAAAAATTTGGCAATACCGAAAATTGTAAAACTGAAATTTCCTTTAAAATTTGAAAATATTACCTTTCGCAGAAGGACAAATGCGTTAGGCACAGATAGGTTTGTCTTTATAATATAGATAGCTGGGGTACTCTACATACAACTCTATAAGAAATTGAAAGAATTCAAAAAGGAAGAAACATTAGCACCATCTTTATTTTGTTTTTAAAAAATGAATAAATCCATCGGGAGAAAATAACGAAAAACTTCATTTACTTATTATATTGTAAAACTTTAACTGTAAAATAATCATATCTTGTTTTTCAAAAAGTGAGGAAAATATAGAATTCATTTATAAGTGTCAAATTTAAGTTTATAAAAAAAATTCTTTTCCAAATGGTTGTTGTAATTTGTTAATTTAATTTTTTTTTTCATTCGCAGAATTTTTTCTGACCTGGCTATTTAAAGAGGAAGATCTCGTACATTTTACAAAATCAAAGATTAAAAGTAACAATAATAAAACACAGCTCAAAAATAAAATAAACAAGTTGGAAATTGCACGTGAAGCGTAGCAAATGAGGTGCGTTCGTATGATAACGAAGTTTTAAAAATATTCAGATCGTGCTGATATAGTAGAGCGTACTTCGGATACAGTATCGTAGTAGAAATCTTTGTGTTTCTGTAAATATGCATGAAGTAATTTTTATTACACCTCAGCAACGTATATCTTATTCATAAAATGTGAAATAGTTGAATATAATTAAAACACGCCCCAAACAATGTTTCCCAGTATAGCATTATGTAGTGGAATACTTTTATGTGGCCCTGTAATTTAATAATAAAAATTCTTTGCGTAACATATTGTACAGAATGCCTATTTCAGTATATATTTCATAGATTCATGCCAATTCTATTATGTTCGAATGAGTGTAACATCATAAAAATGCATTTGAAACTTTTTTCCCCATTGACCGTAATGTAACGGAATCCATTTGATTGTCCCTGTAATTGATCGATGCATCCGATTTTCATAACATTTGAAATGGCTCAACAAAATTACGCAATAATTATATGTTTTAAATTTCAAAAAATTAAAATGCATTTGAAACTTTTTTCCACGTTGACCGTAATGTAACAGAATCCTTTTGATTGTCCCTGTAATTGATCTATCCATCCGATTTTCATAAAATTTGAAATGACTCGGCAAAATTATGTTGTAATTATGTATTTTAAATTTCAAACGATTCGGTTGGGTAGTTTTTGCGTTGTTATATGCGGACGGACAGACGGACAGACAGACGGACGGACTGAGCGACAACAATAGGTGCTACGTATTTACATAATTACAAACGCACCTAAAAACTCTTTTCCTAATTCTTTTTAAGACTTTCCAATTAAATTAAAAAGGGTTTATGCATTCGGTTTGTCTGTCCCGTTAATTGACTCGAACTTTCTTGCTGTTGATAATAGTTATTGGGGATCAATTAGGCATGTTGTTATTGTATAGGAAGTAGGTGGGATAAATAGTTCATTTACAGGGGCAACTAAAAGAATTCCATTACATAATGGTCTACGGGAAAAAATTGATCTACAGTATTTTAATGACAGGACGCGTTTTCAAATGTATTGAATTTCTATTAATGACTTTCATTACGATTACGTTTTAATCTATTTACAGGGACACACAAAAGAAATCAATTACAGTACTGTCTTTGAGCAATAACTGCTGGAAGTGCATTTTAAAATTCTGTACGTACTTTATTTTTATTTATTTATTTATTTATTTATTTATTTATTTATTGTATATTACTTGATCTTCATAAATTCTATACTTCATACACATGACTGTACAAAAGAATTTATATGTAATTCTTCTTAATAGCGGAAATTTTTGAAGGAGAAATTTCAACTGATGTATATATATATATATATATATATCTATATATATATATATATATATATATATATATATCTTCCTTATCTTAACTCATTTTGGCGTGTATGTAGCGAATAGATACCAATCCATATATCGTATACGCTACTGCTCCAAGAGACAGCCCCTTAACAACATACAATCCAAAATTTAGTTCATTAAAGAGATACATGTATTTCCATTTACAATTCTCCTTTCTGCAATTTCCTTTGATAAGGAAAATGGTACACGAATACTTTTGTGAGGCCCTGTCGGAGAGGTATAGAATTTATATATAAAGAGTAATATGCAAAAAACTAATTAAATTTAAAAGCGCACACCGAATTTTAAAACGTACTCCCAGTAATTATGACACAAAAACAGTATTGTAACCGATCTCTTTCGTGTGTCTCTGTAAATGATCAAAAAAATACTATGAATGGTCTGTATTAACGGGATTGTAGTGAAATACAGTGATTTATATAATTTTCGATACATTTGAAATAGCGTCGTTAGTTCTAGGGCTTAGCGTCATTAACTTTAGGACTTAGAACTTATTAACTATAGTTCACTCTAAACGATTTTTTGCCCTAAACCATGATGTAATTGAATTCTTTTGAGTGTCCTTGTCAATGAGCTATTCATCGTAAATAAGCTTTGATGACCCTTAATAATCTTTATCAATTGCATGAAAATCTGAGTCTATTTACGGGACTAAGAGCATGGACAGACAGACAAATAAACCGATTGCATAAGCACTTTTCAATTTTATTGGTAAGTGTTAAAAACTGGCATACCAATGGATTCAGGAAGGTTAAAAGAATTTTTTTAAGTCAATAAAATATAAATACATTTTTTCAAAAAGTTTCACTCGTAAAAAGTTATTAAAATTTTTTAGATATTTAAATCACAAGATATTAAGATATACACCTTTTACATATAAGCATTTCAATACATAATTTCATTTTACTTGATAGGTGTAATCAAAAAATAAAAACAAATATTGACATGATTCGATTCCATCTTAAAAGAACCATAATCATAATAAAAATTAAAAAAAATAATTTAAAAAAAAACAAATAAAATAAATTTAATAAAATTTAATTTAATAAAAAAAATAAAATATTTTTTATTATTACTATGATTATGGTTCTTATAAGATGGAATCGAAACATGCCAATATTTGTATTTATTTTTTCATTACACATATCAAGTAAAAAAAAATTGTTTATTGAAAAGATTTACTCGTGATCTAAGTGAACAATATTTTTAACACAAATTGCGTCGAATGGTTTTTAATCATATTAATGTTACGCAGCGAGTATAAATCTACGTGTCTACTCAGCAAAGCAAACGATTCCTATCATCTGTAATTTTCTTACACTTTATCTCATGCAAAATGAAGTTTCGAACTGCAATTTTGTTAATCCAATAGCTGGATTTTAAAAAATAAGAAACCATACAGAAAATTTTTCTTTGGAAATTTAAGTTTTACAGATTATTTCTTTTCGTTGCTTTTCTACCTTCATTTAAGGAAAAATTATAAAAAATATGTACGTTTTACAAAAACAAACACTTTTCAAGAAAAACAACTCTCTTCAACGAGATTAAAAAGTCTTTTCGAGTTTTACCTATTCTGAACTTTGTTTGTAAATTGTACTTTAACACTGTAAAAGCTCATTACAGTATGTATTATGTCGGAATCTCGGCTGAAAATAAAAACGCTAATTTGGTTAATGATTCTTTTTTCTGCGACGATTTTGAAAAGAAAAAAAGAAATACAAAAACTACAAAAGAGAAAAAATAAAATTCCATTTTTCGCTCTACAAAAAAAGTTGTTAATGTAAAAATACTTCTTTCCTGCTACTTTTCATTTTTTTCAGACTGCTAAAAAACCATGTAGACGCTTGCACCATTCTGTCTAAACTAATTCTAGAATTTTTTCGTTATATTTGTTTGAAAATTTAACTATCCGGCCGGTTAAATTAATTCTAGAATTTTTCCGTTGTAATATGTTTGAAAATTTAATTATCCAGCCGGGTTTGATCTTCAAATTTTGTTAAGCAAGAATGTTTAAAGCAAACATAGAATAACAAAAACAAACGAATTCACTTTAGCAGCATCCCTAGGCAAATATTTTCCTACCTTTGCTTTAAATATCCTTCCTAGTACTTTAAACATGAGAAAAAAAGGGGTTTTTTTTATTATTGCTCTTTATGCACTTGTTTAAAGTTGCATTCTAGTTTAATAAAACATTTTGAACTGAGAGGATTATTAAACAAAATAATTTTTAATTCACGAAAGTTAATAATGGGCCACGATCGCATACCTTATAAAACGTTTTCGTACATTACTAAAGTTTAAGCATTGCATAACAATTAAAATGTTTCTCACATGTTAAATAGTTAAAATCGCTGGTGTTGTAGAATAGCTTTAAGAAAAACCTCACCAAACACTTAAAAAAATAAAAAAGTCCTTGAATTGACATGTATTTTAGGTTAATGAAATTCACACATTTTGAAGTTTATTCATCGTCATCAGCGATTTTTTTAATTAAAAAAGGATATTGTTGTGTACTTATGGAATTTTTTTAAAGAAAAGGGTAGTATTCTAACACTAGATTATTTATTTGGCTAGTTAGTTGATTGGGGGGGGGGGGAGGGTAAGCATTTTTAACACTTTCCAACAAAGTTGAAAGAAAGATGCTTATGATTTCTGTTTGTCTGTCCGTCTGTCCGCGTTCTAACTCCCGTAAATTGACTCGGATTGCCCTGATATGTTTGGACGTTATTGACGTTTACCTCAGCAGAAGCCCTATTACAAATGAAGTTTCTACATGATTAGACAATTTACAAGGACAGACAAAAGTTTACCGTTACATAATAGCTTATGGGAGAAAATCTTTCAAATGAGTTTAACCTCTTCAGTCCCTGAGTACCCAAATGGGTACATCAGTTTTGTCCCATTTTATTGATGATACTCAAATATAAATGAAATTTCGATATAAGAATAATATGTTTCGAATTCTAAGATTCGAGCTAATGAAAATAAAACAAAAATCTCGCTCTGAAGTCAAACGAGAGAAGAAATAATTCAGTAATAATTAAAAATACTGTAATAATCGCCAGTAGCGAAGAGGTTAAAGATGTCAAACATATTAAAATTTATATGCATCAATGACTTGCACTAAAAAATGCATTATGAAATGATCAGTGAAATTTACAGCCAGTGAGATGATATGGGTTTGCATGGCAACAGATGGACTTGGAATGAATCGTTAATAAAATGTTTAATTGCGAGATATTTCAATAAATTAATCCAATAAAATCTGTGTGGTGACGATTTTATTTTCCAATATAATTTAGCATCATCACACGGGTCAGTGTCTATGTCCAGCAAGAACTGGCTTAGTCTACGTCAAATTAACTTACTTCCAAGGCCGTCTAATTCGTCGGATTTAATCCAGTAAAAAGTTCCTGGGGAATAATGAAGAAAAAGCTACAAGATATTGGACCAAAAAATAAAATAAAATAAAATAAAATAAATCTAAGTTTCTTTCCAGCATGAAGTTGACATGGTCAAGTCTGGGCAGAATATTTTAAAAAATATTACAAAAAAAAAATTACTATTTATCCTTTTTTAGAATACACATATTATTTCTTAATATTTTGAGCCAAGTAAACGGCTATTCTTAAGTTTAAGTTTTTCCCAAGTGTGAATAACTATTTTAATTTCTGTATTATCTACTTTAAATTTTAAACCAAAAGATTCTTTAAATATTAAATTTTATCTTGTATTTACTTTGTGTATAAATGATTCATAAAAAATGTTTTTCTCACAAATCCATTTTTTACTATCATTCTAATTTTTTGACTTGGAGTTGTCTATTTTTCAAAGAATCTCTGACTTTAAAGTTTTCACAAAGGGCCTAGATTGTCATTTAATTTTGACAACCTGATAACGATTTTTGAAGTATTAACCTGTATGAGACAGAAGAAAGTTTTAAGATTGGCACATCTAACTCGTTTATGCTCATTTTAGGCGTTGAAAGAAAAAACTTTCTGAATCTGAACAAAGACAAAAACACTTTTAAGAAAAGTTGGAAGTAATTGCGTTTTAAAATACTAAAAACTCATTACAATGTTATATTATGTCTATGGCTGAAGAATTTCAGATGAAGAAAGACATTAAAAAAACACAGCCTCTAACTGAGTTAATATTTTTTTTTTTTTTCTTTTTTGCGACAACTTGCCTAGTTGTAGGGTGTTTTTAAATCAAAAAGGGCAACTTTGTGACACATGCATTCATTTATTTTTGTTCGGAAATGCATGAAAATAGCAGATGTTGTTATTCAGAAATTGTCTAATTGCACTCAATTTTCTGTTTTTTAAAAAACACAATAGATTTTTCATAACAAGCCTTCAAAGTGGACACTTTTGAGCCTATTTCCAGACGAAAGCAGAAAAACCGGTCGAAAAGGAGGACATAAACGGGTGATTGCGTCATCGAAATAGCTTATAACTCGATAAGTAATTTAATGATCATAAAATGGAAAAATAAGTTCAATTCGAAATCCCTTTCATAGTCAGGCATTAAAATTTTATAACTTTCTGTTAAAAAATGAATTTGTAAATGTGTCAAAACGTTTTTCGCTTGTTGAGCGGATCAGTTAAGAACACCCTTTCTTTGAAGTTCTGTATAGTTATTTATAATAAAAAAGAAACAAGTATGTGTGTGTGTCAGCGCTGTTTTAAAGAGACCGCTGCGTGTAGAGTTACAAAATTTGGAGGGAAGATTTCTCTATACATGTAGTTTTGCACCTCGAAGCCCGATTTCTGATTTTTTTTTATTATAATTTTTTAGGCGATTTTTAGCGCTTTTTTATGTTTCGAGGCGATTTTTCCATATTAGTGAAAGGAATACCGTTTCATTCTTTTCACTCAAATGTAGTATTTTTTTTTTCTTTTCAATAAAATGTATTCGAAATTCGTGCGGTGATTTTTGAACTTTTAGCGAATTTTTAATGCGATTTTTAGTGGGGTTTTTTCGCATTTTGAGACATTTTTTGACAATGACAAAAACAAAATTGATTTAAACTTTCAGCCTAATGAACTAAATTTTGTCTGCTATGTTTTTTCAATTTCATGTATTTTTAATGCGATTTTCAATCCGATTTTCGATGTGGTTTTTAACGATTTTTTGTGCCTTTAGCATCAGTTTTTAGTCAATTTTGTCAATATTACAGATTTTTGTACGCATCATGATTTTATCTATTTTAAATTGCATGTAAAAAAGGCAAAAACCATAAAACTAATGAATTAGCAGTAAAGGAATTATTTTGAAAATCCAGAGTAATTTACACTAATAAAATAACCAAATGCTCTGTCTGTGGGCATGCATGTTTTTGTGCGATGGCTAGCAAAATCTACGGCACTTACGAGGCTCAAAACTTTCTTGAAAGTACCCCAAAGTCTCTCCTGATGTATCTGACATTCAGATTTTGAAAATTCTAATTATTACTTGAGTAATTCCTCTCCCGTTTCCCATTGCAGTCCCTTTAAACATTTTTACCGCTAAATATTATTTGTTCATTTTTTAAACCAATTTTTCACACAGTCAGTGGCCATCTATTTCGGACAACGTAATTTCACGTATTTCGAGTTAGAGATAAAATCACAAACTTCATGTTCCTTTATTATTATTATCTCGGAACCGTGCAACGCCGGGCGGGTCTGCTAGTAGCAAATAAAAAAATTTATAGCAAAAATGAAAAATTTCTGTTCATTTTCAGCTACTTAAGATTGTAAAAAAAAAAAAATAAAAAAAAAAAATAAATAAAAAAATAAATAAATACGTACATACTTCCATCATTCTGGTCTACATTAACTTTTTACTTTTTTTTCGTAAAATCTCAAAATGTGTGAAAATTTCTTTAACCAGTCAGATTTAATTTAAAAAATATAATAATAACAATAACAGATATATCTTTGATGCCTGGAAAATGAATTTTCACAGCCTTCTTTAAGTAAATATTTTTTTTTTTTTTTTTGTCTTTTCTTTAAAAATATGTTACAATAAGTTAAAGAATAACTTAAAGCACTTACTTATCCTAAATAATTTCTATAGCAAACAATCGAAATTCTATTTTATAAATAAGTAATTAAAAAAAGTAGTTTATTTTAGAAAATACTAAAAACTGGATCCAAATTTTTGAGTGTTTCACGCTAATTGTTTTTGCTAACATTTATTTTTATTTTGCTACTGTTTTTAATATTTTATTCACCATATCGCTAATGTTGGTCAAAAATCAGCGAGAATCCTGTGTACAAATACTATTTGTGTTACAAACAAATAACAGGAAATAAGAAATCACCCCATACCCGATTTTCATAAACTATGATTTATGTAAGATATCACGTTCTTGTTTCAAAAAACAAGGTAATGATCTGTTTCCTTCTACAAGATATAGGCATCATCCTACAACATCAAAAGATTCTTCATATGGGATATAGATCTCGTCTTTCACTCTAGATGTGCATCTATACATTCTCGCAGCACTCTTTTGCTTTATCTCTGGCCTCCAAATGGGATGGAAAGGAATATATTTCGACAGAACAGAGGGGGGGGGGGGACTTTTCCCACTCCCCCATCAGGGTGAACCACTGATTTTATAAAATACGAATAGTTTAACTTCCTTCAGTTTTTACAGAATTTCAAGTAAAAGAAAAAATAAACTGATAAATTTCCATACTAGATACCATCTCTTTTTTCGGCGGGATTGGTTTTTGGGAAAAGGAAGAATGACAATAAATAGAGCATCTGTTTTAGGTCAATAAATGGAATCGTATTAGATAAAAACTAGTTTTTTTAAAACATATCTTCATTTGTGATCGTATTGGATGAACGAAAATTGGTAGTAGTATAAAGTTTCATCTCATGTAAGTAAGAAGGTGTGATCATCAATATCTTGCAAACAAATGTTTCATAAAATCAATAGATTCTATTTTTACAAAAAGAAGAAGCATCACAAGCTGAAGGCGAGGAAGTCACACTATAGTCTCACGTAGGGAAGATTTAAATAAAAGTGCCAAGAGAGATTTCCACAGTTTTTCATCTCAATCTAAAAGTTGGAGATCCGACGAATGCCAATTAAAAGATTGAACCCTTAACCCCTTCGAAACGGGAGCCTTTTATAAAATTTTTAATATTTTGTCACCGGTTTTATGTAACAAAAATATGTTATTTCTTAAATCGAGATAATATTCGATTGAATAAAGTAAATTTTACAGTATAATTTTACCGGTGGGAATAAACAAGGCTTCTTAAGCCTTTTTGCGGCACGTATACGTGTCGCTCGTCCCCAAGGGGTTAACTGGTGTTTCCGGTCTCACTGACCGCAGCTTTGTTCCATTCTCATAGTTTAATCTGTGATTTTATGTTTGAATCTAGAGAAATTTTGTTTCATTTGGAGTCCGAGTACTATCGTTAGAGTCTTCTGAATAGACGAATTTCTCAGCCTTCATTAAACGAATTATTTTAACGTTAATCGATTTTCCTAAGAGTTACAAAATCTAAACACTTTGAACATTGTTACAAGCAGTACCACACTTCTACAGTGCGTGTCAAAAGTTTAAGCACAACAGTAAATTTCAAAATAAAATTTTATTAATGAATGAAAGTTAATTTCCTTTTCACATAATCTACAAATTGTAGTTTTAAAAAGATAGTTAACAGATTTATGTTATAAAATTTATCTTAAATAATAAAATTTATCAAAACAACAAAAATGAGTGTGTCAAAAGTTTAAGCACAGTAGTTTTTTTTTAGTCTTTAGCAGAACAATAAAAAAAAATAATACTTGATTATTGCTCTTTTATGCTGAATCACTTTAAATATACGGTCTCCCATTGATAGAATGAAATTCTGTATTGTTTTTGGTTCAATTTTAAAAAAAGCGTTCTCAGTGGCATCTTTCATATCTTGAACTGAAGAATACTGCTTTCCATTTGGATAAACTTCATGAGTGAGAATACCCCCCATATTTTCTATAGGGTTTAAATCAGGAGTAATTGCCTGCCATTTCAAAACAGACAATTTCTTCGATTTAAACCACGATGAAGTTGAGTTTGAGGTATGGATCGAAGCATTGTCATGTTGAAATAACCATTTTTCTCCCCCCAAAACCTCGGCAATAGGAAGCAAATGAATGGTAAGTGTCTCTTGATAGTTTTCAGGGTTTTCACGACCACTGATGAATGCTAGAGATATCTGACCATTGAAAGAAATAGCCCCCCACACCATTACAGAACCACCATTATGTTATCGGCTAAGTAAACTTCTAGGTTCTTTGCGGAGATCATACCAATAGTACTTAAACTCATCAGGGCCATCGAGGTTCCATTTTTTTTTCATCACTGAATATGACATTTAGCCACTTTTCACCAAATGACATATGCTCTTTGGCCCATTGTAATCTAGCTTCTTTATGGTGTCGTTTAAGACACGGTAATCGAGCCATTTTACGGTATTTGATGTATTTGAATTCCAAAACTCTTCTATGAACAGTTTTTATCAAAATTTGTCCTCCAAATTCATGTTTTATTTGCAAAAGGGAGTAATTACCAGTTGAAGCCAAATTTCTGATACGGCTATCTTCGCGCAAACTAGTCACTCGCGGCCTTCCTGAACGAAATTTTCGTTAGAAATTATTACCTCGAGCCAAAATTTGATGAATACATCGTTTTGATCTTTTTAATGTACTTGCAATTTCAGAAACAGACTTAGATTTTGCTCTCATACTCCATATTTTTATCACCTCCTCCTCTGAAAATTCTTTCGACCGAGGCATTTTGTATTAACACGTAAACAACAACTAACAGCTTCTTATACACCCAGAAATTGTTTGCATGCGCAACCGCTTACGTCAGATTGTAAAATTTGCATAAAAACGATTTTGTGCTTAAACTTTTGACACGGTCATTTTTCTTCTATTCTTAAACTCCATGGTTTGAAATAAAATTTAAAAGTTAATTTCAATGAATATGGTGTTAAAATAGATATTATTAACATATACAAGACACATATTGAAATGAAGTGAATATTTAAAGTTTTATTGGAAAATTGCTATTGTGCTTAAACTTTTGACACGCACTGTAGGATAAAACCGTAGGATGAAACAAACACCTAATCATGTGCCTCGAAATGAAATCTTCTCCATGGAGTAACTAGTCGTTGGGGGCCACCGTAATACTTACCCATCATGGATATGTATATGAAAATAAAACATGTGAAAACTATTTATACAATGCATTGCAATTCCAAAACAAAATTTAAATATTGTTAATATACATAGTAATGCTATATTAAAGAACTGCTGATGTACCTGTCGGACGTTCCTCTCAGTCCACACAACTTTGAAGAATGTCCGTGGTAGAAATAGCTGCCACCACCGATATTAATAGGTGATATCGGTCACCCACTGTGAGATTGGTGTAAATGAAGACTTACGCTTTCAAGTAACTGAATTATCAGTTTATTAAGAATATATGTACACACAAAATACGCTATTTACAAATATATACAACTACAACTCGGATATAGGTGATCCGGTTCAACATTAAATTAGATACCGTACAGATTGGTTGTGTACTATTCCAATTACACCTTCCACCTCACACTCAATACACGTTAAATTCACCTTTTTGGAGCTCAACCTTGAGTCTCCCAACACAAGGATATTGGGCCTGCACTTCTTAGCCCAGAACACTAAACAACAGGACATCTATGTCCTTTGTGTACCAGAAAAACGCACACTTTTACGCTCTTCCACACAGAGCGACCTCTAGGTCTGACGCCTAGGTCCCGAATCCAATGATCTGAGGCCTACTGCATTCTCCAAATCACGGGGTCCCACCAATGCCAACCCCCTCTGGAGCTTCCTGATTGGGCACCTTCCCTCACTTCTTTCTTGACTAGTGACATGCAGCTAATCCGGCCATCATCCGCATACTTCACTGACAGATGGACATGCCTTTCAGCTATCTCTTTTCTCTAACACACCACCTGAAACGGATTAGCTGGCAATCCCCTTTTCCAGGAAGAAGGAATGTCACCTTGGAAATTCTGTACACATACCAATTCTGTATACAATAATACAAAATATTCAACTAGAGAAAGAGTAGACATTACATTCTTTAGCACAGGTGCTAACAGATCCTGACAGTACCAATTTCGACAAATTATATAAAACGCCAAACTACTCAAGTAGTACCGAACTGCGTAAAAGAAACATCCTTATAACTCCAAAAATAATAATTCTATAAACTAACAGTTAACTGCGTCGGATTAAGCGTCTCATTTCCAATTAAAATATACCTCTGAATTGAAATTTGAATGAAATACAGGGTCATGAAAAATCGAAAAATGTGGAAAACAGGATTACAAATATCTCGGCAACTAATAATCCGATCGACTTCATTCTATATGCAAAATGTGTGCCATGCCTTACGTCCATGCCTTAGAACAAAAAAATACCTTTCATAAGAACGAATTTTTCGAGAGTCTGAAAAAAATAGTTCCAGATAATCGAGGTTGCTGATATTAAATAGGCTTCGTCCCATTCTTGCATAGTAACTACATACAAAATTTCAAGTCTCTATCTCAATTTTTTCGGGAGATAGAGCGTTTACAGACAGACAGACAGACAGACGGACGGACGGCAAATTTTTTTTTCTAAAAATGTGTTTTTCGGAATTTCTACTACCTAAAACGTGTAAATCCGTCAAATTTTTTTTTTTCCATTTTCAAAACGATTGTAAGACTTACCCTATACTACGTATGATGGGTAAGTAAAAAATTTCTAGAGATTGGCTGGCTCTAAAAGAAAATAAATAAATAAAAAATGTTGTAAATAAATAAATAAAGTATCTCTTTCCGTTTATGTGCGGAGGCATGAATCTCGGGAGGGCGAAATTGATGACGAAACAAACACGATCAAGGAAAAAAAAAACAATATGCAAAAGCGGTTACGAAATCTTTCCCATCCCTTCTTTGGTAAATATTCTGGAAAAGAAATCCACATTCTCCCGATTTTTCTTTCGGAAAAAGTCATCCATCTCGGCGTTATTGGAATTCTTTACGAAGAAGTAGTCTGCTTTTTCAGACTGTCTCCTGTATTTTGCTCAATAAATTTAAATAGCTTATTACATGCGCATTTATTATATTACATTAACACAATAGTTTCAGAAAACACATGCAAGAAAATTTCGGTACTACTTGAAAAACTCCGTCGACTAAAAAGAAAAAAAAATGCCAATGAATATGAAATGCCAATAACGATGATGGATAATAGTAAATGTCAGATTCACTTCACCTAAACGCCTTAAATTCGCGTTTCTTACCACCTCAAGTGATATTTAATTCGATGTTTTCTTCGTATTATTTTTGATGTTTTACCAATTTATTTGTTGTTTCGTAATTTAAAATAAAAAGTATGATAATTCGAATAGTTTTCCGATTTGTATAATTTGGCAAAATGATCGACGGGTTAATCAAGAAATACCAAAAATGATAACTAAGATGCTGTAATCCGGATTAAAAAGGGAATATTTACAATAGTATGATTATATATAGGACAATTTGAATCACAGGGGAATCACAAGCTGGACTCATAAATTAATTTCAGTGCAAAAGACATCTAATTTTCGTAGAAACCCTTCCGTGTAAAAGAAGGTCATTCACAGAATAATATCTCATGTGATGAATTTCATTCCCACGCTTCTAAAATTACCCCCCACGTCGGCAAAGCTTGGGGAATTCTCAAAAGGAGAAATACATCTATCTCCATTCTCAAAATAGACATAAGAAAGTCAGCCGAATTCCATAGAGCAATTAAAGGGAACTCTCCGACTAATGCATATGATCGTTCCGCCGATTTCAGACCCCACGAGAGATAGACCTTTGAAGTTTTGAGAGAGACCGCTATGGCGATGATTTCCACAAGTAGGAGAAAGATGTTTCTCCAGTAAAGGCGACCGCCGTGCAAGAGCGAAGGAGGCGGATCATCCCGAGGAATGATGGATGAGGGAAAACGGGATAAATAGAGCGAGGAGATGCTCTAAGGGGGACTTGTTTTTTCGGATGCTGAGAGTTGAGACGGGGGAGTCTGCTCCTCGGATACAGAGAGAGTAGTCACCGGTGTCTTACTCTTGTAAACGAATTAGTAGGCAGCTAACGCCTATGGTAAAGGACTTGTGGAGAACAACTCCGGATAAACATTTATTATATTAACGAGTGGCGGTAAAGCCATTTCGAACGGAGTATGAATAATCTTTTCAATCTGTTATGACGAACCCATCATTTATTTTGTTATAACTGGAAAGTACTTGTAAGAACTTAATAAATTCTAGTGAAATCTGATCCAGCCTCTTGCCGCTTTTATTCGACCCGCTACCACACAACGCCGACTGGAGGTGTTATACTCATGAAATGTGGTGAATGGGTTTTACTAATCTAATTGGCAGTTTAGCATATGATTTCAGAGTGGGATTAATGTTTTAAACACCAAAAGGCCTTTGTCTTTGAAATAAAGATGCAAGGTTGAGCTACAATTACTTTATTACTGTCAAATGCATAGAAACCGTTCCACTAGTTTGGACTCCTATCTGAGGCTTAATTCATCTAAGCAAACAGGATAAAACATTATACTACAACAGAAAAATTGTTGACAAAAAAACGAACTCATACCCAGAAATTAAAAAGTGGTCAAAGTCCGCATTTATGTATTATCATACCTCTAACACTTTTTAGGATAAAATGTTGAAATTTTGTACATGAAATTACGAGTACTAGAATGTCCATATTTATTCTCAAGGAAATTTTACTTTATTTATTTATTCCCTAAAAAAAATTTCAACGACTACTGAAAATTCTATAACTTTTTTTTTACAGAACTTTGTAATTTATAATGTTGGTCAAGGATCCATATTTAAGGAGCGAAAAGAGATTTTAATGTTTTTGGGAGACCCTGTCTATATACAGTCGATTGAATTGTTTCTGTCAGGGTTGGAAAAAAACCAAGTCTTTTTTTTAAAAAACCCCAAAACCTGGGTTTTTTTCGTTTAAACCAGGTTTTTTTAAAACATCCTTTCTTATTACATATACATGCATATTTATTGATAAAAACAGACATTATTGGTTTATAAGCAGTCTAACTACATTTAAAATAATTGAAATTAAATAATTACAGTGCATTTATGCTGAAAATTGAAAAAATTAATATTTTAATTTAAACAGTTTTAGCAAACAGTCTTATGTTGAAAGAATTAACTGTTCTACACAGTGAACGATTGATGCCCTGAAAATCTTTATAAAGAATCTTTTGATTACTAATAATAAACATTTGGATGTAGTTTGATAAATATTCTTTCCCACAATTATTCAAATAAATTACAAATACTTCTTAGTTTTTTTTTTTTTTTTCTTTTGAGTGACAACTTGAAGTTAACATTTTTAGTCGTTAAGATTCAGCAGATAGCAGAGGGAAAATTTTATTATTAAAATGCTTTAACTAGCAACCAGTCTTTGAGTACTCTCTTATTTGGCTTCATATTTTGCTTTTAATTCTTCAAGATAATCTCCCAAAAGAGAAAATTCTTTTACAGCTTGTGCAAAATCTTAAAAGATCATTGTGTTACATTATTAATTGCATTAAGAAATCTGCATTATTAAAAGAAATTAAAATATTTTATACTGAATAATGAATCTATTTTATCTTTGATCAATTCACGTGTTTGAAGTTTTTACTTTAGAGCAATAGATATGTTCACCAGTGCATACTGATTTTAATCCTATGCATTAAAAAAATGACGTGAACCCACTACATCTAATGCTTATTGCTGAAATAAAGTGTTAAAATTAGAAATTATTTATATCCAATAATCTGAAATACAAATTATAAAGAAAAAACGAAAATGTCATTAAATTTCTTCTAAAAAACGAATTGTTCTTTTTTGAGAAAAAACCAATTGGTTTAATCCTGTGCATAAAAAAAAGACCTAAACCCACTATATCTAATGCTTATTACTGAAATAAAGTGTTAAAAGTAGAAATTATTTATATCCAATAATCTGGAACACGTAAATTATAAAAAAAAAGAAAATGTCATTAGATTTCTTCTAAAAAAACCAATTTGTTTTTTTGAGAAAAAAACCAGTTGGTTTAAACCGTGCTAACCCTGGTTTCTGTGGTCATTTCTTACAATTGAAAAAAAAAAGAGTGTAACTAATATTAAATGGGACTCGTTTAGAAACGGTTTCTTAATGAATTCGAAATAACTCTCGGCCACAGAAGTCATCGACTTCGGTGAAATAGTCTCTCCTCGATCCCTTTCCTTCGAGATTCAATTGTATTGAAAAACGAATGAATGTTCCTCTCGATCCTACTTCATTTAAAATCAAACTAAATGTAGGGAAAACAATCCTTCCCAATTCCCTATTTTTCCCTTCGAAATTTAAAAGCGGGAAATGAAATCTCGCTGTTGCTGTTGGCAAATCATTTTTGAATATCTATCGCAACATCCTATATCAAGATGCTGTTTGAAAATTGAGAAGTAGGTGCACAAATAAATGTCTTTTCACAAATAATTTTGTCAAAACGGCTGTGCTCCTAAAATTTGATTCTTTTTCCCACACAAAAAAAGTCTATTTACCGAGTTGAGACAAAATGGAAATATGTTTTGTGATACCCGAAAAATGTATTCGGCACAGATTGAGTTGTTTTTCAAAAGGCAATGTGTGTCGGCCGGTGGTATAAATTGTTATTTTTCTTATTTTGTTTAGAGAAATGCTTAAATCACGCAATATGATTCCCGTCGTATAATTTTTAACTATTTAAAAGATGGTTGTTGTTCTCGGTCGAGAATAGACATATTTGAGTCTTTGTGGTATACTCATTTTTGGAATACTTCTGTTGCCACGAAGACAAAAACAGTATTAAAAACTACAAAAAATTAATAATTCAAAAACAAACTGAGATATACCTTTAGTGAGAATACCTTTCAAATATATTCAGTTAATTTTTCCTCTATATATTCCCTATTGTAAAAATTGAAAATGTGCAATGTTTAGAAGTTTAAAAATTTTCAGTACCGAAAATTTGAGAAACTGAAATTTTGTTTAAAATTGGAAAGTTTTCCCATTTGCAGAAGCACGTATGCATTACGCACACATAGGTTTATCTTTTATAATAGTTTGATAAGGTAGATATAATATAAGAAATTGCACCAGTTCAGAACGGAAAAAAACTCTCTCATTACTTTTTTTTTTAAATTAATAAATCCTTTTGGAGGTAAATGAATGTATAAATGATAATCTCTTCAAGGTGCTTCACTTTTATTTAGCTTTAAATGTAAAATAAACACGTATTGTTTACAAACAGTGAGGAAAACATTTTTTTCAAGGTAGAATTCTTAAATTACAGAAGGTGAGGAAAATATGTGTTACAGAATTTATTTATAAATCTTAGTCTGAAAAAATCATTTTTCCAAATGGTTGTTGCAATTTGTTAAATTCTTGTTTTCTTTTTCATTATTCTTTTAACTATTTTTAGTTTTATGCTTCATTTTCTTTTTTGTGGCCTTGTACATAAATAAATATTTTACCACATAAGAAGATGACGCGGTGAAAAACCAAACGTAATCTTACTGAAAGTGCAAAACAGTGCAAACTTGTTAAAAACAGTGCCGTATTTCGTTTTCCACGTCGAAACGGGTTTGACAGGGATCGCTAGGAATATTTTTCTTATTGTCATAATAACATCATATAAATAATGCTGTAAAATTTATTATTTATTTACACTAAATAATTAAAAAAATTGCTTTTAACTGGATTTCTCTATTACCAGATAATAGAAAAATAACAGACACAACAAAATAAATAAATAAAATATTGAACAATAAACTAATCATTATCAAAGTAAAATAATCTGCGGATTTTTTTTTTCGAATATTCGTAAGCGATTCCGATTTCATAGGCATTGCTACTTATTTATGAGTGAACCCAATAAGTTATTATAATAGAATAGACGTTTTCGGCTTAAAGATTTCATTCCGGGTTGCAGAATTACTCTTTTTTTTACCTATTGTTGACTCAGACGTTTCTCCGTGAGGGACTTTTATGACTTTGGGAGGAAATTTTATCTTTTTGACCATTGAAAGCTCCAAATCTCAAACTTTCCGGTGGAGCGATGGACCATCCCCTGAATTCATCACAGTTTTTACCCTGTTATTGATTTCGAACTCACCAGCCATCAACTTTTCAACATCTGCTTTTTTGGCCGAGAGATGGCGCTACGATGATTTTTTTTCTGGTTTTGTTTTATCCCATTTATTTGTTACTAGCTGACCCGCCCGGCGTTGCCCGGGTCCGTATTAACATTATTAAACGAACTTGAAATTTGTATGATTTTATCATTAACTCGAAACATGCAGAAATGCATTGTCTGAAATACGTGGCCACTGACTGTGTGAAAAATCAGTTTAAAAAACAACTAATATTAAGCTCTAAAAATACTCAAAATGAGCAATGAGAAACGCGGGAGGGAATATGTATCCAACGATTGTGTGATTTTCGTGTTAAAGTGTTGATATTTACCCGTAAAAATCACTGTTAAGTCACGTATCTAATTATTTTTTTCACTTAGAAATCCCAAGTGAAATATTTTGAATTTCAAACTAATCATATCACTCTTAAATCCGACTACACCATGAATGAAATCGATACTCGATGGTAGCTAAAGGTTGGTATATAGTATTATAATTTAAGAGCCATTTAACAAAAGTAAGTGTTATTTTTAATCAAATCATGCGTAATGTTCACTATGTGGATAAATTCCTAACAGTAAACTTTTGTACCGTAACCAGAACCTGCCTGTAACCTAACCGCGACTTAAAAGTACCCTACCGTAAATTAAATATAACATAAATGTAATCTAGCCTTCACTTTATTGTAACCTATCCTTATTCTAACCGTATCATAAATGCAATTTAAATTTAACCTAACCTAATCGTGACCTAACTGTAAATTAAACATAAACGGGAAATTAAACATAATCAAAGACTTACCGTAATGTAATTGCAACTTAAATGTTACCTAACCATATATTGGGTTTAGGTTCATGTCCATGGAAATTATTTTGTCTTGTTTGGATCTGGTTATGATTCATTAGAATATTTTCGTCGGGTTCAAATTTCGTTCGTTTCAGATTTTAGGTATTTTTTTAAATTGAATTTTAATGTTCAGGTCGGATTCATGTCTATGGAAATTATTTTGCTTTGCTTGTTATGGTTCTGTGGAATATTTTTGTCGGGAACAGATTTAGCTCAATTCAGATTTCGGCTGTTTCTTCAAATGGAATTTTTGGGTTCGGGTTTTCTTGCGTGTTCACGGAATTTCACACGGAACATTCACAGGGTCGATTTAAGTTGAACAATTTTACGCAATTTGGGCAAGTTCCTTCATGCATTTAGTTTAGCACCTTTATTTTTCGCTTTCAGCGAACCTCTTCGAAAAAATTAGATCCTATTTGAAAAAAGCAATCTCTTTTTCACATCTCTTTATCAGTTGACAATACAGCGCAGGAAATAGCACTTAATACAGTATAAGAAATGCTAGTTGGATGTGGCAATCCTAAAACTTTCTTCTATCTCATACACGTTAATACTTCTAAAAAAATGAAATATAGCAGTATCACCGGTTAGATAATTTACAGCAAAATCTAATCTGCAATAACTTATTTCAAGTTCTAACTGAATCTGAAATTGTATGAAAATTTGTGCGTAAGTATTTGATGTGGCATCTAGGAATCATCACAAAAATCGTAAAAAAAAAAAATAAAAATAAAAATAAATAAATAAATAAATAAATAAATAATAATAAAAAAGGACTGGATAGAAGTGCCACCTGTTGAACGATTTTATCCAAAAACTAAAAAATATTAATTTATACAAGGGGCAATCTGAATTTAAAGATGAAAATTCGTGCATTAGTTACGGAGATAGAACTATTACGAGAATCATGAATAATGCCGTATAGTAGCGCCATCTGTTGGGCGATATATACCAAAAACTAATCAGATCCACTTTATACGAAGGTCTAACTGAATCTAAAGTTTTACGAAATTCTGTGCATTATTTCTTGAGATAGAGCGGCCAGAAAATTTATGTCAAACACTGACAGGGATTTTGTAATGACATGTCTTTTTCTTTAAATCTCTGACCCCTAATACGTGAAAATCCGTCGAAAACCAGATTTAAAAATTTTCGCGAATACTTTCTTCTTGTAAGGATAGAAGAAAGTAATAAATAGAAAAAGTGAAAAGAATCTGATTTATGACTCTTTCTCTTATTAATCTTACGAGAGAACCAAAAGTGCAATCGATTAATGGACAGTTTTTACGGTCAAGCCGGAGAAAAATGGCTTCCAACTTGTCACAGATGCGCAGAGAATAAATGGTTTTATTTATGATAAAGCTACATGCAGAGTCAGATTTTATGAATGCAGTTGCTCTCCTGGTTACAGTTCTTTAAGGCTGCGAACGAACAGCACTAGTTTTTATTACACTAAAAGAGCAATCAATCAATCTTTGTTTTCGAACGGAACAAGGGTGAAATCTCTTTAAATGATTTTTGAGGGACTGACCCTACCAAATTGACAAAGGAAGGGGAACTTTTATCTATCTTATCTTCAGTCGTAAAGTTGTCAACTGGTTTCGTGTTAGATTCCACTCTTGAAGTTCAGATTCAGTGCACTAGAAGTGCAATTTATACATCAAAGCGCCGACACGAAAGATCAAAGATAGCGCAAGAAGTTAGTGCTATGTGCGTGGACCTTAACAATTCTTACGACACGTTTCCCTGTCTAAAGGAGATTAATGGATGATTAAGTCATCCAGATCCCCATCGCTCTGCCAGCGATCACTGTTCCAAATTTCGCAAATTATACGGAAAATAAAAAACATGCAGCAGTATCGGTTAACCGAATTGATTATCATCAACGCACAATAGGAACACATGCAGGAAAAACAGATTTTTAAATTTTTGATGGAGAAGAGTGAAGAAATGTGTAAAGTTTTATGCAAAATATTAAATGATTTTATATCACATATGTAAGGTGAATATAAGTTTTGCTGAAATTCCATGCCCCCTATTTCGAAATGGACTGTTTATAAAATGTGTCCCATCTAAATCCCAAATCTGTTCCGGCTAATTTGCTAAACACCTGCTTAGCCGGCGGCGCGTGTATGGTTTTGAACTCGCTATTTCCGAACTGAAAAGAAGAAATTGTTTGTTGACAATTAGAATTCTTTCGATGTATTTTGTCACTAATGCATAAGTTATTAGCTTTAAAAACTAGAAGCAAAATAAGTTAAAATCAAAAGTTGTTATTGGACATTGGTCGAAATAATGTTAAAAAAGCATGTTCTTTATGAAATAAATAAACAGAGTCAATTTATTTGCTTTTTATACCCTTCAGGATTGGTATTATTTCAATTTTCAATGTGCATTTTTTTTTCTACCGACGCAAGTATTCTTTCATTCAATACTCTTATAAAATTTACCCTTTGTATTTGCTTTCCGCGTATTCTGTGTTGCGCGTAATCTTTCTTCGCGTCACAGAAAATCTTTTCTTCGGCATGTTTAAAAAACAAGCTGATGCTACGTCACTATTTTCGCTGACCTTCGATTTTAACCAATAAGTTATCGCCTTGCTGTCGGAGCGATTTGTGATTTTGGTTCGAAGTTACCCCAGCCATGTAGGGTAAAGATTGCACCATATAATAAATACCATCTAAAATAATTCATTTTAAAAAGTATTATATTTAGACAATTTTGAACTCCCAAAATTGTTTTCAGATATGTAAAGACTCCTAATTTACACTTCCCATCATCACAAGATTTGCATAATGTATAATGTTACAACAAATATTATGCATAAGAAGAGTGCAAGAAGAAAACCGTGAATATTTCGAAATAAAAAAGAACTATTTATTGTCCATTTAAAGCATAAAACTGCAGCGAAAATCAATTTTCTTTATATATCCATAGTTGCAGTAATACATACCAGTACAAGTATTATTCAAACAAGAATTTAAAAAAATGTGGAGTGTAGGAAATGCTGAATTTGATCCCCGAATAAAGCCTTTAAAAGAATTTTATGTAATTTACACATATTTGTGAAAACATTTACATGTTATATCTATTGCGCATTTTCGGCATTTACATAAAATTTACGTGCAATTTTGGACAGTGTACGTTTAACCAGTAAATTACAAACCTACGTGTAACCTTGTGCGGGCTCAAAGTTATACTAAAATTCGGGTAAAACAGTAGCGCTTTCTTATTTTAGATTTTATTAATTAATACTAAATAAATAAGCACAAAATATTAACACATTTACTGTATTTAGATAATAAATTAGATTACATCAACTTCAAAACAGCATTCAAAAATAACTTGAAAAGAGTATTTCACAATAAAAGTTGGACGATGCAATTAATTGCGTGTAATGTTGCTAATTTATATTTAAAAAAAAAAAAGACTAGAAATTCCAGTTTAGAACTTTGCCAACAAGGAAGAATTCTGGAGTTTATCCAATTTTTTGAAGTCTATTGAAAATTAGGACGTGATGCAAAATTACACTTCACGGTTCAAAATTACCCTTCATGACTGCATTGGATAATGGAATTAAGAAATAGATATACGCATTTTTAGAAAGTATATTACAATATTAAGTGTTAAAATATTAAATATATTAAAGTATATTACATACTTTTCGTGAAATCTTTTGAGAAAATTGCCATTTTCTCGTTCGTTTTATACTTTTTTTTTAGAATAAAAAATTGAAATTAATTATTTTAATTTTATAGCATTATCAATAATAATGCGTCACTTTAAGTATAAAATTTACAAAATTAAAAAAAAAACATTGTTCCGAAGTTCCTTAAATAAATAGAAAAAAAAAGTTTGAGAATCATAAAAAAATTTTCTATCGATCAACTTATGGACATCATTTTACGCTCATCATTCCAAGAATGAATGGCTAGCTGCGCTCAAATTCATTAATTATTATTACCTCTCTTTTAAATGTCGAGAAATGTCATTTTGAGTCAAAAGATGGGTCCATAAAAAAAATGTATCTTTGCGCTCCATTAAAAATAAAACTTCATATTGGACGAATAAAAACGCTACCAAAACATTTTTGGACCTCATTTATCAAATTTTCAAGCTTAATTTTTTTTCCGCTTAAAGAAAATAAAAAAGAAGTTGTAAAAAATAGACGCCGCAACATTCTGGATGGATTGATTTTGGGATGAATAACGAGATAAAATATGAAAGAAAATAAAAATAAATCCTCATTTTAAAAACGCATTTTCTTTTTAAAAAGCACATCCATAGTCTCATTTTAAAATTTATATAAAATAATTTCTTCAAAATACATTCTTATAAAAAGAATAAATTTAATGAATTACGATCTTCTGTTTTAACGGAAATTCTTTTGCATTTGAAAACTTTTTTTTAGAAAAAAAAGCTATACCTATGTAAATAATTTTTAAAAAATTACAACTTTTTTAAAATATTGAGCGTTGACTGTTTAGTTGATATTTATAAACTAGATCGATTGGAGCACATAAACTGTTATTGATAGACATAGTCAATAAATTTTACATTAAATTTTCTTTATTGACCATCATTATATAAAGGGTTGAATAAGTTCGACTACGATACTATAGGAAAAAGGCCATAGGGAATTTCCATAGGGATGACCAGAACTTTCAATCAAAGGGAATTAGAATTTATGAGGATTTCATGAAACAAGTTTATTCTAGAGCCACACAATACATTTTCTGAGAGCCAGTGGTAGAAATGGTTTTCTGCGTTACAGAAAAACAATTCTACAAAATTAATTCTATTCCATTAAATATCCCACAAAATGAATCAACCAGCTTCCTTGATAAATTCATACTTCTTTTCTCTGCAGCTCACATGCGTGATCTTCATTGCCTCCGGGCTTTTGTTGTGAGAAATTTCATCCTCCAAAGACAGAGGGGGTTGTTTTTATTTCTTTGAACAACTTCGGAAAAGTTTCTTTGAAGAGCCTCTATCTCACTCATGGGAGTAGAAATGGATGGATTTATCTGGAAGCAGCCGCATCTTTTCTTAGAGGTGACTTGATATATAGAAACGAAGGATGTACAACCTTTTTTTTTCTCCCTGAAAACAGTTTGTTATCCCTCATTTCGAATTAACATCTTCGCCCCATTAAAGGAAGCGAATCATTATGTGCAGAAACAATGTAACTGTGTGGTACATCTCTGATGGGCAGGAAAACTCGTCACAACGGAACCTCTGCATAACGGAATTCAGTCTACCTAATCTCTAGTCTGCAGATCTTACATTTTGATAAAAAGCGACAAAAATGTGAAATTTCACATTTTTATTCTAAAATGATTTCTTGTATCTAGAATATTGTGTCCAATTTTTTTTCTCGAACGTATAGAGATTAAAAGTGATACGGTTCATACGGGTGTTTAAACTCACTTCTTCTTAATTCGTAGTTTTTCAAATTCTCCATGTCATTAAATGCTAAAATCTTAAAAATAATTGTTTTTTTTTCTTCTTGTATTTTTTAATTCAATGACAGATAACATAGTATTGCATGGAATTTAATGAAAATTTATATTTAATACTACTTCAATAAAGGGGTACACGAGCGTAGTTCATAGGGGATAAAATCCCATAGTTAAAAAAAAAAAAAAAAAAAAAAAAAAAAAAAAAAAATTATTAAATTAGTTCCAACTTTCTCAATTTTTATAAAGCTGAATTAGAAATTGAAATATAAATGGAAATTTAATTGTACGTGTTTATGGGAAATCAAAACTATGTTGTTATTGTAAAAATCAAGTAAAATAATTTAAAATTTTTATGTATTTCAAAATAAAAATTCCAGTAAACTATAAAGAAAATATAACACTTTGTCATCGTTTTACATCTAACTTTAACTGTAAATAAATTTATTTTTCAATTTATTGAATTTCTCTGCAAAAAGTGCTCGAAGACATGTGGTACAGTTATAAATGATTGTCATTTTATAAATTAGAATCTTACATAGAATGCTTTTTTGGATCAGGCAAGAACTTTTATTGATGCTTGTTTACACAGAATATACTGTATATGTGTATAGAATTTTTTTAAAAAAGGAAACAAAACAGAAAGAGTCACAGATTTACAAACATGAGGCAAAATGGTGGCAGAAAAAATAATTCTTGATTTCGCGCCTCATGCATATGCATAAATACTTCGATTCCTAGTCTATAAAAAATTATTAACAAAATACTGCTTTAGCTTAAAAGTCTATCTTAGGTCCAGTATTATCTATTTCATTTAACTTTCCTACTCTGAATGGGTCTAATCGACCCACAGCCATAATTTGTTTTATACAATTCGAACCAGAACTTTTTTCATAAAGAAAGTTAAATAAAACATTCACAGACATAAGTCAATTAAATAATTAAAATATTTTAAATAACAATTCTGGTGTGAAATGTTTTTATCAAGATTGAGTAAAATTTGGACAGGGTAGGAAGGTTAAAAGAAAAATTACACTTTACACATGCACTCTATTTTTTTACATTATGCTTAGGGGAGAGTGGGGATACTTGAGCATAGGGGATACTTGAGCCACCCCTATTATCTCTACAGTTGTTCAATTTTTCTTTCTAAAACTGGCAACATGGTAACATATTTATAGTTCTGAACATTTAAAAAAGAAATCACATACCTTGGTACCATTTTGAAAGTATGGAGATTAACCCTTTGAGCTCTGCTGGTAGAATTTTCTACAACAAAATTTTAATTCTGAAATGTCACAACGACACCAGAAAATTCGACCAAATTTATTTGAAAAACGTTTGATGCATTTTTTCGCGTATATTGTAAATCGGTTTTTTTCTTTGCAAAATACTGGTGCGAATGTCACATCTGGCTCAAGTATCCCCTCCATGGGGATACTTGAGCCACGATATAAAAGAAAAAGTAAAAACTTATTAGACATTGAAAAATAGTTCAAAATTAATTGAAAGTGGTTTTCAATCGAAGAAAAAATATCAAATTTTCATTTTCAATATTTTATTTTGTTCTAAGAAATTCTAAAAAATTTTAAAAAATTAAAATTTAAAAAATGGCTCAAGTATCCCCATCTTCCCCTATATACTTTTTCATAAAATTTGCCTTTTATGTGGCACTGATTTTCATATTCCTAAATAATTTGACTAATCATTGCTTAAGAGAACTTCAAAGCTAAACAAAAATTTATTCTTAGTGTTAAAGTAACCTCTCAATCACCTTCATTTCCGGTATTAAGCGATAGAAGATTGGAAATCTAATTGTATTTCACATTTAGTTTAATAGTTTCTTTTCAAGAATATGTTCCTTTAAAGATCCGTCGAGAAATTACGAAAATCTGGCTGTCACTAGTGCCTCCTATTTAAAGAAAACATTTATTAAATTAGTTCCATTTTTCTCAATTTTAACATAGCTAAATTAGACTTGAAATATAAATGAAAATTTAAAGGAACCTGTTTATGGGAAATTAAAATTATATTGTTACTGTGAAAAACAGGTGAAATAATTTTAAAATTTTATATATTTCAAAATAAAAATTCCAACAAACTATAAGTAAAATATAACACTTTGCCGTTGTTTTACATCTGAATTTAACTGTAACATCAATTTATTTATTGAATTCCTCAGGAAAATGTTTTCGAGCACAAGCGGTACAATTATCAATATTTGGCATTTTCTAAATTAGAATCTTAAAATAGAATCTTTTTCGCATCAGGCGACAAATTTCCTTGATGTTGGTTTACACAGAATTCACTGTATATATGTATAGAAAAAAAAAGAATAGACACAGATTTACAAACATAGGATAAAATGATGGGAGGAAATATAATTCTTGAGATTTCACGCCGCATAAACACTTCGATTCCTAGCTTACCAAAATTATTATTAGAATATTGATCTAGCCTAAAAGTCTATCTTAGGAGTATATCCTGTATTCTCTGTTTTAATTAAAAGTAAAAATACACTTTACATGAACACACTGGTTAATAACCTCTCCCATTATGCTTATAAACTTCTCCACAAATTTTAACAAAGCTAAATTAGAAATTGGATTTTATGCAGCATTGACTTTCACGTCATTGAAAATTAAACAATCAGACTCATCTTCGTTTAGGAGAACTTCAAGTTTAAATGAAAATTTATTATTCGTCTTAAAAAAAAAAAAAAAAAAAAAAAAAACTGACAGCCACTTCTATTAGATTCTGCATTTCTTGCATTATCTTCTGTCTAAACGACATGAGATTAAAGTCCATTGGTGATTCGCAATTAGTGTAATAGTTTCTTTTCAAGAATATGTTTTTTTTAAATATCCATCGAGAAATTAAGAAAATGTGTCTGTCCCCCCCCCCCCACTCCCCCATCCAATTTCCTTACAATTTCTTTATTCCCACCGCTGGGAATCAGCTTAAATCCCATATCTCCGAACATTTTTCTGGAAATGAAGATTATTCTTTTTTTCTAATCGACACTTTTCTTTCCTTTATCTGTGTTCACCTCAATTAACAAATGAGTTTTTCGTCCTTTTTGGAGACAATAATCCTGGATATTTAACTTCTTTCCCGGCCCAATTCTTTCATGTTTCGTATTTACTAATTGAATGGAGAAAGTTTTAACTTCTTTTCTACAAATTTGTGTCACCCACAGGAAAAGAAGATTTGAAAAGAACGATTTTACTCCTTAATAACATAAACACAGAGTATAAAATAAGAGTAAGTTGAGCTAATGAGTGTGTTTGCGAAAACCTTAGGTATGAACCTTTGCCCCAATTTATTATTTTGAAAGGTTCTCACAATACGGCTTTATTTTAGGAGCATTTCCGATTATTATTATTATTATTTTCTTTTGTTTAAGTAATGCATTGATAAAAATACTCAAAAGTTTTCATGTATACTTCCGCTTGCGATAGAAAATAATATAATTCTTTCAGAAATTGTCGAAAGCAGCCAGAATAACACAGTTCTATCTGCATTGTAATCGCAGACAGCATGTCATATATTATTTTTTTTATTTTACATTATAATATATTATGAAAAACTGCATTCTTTATTCCTTATTTGAAAGAATAAATTATTTTGACAAATAAACAAATCCTCTTACGCCAAACTATAGAAGCAAAATGAATGATTCAAATATTTAGTTTAATAGCTTCTTTTCAAGGATATGCTCTTTTTTACTTACCCATCATACGTAGTATAGGGTAAGTCTTGCAATCGTTTTGAAAATCGAAATTTTTTTGACGGATTTACACGTTTTAGACACTGGAGATTTTGAAAAACATATTTTTAGAAAAAAAAAATTGCCGTCCGTCTGTCTGTCTGTCTGTAAACGCTCTATCTCATGAACAAATTGAGATAGAGACTTGAAATTTTGTATGTACTTAGTATGTAAGAATGGGACGAAGTCTATTGAATATCAGCAACCTCGATTATCCGGAACTATTTTTTCCGGATTCTCGAAAAATTCGTTCTGATGAAAGGTATATAAAAAATTTCGAATTTTTTTATTTTAAGGAATGCATGTAAATGGCAATAAAAAAAACACAAAATTTTGCATAAAGAACGAAATCGATCGGATTATTAGTTGTCGAGATATTTGTAATCCTGTTTTCCACATTTTTCGATTTTTCATGATCCTGTATTTCACTCAAATTTCAATTCAGATGTATATTTTAATTGAAAATGAGACGCTTAATCCGACGCAGCAAACTGTTAGTTAATATGATTATTATTTTTGGAGTTATAAGGATGTTTCTTTTACGTAGTTTGGTACTTCTTGAGTAGTTTGGCGTTTTATATAATTTGTTGAAATTGGTGCATCAGCAATTCATTAATAGAGTATTACTATGTGTATTAACAACATTTAAATTTAGTTTTGGAATTGAAATACATTGTATAAATAGTTTTCACATATTTTATTTTCATATGCATATAAATGATGGGTAAGTATTACGGTGGCCTCCAACTACTAGTTTCTTTATCTTATCGAGAAATTAAGAAAATGTGCATGCCTCCCCCCCCCCTTTTAAATTATTACCGATAGGAATAAGTTTTAATCCCATTACTCATTTTTGGAACGGAAGATTATTTTATTTTCTAATCGACACTTTTCTTTCTTTTATCTATGATCATCTCATTTAACAGATGTGTTTTTAGTGATTATAATTCTAGATATTTAACTTCTTTTCTAACCCAGTTCTTTAAGGCTACAGTGGACTCTCCAAACTAATTTTTTTTAATTTTCAATGAATTTTTTAAGAAATTTCTGGAAATAATCATAATATATATATTTCTTATTTCACAATATTTTAAAAAAATATATTCAATAGTTTTTGAGATACAGATTTTTCTTTTTTTAAATTAACAAAAAATGGCAATATTTCAAAATGCTCCATGCGAAATTCTTTATGCCCAATTTTTCTGATTTTTTTGTTTAAAATGCTCTCTATGTATGTGTTAAGAAATGTTACTAAGCATTTTTAGCATATTACTTGTAAAAATTTAAAAAAACAATTTTAATTCTTTTGTATATTCCGTTAAAAAATCATTAAAAATTTCATATAACTGAAATTTAAAAAATTTACATGCGTCTAAAAAATTTATTTCTAGTAACATTTGTTAACACATACATAAAGAGCATTGTTCCGCTTCTGTATTGTGTTCGTGTAACATCGCCTTGGCGACAAACACAGCCCACGCCAATTATACGCCAATCGGCAATTTACTGTAACCCTGCTCACGTGTTGTGTGACGCAGTGGATTGAGAGAAACAGTCTCTTAGCAACAAGCTCTAATACTGCAACAAGCAGCGACTCTTGAAAAATAAACATTCCATTAAATTTACAGTCTACTTGCTTTTTCTTTTTAGTTTTTCTTTTTAATTTAGTACACCTCCGTACATTTGGTCCTAGCGACCCGGAGGTATGAACGAATCAGTGTCTTTTCTATTGAATTAAATATTGAATTAATCGAATTTCGTCAACAAGATAATGTCGGAAACTGAGATAAAAGCATTGAACAGAAGGCGAGGGAATATCAAGGCCCAAGTCACTAGAATATTTAACGCAACGGATGGAAAAACATTTAATTTATCCGAATGGAAAGCCCACCTGGATTTACTGTCGAAAACTGAAGAAAAGTTTGAAGCTCTTAAACAGGAATATTATAGAATAATAGAGGAAGAAAAGTTGGAAGAAACTGAAAAAATACTGAGTCAACTGGACGAGGATATTCTAAAACTAGAGGTAAGCTTAAAATCCTCTATTAATGCTTATTATGAAAATACTGATTCTAATAAAAAATCTATTGAACAGGACCAAGCTAAAACGTCTAGCATTAAGCTACCTAGGGTCATATTGCCGGTTTTTAGTGGCAGAATTGAAGAATGGTCCGTATTTAAAAGTACATTTAACGAGCTTATTAATGATAATTCAAATTTAAAAGATAATGAAAAATTATTTTATTTGCGTTCTGCTTTGACTGGTGAAGCGAGGAGTTTGCTTACACCAGATGAAAATTATGTTTCACTTTTCAATGCGTTAGAACAAAGATACGAGAATAAAAGAGTTATGGTAGATTGTCATATAAAGAATATTTTAAATCTTTGTGTAATTAAACAGGAATCCGCTAAGGATCTCCGCATTTTATTGGATAACGTGAAGAAAAATTTAAGGGCTTTAAAGATCTTAAAGTATGATAGAGATAATTTCTCGAACGCAATTTTGCTGAATATTATTCTAAATAAACTAGATAACGAAACTCGTAAACAATATGAACTAACATTAAAGGATAATGAAGTGCCTAATTTTGATGAATTTTTAGAATTTCTTGAGCGAAGATGTCAAATCTTAAATAGTATAAGTTCTAACGTATCCTCTAAATATACTGCAAAATCCTTATTCATAAAAACAAACAAACCTCAAAGTAAATGTTGCGTAATTTGTAAAACCGAAAACCACCCCTTATATCATTGTGTTAAATATAAAAACATGAAGTTAAGTGAGCGAATTAACCTTGTTAAGAAAAATAAACTTTGCTTCAATTGTTTAAGTTCAGCCCACCTCATTAATTATTGTAATTCAAAAAGCACTTGTCATGTTTGCAAGAGCGCAAGCCATCATTCATCATTACATAATTATACAACACCAGTAAACAATCCTATAAACAATCTCCCATTACATGAAACAATAAATAGCAATTTTGTTTCGGAAGATTTATCACAAAACGAAACTACTGCTCATTCATTTTTTTCATATGAAAATGATAATAATAAATCTGTTTTAATTAGCACTGCAATAATTTATTTGACAGATGTAAATGGCATCAGAATTCCTTTCAGGGCAATATTGGATTCCGCATCTCAGAATTGTTTTTGTACATTTAAAGCAGCACAAATATTAGGCTTGAAAAAGGAGAAAATAAATATTCCTGTAAGTGGAATAAATAAATTGCCTATTTACATTAAATCTAGAATCAAATCAAAGTTGTCAAATAAAATGAATAGAGCCAGTTATGATATTGAGTTATTAATCGTTCCAAACATTTGTGACTTCACGCCCTCGAAAAAGATAAACATATCAGATTTAAAAATTCCAGCAAATATTTGTTTAGCGGATAAAAAATTTAACATTCCAAGCAGTGTGGAGATAATTATCGGTGCTGAACTGTATTTTTCTCTTTTAAATGAAGAAAAAATAAAGTTAGGCAATAATTTATACTTGCAATCAAGCATTTTCGGTTACATTGTATCTGGTTGTATTTATGACAAAACAGTAAATAATAATAATACTAATTATTGTTTCTTAACAAAAAATCTTGATTTACTTAATGACACTTTGAAGTCTTTTTGGGAAATTGAAGAAGTGCAAAATTTAAAACCCTGTAACAGTGAGGAATTAGAATATTGTAATGATCACTTCGATAAAACGCACTTCAGAAAACCGGATGGTAGGTTTGTGGTCACGATGCCGTTTAAACCACAGGTTTTAGAACCCGATTTGGGAAATTCCAAAAATCTTGCTTTGAAAAGATTAAACTCTCTGTGGCAACGTTTAGATCGAGATCCTGTTATGAAAAATTTATACACAGAATTTATTAAAGAATATAGAGATTTAAATCACATGCATGAAATAAAAGAAAACACGAACTTTAATGATGGCTATTACTTACCACATCACAGCGTTTTACGACCCTCTAGTAAAACCACAAAACTACGCGTCGTTTTTGACGCTAGTGCCAAGTCAACCAACGGAAAATCTTTGAACGATTTATTATGTAAGGGTGGAGTTCTGCAAGATGATCTTTTTTCGATATTAATTAGATTTAGAAAGCATATTTATGCTTTTACTGCGGATATTAAACAAATGTTTAGGTTGATAGAAATAAATCCATCCCAGTACAAATATTTAAAAATTTTGTGGAAAGACAGTATGTCATCCCCGGTTAAGGTATTTCAGCTAACAACAGTTTCGTATGGAACATCTTGTGCTCCCTACTTAGCCACCAAAGTATTACAACAATTAGCTCTAGATGAGAAAAAGGAATTCCCGTTAGCATCGAAAATTGTTTTGAAGGACTTTTATATGGATGATTGCCTATCGGGCTCATCCAATTTAGAAGAATTCAGATTAATGAAATCGCAATTAACTGAACTCCTCCTAAAGGGAGGGATGGTTTTACACAAATGGTGTACCAATGAGATCCAATCTACTGATAATCACATGTTTCCCCTGGACAGAAATTCTGAAGAAATAACTGTTAAAACATTAGGGATGTTGTGGAACAGTTTCAATGATAAGTTTAGGTATAAAGTTAATATCAACACAAAGAGTGATTTCACAAAAAGAGATGTACTTTCGCAAATTGCCCGCATTTATGATCCTCTCGGTCTCTTAGGGCCAGTGATTGCTAAAGCAAAAATATTCATGCAGGAGCTATGGCTTCTTAAAATAGAGTGGAATGAGAAGCTGCCCTCTCATGTTGCCAAACAATGGGAAACCTTCCTCGAAAGTTTTAAAGAACTGGAATCCATTGAAGTACCAAGATGCTTCCTAGCTGTGAACCAATCAGTGGTGCTAAATGGTTTCGCAGATGCGTCTTCCAAGGCTTATGGCGCAGTGATATACATGCAAACATCTAATTCTGGTGAAACCATCAGTTACTTATTATGTAGTAAATCCCGCGTGTGTCCAACCAAAGTAATAACAGTGCCACGTCTCGAACTGTCAGCATGTCTTCTTCTTGCTAAACTCACTAACAAGGTCTTAAATTCATTAGACAAACAAATAGCTTCAGTCAATTTGTTTTCTGATTCAACTATTGCTTTAGCTTGGATAGACACTGCTCCTCATCTCCTGAAAACGTTTGTGGGAAACCGCGTTGTGCAAATTAAGGAACAAACTAAGAACTTTCCATGGTTTCATATTCCGTCAGAACACAATCCAGCTGACTTGATATCAAGAGGTGCAAGTGTGGAAAACCTGTCTTCTAACCAGTTGTGGTGGCATGGCCCGCCTCTTTCAATTCTTGAAGAAACAATAGCAAAAACTGACTCTAATATAAGTGACATTAAAGATGAACATTATTCTAGTGAGCTTAAAGCTCCCAGCAACTTGACATTCGCTATTCATAATGACTCTAATTTCTGTGATAATTTAATTAATCTTAGCAATAATTTCCAAAAATTAATTAGAATTTTAGCTTATATTTTCAGATTCATACATAAATGTAAAAAAGCAACATCTGCAACCGGCCCTCTGTTGCTGGAGGAATTAAGAAAGGCAGAGGTTTATTTAATAAAAAATGAACAGGTAAAGTATTTCAAAAATGAAATTTCGGCCCTCCAAGCGGGATCTTCGGTTCATCGCGCAAGTAAGTTAAAATTCTTAAATCCCTTTTTAGATGGAGATAGCTTATTGAGGGTGGGAGGAAGATTAGCAAAATCAAATTTGAATTTTGATCATAAACACCCCATTATACTTCCGGCGAGCTGTCGCTTGACGAAACTAATTTTTCAATATTATCATAAACGAGATTTTCATGTAGGACCCCAATCTCTTTTGAACACAGTGCGTCAAAAATATTGGCCTCTCGGTGGCAGAAATATTGCGCGTAAAATTGTACATGAGTGTTTACAATGCTTTAAAATTAAACCTATAACGGCTAGTCAAATGATGGGGGATCTCCCTCCTGAAAGAATAGTGCCCAGTTCCCCATTTTCAAATGTGGGATTAGATTTAAGTGGGCCTTTTGAAATAAAATATAAAGGTCAAAGAAAGGGTACTTTTCAGAAAATCTATGTTGCCATATTTGTATGTATGGTCACTAAAGCTGTGCACTTGGATTTTGTCTCAGATTTGACATCCGAGGCTATAATAGCGACTCTAAAAAGATTCTTCGCTCGTCGTGGGAAAAGCTCTGTAATCTTTAGCGACAATGCTACAAATTTCGTTGGGGCTTCAGCAGAACTAAAACGTTTACGTAGACTTGTTACGAGTGATGAAGTTTCGAACTTTTTAGCTTCTGAAGGTATTAACTGGAAGTTCTCCCCTCCTAGGGCGCCAAATTTTGGTGGCCTTTGGGAGGCAGGAGTCAAATCTTTCAAATACCACTTAAAAAGAGCTGTGGGTTCAGCTCATCTCACGATCGAGGAATTCCTGACAGTTATCATACAGATAGAGGCTATTTTAAATTCGCGACCGCTTTGTCCTTTGTCAACAGATCCTGACGATCTTCAGGTGTTGACTCCTGGTCACTTTCTCATAGGAAAGTCTCTTAATTTAATTCCAGAACCCAATTTAAGTGAGGTCAAAGATAATTTGCTAAATAAATGGCAAAGGACTAAAAAATTAACGCAGTTAATATGGAAACGTTGGCAGAATAATTATCTGAGCCAGTTACAAGAAAGAAACAAGTGGCTATTTAAAAAGCCTAATATTCTGCCAGGAATGCTAGTTTTGCTTAAGGACTCACAATTACCCATTTGCACTTGGTCACTAGGGCGCATTAATAAGGTTTTCCCAGGCGCGGACGGGATAGTCAGGGTAGTTGAAGTTCGTACCGCTAAGGGTAATTTTAAACGACCTATTTCAAAAATAAGTATATTACCCATTGAGGACAACATCATAGATCCTAAACTTTAAATGTGCTTTATTATGTATTAATTTTTCATGTATTATTTGTGTTTATTTATTTTATTTATTTATTTTTGCTTATAATCTGTATCATATTGTATTATTACTTGTATTGCATATGTATCTTGAAATATAAAAATATTTCAACGCCGGGCGGGATGTTCCGCTTCTGTATTGTGTTCGTGTAACATCGCCTTGGCGACAAACACAGCCCACGCCAATTATACGCCAATCGGCAATTTACTGTAACCCTGCTCACGTGTTGTGTGACGCAGTGGATTGAGAGAAACAGTCTCTTAGCAACAAGCTCTAATACTGCAACAAGCAGCGACTCTTGAAAAATAAACATTCCATTAAATTTACAGTCTACTTGCTTTTTCTTTTTAGTTTTTCTTTTTAATTTAGTACACCTCCGTACAAGCATTTTAAACAAAAAAAAATCAGAAAAATTGGGCATAAAGGATTTCGCATAAAATATTTTGAAATCATGAAAACCACGAAAATATTCATTCTGTGAAAAACAGGTTTTAGTAACTACAATGGTTATAATTGCTTAATGTTTTTCTACTGACACAGTTTCAGCTAGGAAATAATATCATTCTAGCTTATATGTAAGTGTTTTATGTTTTTATGGTAAATTCACATAAAATATGTGGCCTCGACAGTAATTCATGCAAAGGACGTGAATTATCTAAATTTTAAAAAATTTTCTCAAAAGTAACATTTTGTATTTTCTAATGAAATTTTTACTTTCTTCTATCTTCAATAGAAGAAAGTATTGTAATCGAAATTTTTTCGACTTCCGGTTTTCGACGGATTTTCACGTTTTAGGAGTCAGAGATTCCAAAAAACATGTTTTTACAAAACGTCTGTCTGTCCGTGTGTGTCTGTGTGTATGTCGCCATTCTACCATCAAAAAGTGTATGAAGTTATGCATAGAATTGAACCAAATTTTTTGTGTAAGTGTATGACTATGGCTAGTTGGTCCCCCCTGAATTTGAAAATAATCCGCCGGAAGGGGTCGCTGCAATCGCGATTTTTGTGCTATTTTCAATATTATGCATCGAATTTAACCAAATTTTTTGTGTAAGTGTATGACTATGGCTAGTTGGTCCTCCCTGAATTTGAAAATAATCCGCCGGAAGGGGGCGCTGCAATCGCGATTTTTGTGCCATTTTCAATATTGTACCGACCAAAATTATATGAAGTTATGCATAGAATTGAACAAAATTTTTGTGAATGTTTTCGGCTGTAGCAAGCAGGTCCTCCTTCAGTTTTGAAATATTCTGTCGGAAGGGGGCGCTGCAATTGCGATTTTTGTGCCATTTGCAATATTGTACCGACCAAAAGTGTATGAAGTTATGCATCGAATTGAACGAAATTTTTTGTGTAAGTGTATGGATATGGCTAGTTGGATCGCCCTAAATTTGAAAAAATCCGCCGGAAGGGGGCGCTGCAATCGTGAATTTTATGCCATTTTCAATATTGCAACACTTAAAAGTGTATGAAGTTAGTTCTAGAACTGAACTAAATTTTTTGTATATGATTATTTTTTGGTAAGGCAAGTTAGTTCTCCCTGAATTAAAAGAAAAAAATGCCTATCATTCTATTGTCCGTCTGCTCGTACAGAGACGGAAATTTGTTTTTACTCCTATTAATTGATTGAAGCAGAAATTTAAGATGAAAATGAAAGTTGATATGGTATTGAATTAAAATTATTAAAGCATTAAAATGAGTAACTATTTTTTTTTAAATATTAAAATGTACATATGAGATAGAAGGAAGTTTTGGGATTGGCACATCCAACTAGTTTCAAATTTTACTAGAAATATTCATGGTATAAATACCTCTTATTGTACAAATTTTTGTTAAATATTTTTAATATTTTAACCCTTTCCGGCGCGGAGTAAGTTTAATTGAAATAATTATCTGCCACCAGAATTTATAAACGAATTTATTAGCGAATACGAACTTGCTTATTTTCTGGCATTTTATCAAAGGAAAATTTTAATTAAATATTCTTGGTGCCAGTAAAATTAAAATTAGGTGTCCTTTTTAAGGGACACCGCGCCGGAAAGGGTTAAATATATTAATATTTTTTAATTACGCTAAAAAGATTGGAAACAAAAAGCAATTTCTCTAAATACATTGTAAACAAACGCTTAAAGAAACAGTTAAAGCATTGTTTTGCGAAATCACAAAATTAATAATTTCAGTGCAAAATAATAACATTTTGTATGGTAAAACTAAACACTAGGCTAAATTTTACGGATGTGAATCGGCAAAAAAGTAAACAAAGGGGCGTGACACAATCAGCTGATTGGACAAAAATGATTCTAACTCCAGTAAAAATAGTTGAAATTGAAAAATTATTTTTGTCTTCAATAGCAGGGAGTTAATATAATGTTATTATGCAAAAAAATGAAAATTCGACATTTTGAAGATTTTTTGCGATTTTGAAAGTCCACTGTAGCCTTAGTGTTGCGTATCTGTTTATTTGAACGGGGTAGGTTTTATTTTTTCTTTGCAAAGTTGTGTCATCCATACTAATGCTCGTATTCACCATCTACCTCAACCCAGAAAAGCTTGGTCGAAAGCTCAAATGAAATTCATGATAACATTTGACTGGTCATTATCAAGGAGACGGTCAATCAGGATGAAAGGTGAATACCGTTTGTGCGTTTGACCGAGGATTTCGGCTTAACTCGGGGGCGAAGTAGTTGGTGAATAAGAGCGTTAAGGGTGTTCTTAAATCAAAAAGGGCAACTTTGTGACACATGCATTAATTTATTTTTGTTCGGAAAGGCATAAAAATAGCAGGTGTTGTTATTCAGAAACTGTCTAATGGCACTCATTCTTTTGTTTTTTAAAAAACACAATAGATTTTTCATAACAAGCCTTCAAATTTGACACTTTTGAGCCTATTTCTCGACGAAAGCAGAAAAACCGGTCGAAAAGGAGGAGAAAAACGGGTGATCGCGTCATCGAAATAGCTTATAACTCGATAAGTAATTTAATGATCATAAAATGGAAAGATAAGTTCAATTCGAAATCGCTTTCCTAGTCAGGCATTAAAATTGTATGTCTTTCTGTTAAAAAATGAATTTGTAAATGTGTCAAAACGTTTTTCGCTTGTTGAGCGGATCAGTTAAGAACACCCTTATAAAGGAAGATTAATAAAGAGCGAATTTACTTCATAATAGTTTTTTGAAAAGATAACGAACACCTTTTTGTATAAATGCGTTTGTTTCTATGTTTAGTCGATGTTTTATCTATTGTGATAAAAGCTTTTTGTGCTGATCAATGCCCTTTGGAGAACTTCCCGGTGATGCAGAGTGGAAAATAAGAGCAAACTGAACTAATGAGTGTGTTTGTGAAAACTTTAGGCATGTCCTTCCCCCCAACTTCTTATTTTGAAAGGTTCTCACAATATGGTTTTATTTTGGGGGCATTTCCGATTATTATTATTTTCTTTTGTTTAGATAATGCACATATACTAGTAAGAACACCCACCAGTCTGTCCTATGGTTAACCAATGTAGAAATAAAAATAAATCTTAAAGCGTATCTTGCAATGAGCGTCTATTTCATGCAGTGCCGTTTATCACAGCTAGTTAGATCTAAAACAGGGAATTGTTTTGAAAAAACTCGCAACATATGGTATTATATTTAATTAACAAAGAATTCTTTAACTAGATTCTCTTTACTTAAGTGATAAAACTTTGAAATTCGATGTGGTGAGGAAAATTACACCGCATTACACGGTATGCGAAAGATAGTGGTTAGTACAAATCAAATAATATTAAGATAATATCCCAATCCGCGTTGTGAGAGATTGAACTGGATATTACCAAATAAAAAATTGTTTTCTTTTAAACTTACCAATAATTTAAAATCGCAAAAGGAAAATAGCAATAGATCAGACTCAACTTATTTAACGTTTAAATTTGCAAATCAGGATTTTAAGGAGATAATAAGAATATAAACAATAACTGTCTTCAAAAAAAATTAATTCTAATAATCAAGAATCTGCATCTATTAAATTACTTAAAGAGAAATAAAGAAAAGAAAATATCAAATAAAACAAGGATATCTATGTACATACCAATATTTATTTCAAAACAACAATTTTCATTCAGAATACAATAATAAAATACCATTCGAAAATATCGATTTCGTAATTAGCAACACAATAAGAAAATTCCATTCGAAAATGTTACTTTCATAGTTAAAAACCCAATGAGATAATAACATTCAATAATGTTAATTTCATAATTAGAAACACAATGAGATAATACCACTCGAAAATGTATTCATTTCATAATATTTTTTTTTTTTACATTTTATGTTATCATAAACCTACACAATTTTCTCACAGCACAACTAAAAAGGCATAGCCTAAGTTTTCCTTATTATTCACTTTTCTTCTTTTTTTATTTTATTTTATTTTATTTTATTTTATTATTCCTTCTTTAAATTTCAAATAAAAAAAAATTAATTTTCATATTAAAGAAATTTCTCTTTATATATATGTATAAAATCGGCTAAAAGATAATTTCTAAATATAGTAACACCACAGAGTAAGATTAAATTGCTCACCATTGTTGAGCAGTTGGCAGCTAAATCCACAGAAGGTCCATCGAAACAAATAAATTGCGGCACTCTCACGCAGCACAATTGAAGTCGCACAATTCATAACTGTCCGTTAGAATGCAGGGCAGTAATTAAAAATGTTCTTTGGAGATTCAGATCACTAATCATGAATATCTGTCAGACAGGTCGGACTTTAATTGTAGATGCCCATTTGCACTCACAAAGTATTTAAAGCGTAAAATTTAATTTATTATATTCAAGCGTATCATTATCAATCGCTGCTTCCTTATAATTCGCTGGGGGGATCTGGTCCGGTGAGCTCTGGTTGCCGTCTATTCGCAAACTCTATATTGTTTTTTTACCAAGTACAAAAAAATCACTTAAATATCCGCATCGGAGTGGAATGATTTTCTTTTCGGAGTCCTTTCTTCATGACAACATACTGGGAGAACAAAATACCTTCCGAATCTGCTAACTTCTCTCTCTGAGGGAGCTCTTCTTTTTTTTTCTTTGATTACTTCCAATCCCTTTTCTTCATTATGTTATTGGTTTCCATGCAAACGTTTTCATTGGGGCAATTGCCCTTTTGCGTCTCATTGGTCCCCTGTCCAGTAGGATGACCATTCTCTTCTGTATGACCCGCCTTCTTCCCACGGATAATGTTTTTGATCACACGTGGGAATCGTAAATTTTAGGGTCTCGAGGTTGTAAATTCTAGCATTGTTGGCTCCTGCGCGTAATGTCAAAGTTGGAGACAGTCTGGTTTTTTTTACAACTTTGCTATTGTCATCATCTGAAGTTTTTATGGTGAGCAATTGAAATCCTACTTGGGTGTTCCTTGGTACAACCGTTCGTTCTTACCGAACGTTATAGAGTCATAAAGTTTATAGCTTTAATTACAAAAAATAGCTTTCATGTTTTCCTGAAACCTAAAGTTATTATTACTACCTGAAAGAATGAAACGAACTTAAAATGAATATTAGTGAATAAAATAAATTTAAAACTTTACTTTAATTAATGATTCTTTTATATATATATATATATATATACAAATATTTATGTATTTTCGCTTTAGTTGTGCTAAATCATTCTTTATATGTACATATTTATTCTAGCAATGTTGTGACGATATCGTCACTACATGCTATCTCCCCTTTGATTAAGAAAAAAAAAACATCCTATACAAGACAAACTAAAATATATACACAAATATATCAAAGTAATACAAAATTCTAAAATAATATAGATGATTATTTATGGCTGAGAAATATAATCTTTCCAATGTGGTGTTATTGAAAAAATAATATCCAAATATATACATAAACGTATTCGTTATAGGAATAGCTATATTTTCTATATTTTCCAACTTTTTTTTATATATGTATATATATATACATCTGTATTATAACATTCCAGAAATGGGTGTGTATTTTACTTGGCATGTTCTATATTTCTATCTTATGCCTATGAACAAAAACAAACTTCTCCAACTAGCAAAAATTTGAAAGTTTACTAATCTCTAAAATAAGAGAAAAATTTCTCCGAAACTTCTCAATTTTTTTTTTTTTTTTTTTTTTTTGAATCGTAAAAAGTGTTTTTGTTATTTTCATCAACAATATTTGAGAGAAAAAAAATCTTCATCGTAATTCACTTCTTTCCTTTTTTTTCATACATTTTTCTATGTCGTATATTAAATTTTTGTCACTGAAACGTTCTCTCACTTGAATTCTTTTTAATTGATTGTCTATTTATTTATTCCTCACTGGCTTTTTTAATATTTTTATTAGATTATTGTGTCTGGTTGTTATGTAACCGCTTTTATACATATTGTTACTTTTTTCATCAAATGAGAGTTGTGAAAAATTAATTAAATTTGTTTTATTTAGTTATTTTATTTATTTATTTATTTATTTATTTTTATTTAAGTATTTTATTTATTTCTTTTTTTAGAACGTATGAGTATTTTAGAGTTTGTAATTAATAGTTTCTTTATGCATTTCAAATTTTGTTCTAATCTAATTTTATTGCTATATTAATTAATGAAATATGATTATTTATATAAAACCTTTATGACTAATATATTTACTGTGGACAATCTCATTTACATACAATCTCAAGAAAAATATATATATTTTTTTTGTACAATGCAAACTATCGACCAGCAATAAAAATTTGCATCCCGGGAAGTACGAAATATATATTTCCGATGAGATTATAATATAGCCCTTTTTTATATCTATATATTGTAATAAATATTTTATTTTATTTTGTTTTATTTAGTTATTTAACTGTTATTATTGTTCATAGTGTTTTAAAATCCATTTTTTACGCTGAATATTAATGAAAAATTAATCGACCATGAATTATCCAGTTTTATTTTACCCTTTTTTTATAGACATATATATTTATTAATCATGTGAGACCATGAGAAAAAAAATTAACGTTTAGTTGTGTATTAGAGATTTTTCTTTTGTTTTTCTTTTTATTATTATTATTATTAAAAATATCTTACTTGTCTTACCCAATTTTTTATTTATTTATCTATTTATTTATTTACTTATTTACTTTTATTTTTGCTATTTGTGTCTATTATATGAAAGTCGAACATTTTTAGAAGTCAATAGTATTTAATTGTAAAAGTTTATAATTTAAGCTGATGTGTTCAATGAATTATTATTATTATTATTATTATTTATTTTTTATTTATTTTTTATTTTTATTTTATTTTATTTTATTTTTTTTTGTAGAAAACTTCGACAGTTTCAGTAGACAAGTGAATCAGTTTTAATGATTCATTTGAATTATACATTTTTATTTATTTATTTATTTTTTTATTTCTTTATTTACGTACTTGTGTTTTCTAATGAATGATTATTTGTTTTAGTTTTGCTTGCCATATTGGGCGCGAATAATTTAGAAATATGAATTCTAATAGGCTTTAGATCTGGTCTATCTCTGTTTTTTATGAGATAGTTGTCATTCCTGAAAATTCTCTCAACATAATATGGGCCTGAAAATTTTTGGTGTAACGCTTTAGGTTTTATCAGCAGTTTTAAGTATACTTCGTCGCCTAATTGTAACTCCTTGTGTTTTGCTTTTGAATTTCTATTTAATTCTCTATCTGCCATTTCCTGATTTTTGATAACCTCTTTTCTTATTTCGTGCATATGTTTTAATTTATTTTGAACGTATTTGCTATAAAAAGACATTCATATACTTCGAATTTTGTGAAAGGCGTTTTTATTTCTCTTCCAAAAAAATAACACGCTTGGAGAGAATTTTGTTATTCTATGCATAGTTGAGTTATGCATAAAAATAAAATATTGAAGTTTCGTATCCCATTCATAAGTTTTATTACACATAGCTGCTATTGAAGCTTTTAAATCCCTATTAATCCCTTCCGAAATCGATTGGCTTTCAGGGTGATAAATTGATGAGGGGATTAGTTCGATATTTAAATTTTTCATGTAATCTTTAAAATCCTTCGATTTGAAATAAGATCCATTATCAGTGGAAAAATATCTTGTTAATCCGAATGCGCTAAAGTAACCATTGAGAGCATTGATTATGACCCTAGTGTCCGTCGATTTAAGTGGAAATGCTTGCAAGTAACGTGTGGCTGTGTCTATGACCGTCAGTATAAATTTATTCCTATTTAAAGATGGAATTAAAGGTCCAATTATGTCACATACCAATCTTTGTCCTGGGAGGTAATTTTTATCCATTGTTTTAAAAGGAATTTTTATCGTTCTATGTTGTTTAAATGTGTTGCATGTTACGCATTTTGAACAGAATTGTTTTATCTCTTGATACATTCTGTACCAGAAAAATCTTTCTTTTATAATACCATAAGTTTTTAAGAAAGCAAAATGTGGGACATGTGCACTGTTTAGAATATCTTCTTTTAAGCTCTGCGGTGCGATATATAATTCCGCATTATTTGAATTATGTGAATTTTTTAGAATTAATATCCCATCTTTATTTAAAGTATACTTTTCATATTTTTTTACTTTTCTTTGTTGTTGTAAGGCCTCAATAATTTCTTTTAATTTTGGGTCATTTAATTGTTTTTTTATATTATCTGTATTTAGATTTTTATTTACCATGAAAAGGTGTTTGTCCAAATCATCTGCTATTGATAGAGCATGTACCGATCTACTACAGAAATCAGCGGGATTATGGATACCTGCAATATGCGATACTTCAAAATCATAATCCTGTAATTTTAGTAACCATCTTGCTACAATCTCAGGCTGCTTTTCTAACTGTAAATGGTACGTTAATGCCTTTGAATCTGTTAGCAGAAAAAATTTTCGTCCTAATAGAATGTTTCTAAAATATGTTATGGTTTCGTAGATTGCCAAAAGTTCAATCTGCATGCTTGGATATTTCTTTTCTGAGTCTCTTAATTTTCTTCCCGTAAATTCAATTGGGATCATTTTATCTCCTTGTTTTTGTACTAATATACCCGATGTTGCAATTTTCGATCCATCTGTAATTATATAGAATTCTTTACTAAAATCTGGGGAATGAATAGTAGGTTGTTCCATTATAATTTTTTGTATTTTTTCAAATGATTCTTGTGCTTTCTCATTCCATTTGAATTTTGTATTAACTTTAGTGAGATCCGTCAGTGGCGCTATTATCTCCGCGTAATTATGTATAGTTGCTTTAAAATATGTGCATAATCCGATAAATGCTCTAACTGTTTTTTGAGATGTGGGTACTGCGAAGTTTGTTATTTTTTGGATATTTTTTTGTGAGGGCGCATATCCTTTTTCACTAATTTTGTATCCCAAAAAATCTATTTCCGGCATGTATAATTTTAGTTTAGTCGGTTCAATTGTAAGATTAAATTTTTGTAATTGTTCTAATACTGCTTCTAGTATTATGTGCATTTGTTGTACATCATTTGAACCAATTATTATGTCATCAATAAAGTATTGAATATTGTATTTTTTCTTTAAGTCTCCTAAAACTATATCGATTAAACGAGCAAATTGATTCGCTGAAATTTTTGTCCCAAAAGGCATCCTTGTTATTTGAAAATGGTTATCTTCCGTGATAAATGCTAATTTATGCTTGTCCTGCTCATTTAATTTTATTTGAAAGAATGCAGAATGCAAATCTAAGCCAGTGTATAATTTTTTTCCTGCCATGCTTTGTAAAATCTCCTTTGTATTAGGTACTGGATATGAGTCGCTTTCTAATATATCATTAAGAGCTCTAAAATCTATAGCCATCCTAAATTTAATTAAATTCTTATCGTTTGTTTTTGACGTAGAATTTTTCTTTACGAAAATTACTGGGAAAGCATAACTTGAATTCGTGGGCTCTATGATACCTGCATCCAATAAATCCTGAATTTCTTTCTCCGCGAATTTTTTTACATCATGTGCTAACTTAAAGGGTTTCGTTTGTATTGGAAAGTCGTGCATTAGTTTAAAGTTCGGTTTTATTACATCTGTTTCTCCTAGCGTTTTATATGATTTGCTGAAAGCAGTTGCATGTCTCATTAAAATTGTCAGTACTTCCTTTTGTACCTTTGGTGTTAAGTGATCAACTTTAAAATCCTTCTCTGAAAGTTCTTTCTTTCTTAATTCTCTAATTTGTGTGATATTTAAGTTATTTACTTCGTAAATATTATCAGTATTTGATTTATTTTGTTTTTTATAAAAAAATCAGTGGTAATTTTTCCCATTTCCTGATCTTTGTGAAGTCTCAAGTATTGTTTAGATTTATTTTGTACTAATATTGTGAATAAATTATTTTCGTTTTCCTTATTTTCATGAACTGAATTTTGGATTACTAATTTACTGTTGTTATATTTAGGTTGGAAAAAAAATTGTTGTCCGTTTTTTAATTTGCCGTCAAAAATTAAGTTCACTAACTTCGATTCTCTGGGTCTCAAAGTAATGCTTTTTTCTACAAATACTCGTGTATTAATTTTCGGAATCTTATTATACTGATAAGAGTGAATTTGTTTTGGTATTGTTTGAAACTCGTCATTTTGTTGTATCGGCTTAATTTCATTTACCTCAGTAATTTGATCTTCGTTAGGATTTAATTGTATAATTGAGTTATTGAGTTTAAAAGTATTATTTTCAAAATCCATAATTATTTTATTACTTTTTAAAAAATCGTATCCTAAAATAATTTTGTAATTACGGTCAAATTCTTCTTTAGTTACATAAAATGTGCCATTTAAGAAAGTGTTGTTAAATCTAAACTTAAATTTTACACAGTGTTTAAAAGGAATCGATTTGTTTGATAAAGTTGTAATTTTTATAGCTTTGGCTAAATATTTAATTTTTAAATCTGTCTGTTTTATTTTTTCGAACACCCCTGGGGATATTAAACTTATACTCGCCCGACTATCAATAAGGCTGGGTATAATTATATCTTTCTTTATTTTTAAATTCCATATTGGTAATTCATTGTTTTTACCCGAATTACAACTTGCAATTAATTTTTCTTTAATCATCTTTTTTTCGTTCTCATTTCTTCTTATCTCTGTCTTTTTTGTTTGTTTTTGTTTAATTATTTTTAGTTCCTTGTTTGCTTTATGTTTTATGTTATAACCCTGTTTTTTTTCGATGATGCAGGACCTACGGGCTTGTATTTCTCTCAATTTTGTAAGTCCCCTTACCGGTTTAAATTGCTTTGCCCTCTGTTCCTGTTATGATTTTGTCTACTCCTTCTGTCTCTGTTTTCATTTGGAAAGGTAATTGTGGGCTGATGTTCCTTGTTTCTCTCATTATTTTGCGGCAAAAGATTTTGGCTATTTTGCATATCTGCGAAATTGTGATGCTGCCCTGTATATGCGATTTGTGTAGTGTTTCCCTGTGTTGGGTCAAAATTTTGCATTGGAACCATATTTTGCATATTATAATTTCCATGATACATTTGATTAGGTCCTATCGGTGATTGGTGCAAATTTTGCCAATTTGGCATCTGATTTTGCATACCATTAAATCTAATTTGATTGTTATGAGGTCTTGCAAAATCGAATGTTTGTGGCGCTTGAAAATGTTGTGCATAGTTTTGTGGAAATCATGTAAAGCTTCTATAATTGTTATTTTGATAGTAATTCTTGTGAAATCTTGGCCTAACATTGTTTTGTGCTCCCCTCGGTTGAAAAAAATTCGCACTTTTTTGATTAAAATAACAATTTTGTGTCTGGTGATTGGACTTGTTGCATATATGACAAAAGTTTTGTGCTATATGATTTATTTCCGCTTTGTTTTGTTCACTTTTGTTTTTGTCAATTTGTAAACTTTTTATTTGTTCTTTCAGCTGTTGTATCTCTGATTTTTGGTCTTGTGACATGCTAATAAGTGCCTCAAATAATTTATTTTCGCTTGTTTCCGTCAAATTATTTATTTCACCTGCACATTTACTGTTTAATGCACTTTCGATGTTTTTAGCTTTCTTTACCGCGTCTTCGAAATTTGTAGGTGGATATTTTTTTAATTCGAAAGAAATGTCCGGTCTTAGCGCCTCGAGATATTTTGTTAATTTTATAGTCTCTAATAGTTCTTTGGCTCCATTCTTTTGTTCATGTCCTAATAAAGCGAGATATTTCTGCGCTTCTATATTGAACTTTTTTGTGAATTCCTCGATGGTTTGATTGGCTGTTTGTTTGGCATTTATAAATTGCAACTGAGCATCTGCAAAAGATCTTTCTTTTTGGAATTGTTTTATCGCATTTTGTTTAAAGGTTTTATAGTCTTGTGCTTTATGCAATTCATTTGTATTTCTCATAACTTCTCTTGCTTGCCCTTTGAATTTTGATTTCGCCAACACCAATTTTATGTCGTCGGGAAATTGTGCCGCCACAGCTAACTCCTCAAATTCTTCAAAAAAATGTGTTATGTTTTGATCCGGCTTATCCTCAAAATTTTGTAATGAATTTATCAGAGTATCCACTCCAATAGTGAATGATTCCCTTTCGGGAGAAGCCTGTCTTCCCTTTCTTCCTGTCATATTTATTTATCTATTTTGAAAATCTCTAACAGATTGATGTTTAATTGTTTTTCTTTAATTTTTTTTTAAACTTTTTTAGCACTGTGAATTATTATGTACTGTACTCTCAAAATATAATTTTTTTTTTATCTAGGTATCGAAATTACACTCACATAAAGGGAAAAGAGAAAAAAAATATTTCATAGAAATTTCAAAATCCCCCTAACTATTTTCTATAGACACACACAAATAATAATCACAAAATAAATTTTCAAAGTACAGATATATATATATAAACAAATCTTTAGTAACAAAAGCTTTTTTTTTTTTTTTTTTTTTTTTTTTTTTTTTTTTTTTTTAATAATGTGCTGTGAGCTAAACCAGCTCCCCTCTGTGTGTATTCATTTCATACGTATAATTATTAATTTTGTTCATTATTATTAATTTTTCTAGATATGCATAAAATATCAATTTTGTTTTACACAATATAGGTAAGTGATGTTCGTTAGTAAAAGAAGAGAAACAGAAAATAGGTAACTAAGTAAAAGAATTTATAATACTGAATATATATTTATATGTATAATCAAATGCAGAAAAAAAAATACATTTTTAATCCTAAATGCAAATTAAACACCTGGTAATGTGGTGAGGAAAATTACACCGCATTACACGGTACGCGAAAGATAGTGGTTAGTACAAATCAAATAATATTAAGATAATATCCCAATCCGCGTTGTGAGAGATTGAACTGGATATTACCAAATAAAAAATTGTTTTCTTTTAAACTTACCAATAATTTAAATAAAGGAAAATCGCAATAGCTCAGACTCAACTTATTTAACGTTTAAATTTGCAAATCAGGATTTTAAGGAGATAATAATAATATAAACAATAACTGTCTTCAAAAAAAATTAATTCTAATAATCAAGAATCTGCATCTATTAAATTACTTAAAGAGAAATAAAGAAAAAAAAATATCAAAGAAAACAAGGATATCTATGTACATACCAATATTTATTTCAAAACAACAATTTTCATTCAGAATACAATAATAAAATACCATTCGAAAATATCGATTTCGTAATTAGCAACACAATAAGAAAATTCCATTCCAAAATATTACTTTCATAGTTAGAAACCCAATAAGATAATAACATTCAATAATGTTAATTTCATAATTAGAAACACAATGAGATAATACCACTCGAAAATGTATTCATTTCATAATATTTTTTTTTTTTTTTTACATTTTAAGTTATCATAAACCTACACAATTTTCTCACAGCACAACTAAAAAGGCATAGCCTAAGTTTTCCTTATTATTCACTTTTCTTCTTTTTTTTATTTTATTTTATTTTATTTTATTTTATTATTCCTTCTTTAAATTTCAAATAAAAAAAATTAATTTTCATATTAAAGAAATTTCTCTTTATATATATGTATAAAATCGGCTAAAAGATAATTTCTAAATATAGTAACACCACAGAGTAAGATTAAATTGCTCACCATTGTTGAACAGTTGGCAGCTAAATCCACAGAAGGTTCTTCGAAACAAATAAATTGCGGCACTCTCACGCAGCACAATTGAAGTCGCACAATTCATAACTGTCCGTTAGAATGCAGGGCAGTAATTAAAAATGTTCTTTGGAGATTCAGATCACTAATCATGAATATCTGTCAGACAGGTCGGACTTTAATTGTAGATGTCCATTTGCACTCACAAAGTATTTAAAGCGTAAAATTTAATTTATTATATTCAAGCGTATCATTATTAATCGCTGCTTCCTTATAATTCGCTGAGGGGATCTGGTCCGGTGAGCTCTGGTTGCCGTCTATTCGCAAACTCCATATTGTTTTTTTACCAAGTACAAAAAAATCACTTAAACATCCGCATCGGAGTGGAATGATTTTCTTTTCGGAGTCCTTTCTTCATGACAACATACTGGGAGAACAAAATACCTTCCGAACCTGCTAACTTCTCTCTCTGAGGGAGCTCTTCTTTTTTTTTCTTTGATTACTTCCAATCACTTTTCTTCATTATGTTATTGGTTTCCATGCAACCGTTTTCATTGGGGCAATTGCCCTTTCGCGTCTCATTGGTCCCCTGTCCAGTAGGATGATCATTCTCTTCTGTATGACCCGCCTTCTTCCCACGTATAATGTTTTTGACCACACGTGGGAATCGTAAATTTTAGGGTCTCGAGGTTGTAAATTCTAGCATTGTTGGCTCCTGCGCTTAATGTCAAAGTTGGAGACAGTCTGGTTTTTTTTACAACTTTGCTATTGTCATCATCTAAAGTTTTTATGGTGAGCAATTGAAATCCTACTTGGGTGTTCCTTGTTACAACCGATCGTTCTTACCGAACGTTATAGAGTCATAAAGTTTATAGCTTTAATTACAAAAAATAGCTTTCATCTTTTCCTGAAACCTAAAGTTATTATTACTACCTGAAAGAATGAAACGAACTTAAAATGAATATTAGTGAATAAAATAAATTTAAAACTTTAATTAATGATTCTTTTATATATATATATATATATATATATATACAAATATTTATGTATTTTCGCTTTAGTTGTGCTAAATCATTCTTTATATGTACATATTTATTCTAGCAATGTTGTGACGATATCGTCACTACATTCGACAAATAATATTTCCAGTTATAACTGTTTTAATATTTCATCCTCATTAAAAAATATATTTTTTAACACTTTTATGAGACATTTTATGATGTGATTTTGTTTACAAATTGCAGGAATCCTCCCCCTCTCCCCACCCGAAAAAAAAAAAACCTCAATAAATAAAATTTTAAATGCTTTCTGGAATTTTTTAATAACATTATTTCTTATTATACGCATTTCAATTTGTACCTAATTTGCTAAAACCTGACGAAATTATTTAAAAGGGTATATGTAATTCCGTTTAAATAACTCCGTGAGTTTTGCAGATATGAAAATGGATTTTTTTTTTTTTTTTTTTTTTTTTTTGAGTTTAATTAAGGATTTTTTGCGTAATGGAAAAGGAATTTTTTTATTATTGGAAATTTTACCCTATGGAGGGCTGTATAAACATTTAGCTGAAAATTTAAGTTAAATTTAATTTAACTTAAATTTTAATAAATTTAGGTTTATAAAATGAATAAAAATGGCAATTTTTAATACTTTCAGGTAGAACGACATTTTTAGTTTGTGTAACCAGTGTTCAATGTAGCTTATTATTATTAATATTCTCTAATAATAAGCTGCGATTGTTCCATAGCTTTAGGGTTCCGAGCCCTACTTTCCCCTTTTCGATGTCTTTAATTTATGTAATTTTCCTTTTAAATTTGTCCGGTATCATTTATTCATTTTTAGCACTTTCCAACAAAGTTGAAAAGTGCTTAGGCATTCGGTTTGTCTGTCCGTCTGTCCGTCTGGCCGTCTGGCCGTCTGTCCGCGCTCTAACTCCCGTAAATATACTCAGATTGCTATGAAATTTTTATACGTTATTGAGGTTTACCCTAGCACGAACCCTATTGAAAATGAAGTATCTACCATGATTAGTTTATCTACAGAGAGAATCAAAAGTTTCCCATTACATTACGGCCTATGGGGAAAAATCGTTAATAAACTCGGATTGCCATGAAATTTTAGCACGTTATTGACGTTTACCCTAGCACAAGTCCTATTGAAAATGAAGTTTCTACCATGATTAGTTTATCTACAGGGCGAATCAAAAGTTTCCCATTACATTACGGCCTATGGGAAAAAATCATTAATATACTCGGATTGCCATGAACTTTTAGGACGTTATTGTCGTTTACCCTAGCACGAACCCTATTGAAAATGAAGTTTCTATTATGATTAGTTTATCTACAGGGCGAATCAAAAGTTTTCCATTACATTACGGCCCATGGGGAAAAATCGTTAATATACTCGGATTGCCATGAAATTTTAGGACGTTATTGACGTTTATCCTAGCACAAGTCCTATCGAAAATGAAATTTCTACCATAATTAGTTTATCTACAGGGCGAATCAAAAGTTTCCTATTACATTACGGCCTATGGGGAAAATCGTTTCAAAGGAATTTTAAAGATGTTATACCCTGTCAAACATATTAAAATATGCATTCTATAAAATATAAGGTGAAAATGTAGCTATTATTCATTTACAGGGCCCCACAAAAGAATTCCATTAGATAATGTTAAAAGGAGGAATTGTGTGTGACATATTTTAAATATATTAAGCTTTTTCATGTATAATAAAATTGATATATGTCGCTGAAGCTTAATATAAATTATATTCTACTGTCTTGCATAATATGAAGTACATAGCATTTACAGGGCCATACAAAAGATTTCAAATAGTATATTCTTTCCGAAGCACCGTATATGTGTCCGATAATGGCTGATGGAGGGATGAAATGCATTTTAATTATGATATTCGCGTTTATATTTCGCTAAATATATGCACATTATATGGTGTGTATAAATGTTATAGTTGATATACAGGGCCACCCAAAAGAGCTCACCAACGTTACTGAATATGAGCGTAAATTATTTAAACGTGGTTCTTAAATAAGCCATGCATTTTTACGCTGAGCTGCATTCAATTTACTGAGAAATGTTTGCAGAATACAGATAAAGGGATATACAGGGCCACGCAAAGAATTCGGTACATGGACGCCTGAATAATGATTTATGAGAATGTGATTTCAGTTGTTTTAAAAGTGTTTTAGTTTACAATAAATTTTAGCCTAAAGCTGACGTGTAATAAAGATACAATGTAAAGTACAGGGCTGAACAAAAGTATCCAAGTATGTTTCCATCTAGTAGTATGAATTGCTGAAAAAGAAATTTCAAGCTACTGGGTATTTTCTTGCTAAGCTAAATTTTCCCATTATATGAACTGACATATGAAATACAGGGCTGTTCTAATGTATTGGAATACATATTTGGGTATATTTGGCTATACACTATTATTTCCCTAAATAACAAAGTTTTGTTAAAGATTTCATTAAGTGTTGGAAAGTGCTTCATAATCTATGCTTAACGCATGATTTTTCTTACTTGTTTTTTCTTCTAGAGCAAATACGGGGCCTACGGGCCACAAATGGCTCGCCGATAAGTTATCTGTGGTTTTCGAAGTCTTTGTCATTTTACCTGTACTTAGTTAGAACTAAAAATACCCTTTGTACGAACAGTGTTACACTAAAATAATGATGGGAACGATAAATATCGGAAAGGTATGAATACACATCTATGTCGGAGACACCCTAGCTGTATTTTGAGGATATTTTTTAAATTTTCAACACATGAATTTTTTATGTTTTTAGCCTCTGAAAAGCAGACGCAATTTCCGTGCTCCAAAAATCTCTGCTATTCAGAAGTTTTACGATATATCAGTATTACCAATTTGGAAGGATATTTTTTATTCATAATGTTACCACTATTTTTTATTGGTAATATTTAACTTATTTATTTTTTTTTAAATAAGGATTATGTGAACTAAAATTTTATAGTGTTTTTTAATTCATGTTATATTTGTGCGCTGGGGTGTGTCGTAAAAATAGCATAGGATATACTTCCTAAGCAAAGGGTATACCCTAGAGTATGTATACTTTAAGCTTTCTTGAAAAACAGGAGGTATGAAAAATGCGGAAGGTATATGGCGTATATCCCCGAATACCTTCCACTACATTGCTGTTAGAGCGCACAACTATTCTCAATCTAGAAAATATCTCATCTATTTATTACTATCATCATATATTATTAACTATAGTTTGGGTGGTGAAGATTTATAATCCACCTTCTTATAAAGATATTTGATGGTTTTTCATCAAAAAGTTGCAATTTCCATTTTTAATCGACAAAGTGCGCAATAACAAAGAATCACGTACAGCCAAAATGCTCTGAGCTTTCATCCGGAATTACACAGCATGTGAAAAAATGTCAAACTCAAAATAAATTAACTTTTTGTAAATTATTAAACTTTTTTGTTGTTTGAGAGTTTTCAAATATACGTTTTATTACTTTGACAAAACAGTTTTTAAAGAGAAAATGCATTTAATTAAATTATTTATTATACATTATTATGAAAATCCTCAAGGGCGGAAAAAGGGGCCATTTTCTTAAAATAAAATAAAATAAATAAATAAATAAATATATAAATATGAATTGAAAAAAAGTTTTGTAAATTTCAAGAAATATGAAAATCAATTTTATTTGTTTTCTTCAATTATAATGACTGATGTTGAAATTATTGTTCAGGACTTATCACTGATCCAGTATATATGAGGGAAAAAATGTATTGATATGATGCAAAGTTTTTTTAACTATGCATTATTCGACAATTTTTTATAAAGCGCCAGAGTGCATACTTTTTTTTCCATATCAGGTAAACATGATTTGAACTAGAAAATGCATTTAAGGAATGAAATCAAATAAGTACAGGACCGATAAGACTCATTTTATTACCGTTATCTGACAGTAGTTTTAAATATATGAATCTTTTTTTATTTTATTTTTGTACCACTACATTTTAAAGGTAATATTTTTAGTAAGTTTTGCCTGCATTTTTTACTAAAGTATAAGAAATGTGTTTCTCTTTACATTTGGTAATGGGTTCTAATGCAGATCTTAACTCTTGCAACTCTTAAACCTTAACAATATCCTTAACAATACGCGACATTGCTAAGGTTTAAGAGTTAGGTAAATTTTCTAATTCAAAATATTTAATTTACTTATTTGTTATTATATATTTTTTTACTTATGATGTATGTAAATAAAAATAATCCACTAATGAATGTCAAAGATCATTATTCAAAAACAATACTTGGATTTAACTTTTTAAAATGTTTTAGGTTTTTAAGTGCTAAATTTACCTTTTAACACTAGAACCGCGGAGCGGGTCAATTTGACCCAAATCAATGTTTAATTTCTCGCCGCGCGAAAAGTTTTCATTCAAAATATGTTTCCTTTCCTGACTTTTAATATTTTTAGGTAAACAATAACTTTTAGTATTTAATAGCAAATAACATAAATAATTTTTCAGTTTTAACTACTTATACCTAGAACCGCGAAGCGGGTCAATTTGACCCGTAGTATGTTTTTACGCATAAATGACAAAATAGAGATGCATATCTTTGGAAGTAATGAGAAAGTATACGTGTCTCACTCCTAATTTTGCTAATAAGCAGAATTCAAACGGGAATAGGGAAATTTTTCAATCAAGAACTTATATTGTTGATGTGAAGAATAGATTATTGCAGTGAAAAATTACAATAAATATTTAGAACTAGTATTGAAGGTGCTTTTATTCTGCATTTATTGAAAGTATAGATAAGATTTTCGATGCCTTACTATCTCTGTCAAAGAAGCTTTCGAATGTTAGCAACTGTTATTTGAAAATGAGTGAGAATACAAATAGTTGAGGATGAATATCCGCATGTGAATGAAGAAAATTAAATTCTAAAAATGAAATAGAAAGTAACGACGACTCTTTCTACACTGATAAGCTTATTGGACTTTTTCCTAAGAATATAGTTAGAAATTTATCAGTTATGATCGAAAGTTTATGATATTTAACAAGTAAAAAATTGAATATAAAAAAAGAAGAATTAAGAAGTTTAAAAAAAGTAACAAAATTTGATCTTTATATCGATAAAAATAAAAAAAAAATAAATAAGCAATAACTTCACATTCACACTTGGAAATAAAGAACATAACAAGAAAACAGCAAGACTAACTATGTAAAAGGCCCTAATATAAGCATAGATGAGTATTTATTTCCTTCAAAATCTGTAGGTTTACTCAGTATATGTCTAACAAAACCAGATAAATTCAGTATCGTACCGTGTTCTAGTTGCTTGCAGATGGTGAAAAAATATCTGGCCTTATAGAAACTATAAAATGGCCAAGCCGAGAAATACAAGCCTCTGTAAAAATGTCAAAATCGGAATGGCATTCGGCTATTCTCTAACACATTTACACATCAGCGTAGCTGTTTACCAAGAAGAAAAGGATAAAAATGCTCTGTTACTTAGCAGTTTACATCTAACTGTTGAAACTTTAGATAATTTTATAAAATACTTTATATACTTGCTTACTGCACTGCAACTAAATTCGGCGTAGCTTACTATTTGACAGAAAGTCTGCATATGTCAAGTCCACTTCTTATAGGAAGCCGATGAATGCAATTTATAAAAATTTGTATTTTGGAACTGTCAATGCTTGGGTTTTATGCAAATCTGTAATCGGAAAATTAGTTAGTTAACGTTTTTTCATATACATTTATTATTTATTAGTATACGTCAAGTAATTTAAGATAATTTGTTATTTCTCGGCCTCTCCAAAAAATGTCATTCGGGCAATGAAGATTTTGTTTTTTGTTTGTATTTATGTCGGCCAATTATCTACACTATGGGATATAGGCCCTATGGGGTGGGATGCCCTACGTGGGGGTCTTTCTAAGGGAAACTAACCCGTATTTACGCAAGGTTCGAAGAAAACCACGGAAAACTCCAAACGGTTAGGCCGATGGTCGCGATTGGGCTCGAACCCAGCACCTACCATCTACCAGTTTGGAGGTCAGAACCTCGCGGCCACTGGTGGGGCCGGGCAATGAAGGAACACTAAAAACGAAGAGCATACAAGAGTAAGCATAGAAGAATTTGTTATCACAGTTAAAAATATGAAAGTAAAGCAAAAGATAATTGTTCAAAATATAATGTACCTATGTGTTTTTAGTAAATGTCCAAAATCTTTAGCCATGGTTTTCAAGCAATGCATTTAAAAAATTGGATTAGATAAATCAGTAAAACTAGCAACTTGCAATTTTTATATTTTTAAAAATTATTCTTAGATTTTATATCTGAACTTAATTGAATGGGCTAATGTATTTTTTATTAATGTATATTATGTTTAAGTTCATTTATGTTTAAAATATATGTTCAATATCTCTTCTATATAATTTCATCATACTTAATGATATGTAATTTTCAATTATAGCATTTTCTGAAATATAAGTAATTTCTGCTGACTTTATGTGTAAATTATAATGTGGATACTAAGAAATATTAATTATTATAAGAAAATATAAACTTTAAAGTAACCAAATTAAGTATTTTGGCATATTTATATATCATTTTACATCTCGGGTCAAATTGACCCGCTCCGCGGTTCTAGGTATACCGAAAGTCCCGCGGTTCTAGTAATTTAGCAGTTAGAGATTCTCATTTTTATACGTAGAAAAGTGTGATCGAGAAGGAGTCTTGACTCATAGTCCTTGGTGTTGCAAAAAAGAAAAAAAATGTGTATCTCATTGTATATCTTATTAAAAAAAAATACGACACACCTTTTCCATGTCCAATCGAAGAAGAAGAAAGTTCACTATTAACTATTACAAATGAAAAAAGTAACGTCGCTTTAGCAAATGCCAAATAAAAGACTTTAATACAATAAAAATAAAACCTCAATAAAATTGTTAGATTCTTTTATTGAAAAGGACAGTTTGAATATCTGCCGTAGAAAAATGGAAAAGAATCCGGACAAATCTAAAAAAGAAAAAAAAAATGAAATGATACTTTTTTTAGAATATATATATTTTTTGAGATAATACATTATACTTTCATTATACTTCAAGATTATACTTTCAAAATCGGCGTTTCAACGTCGAATCTTTAAAAAAAAATGTTGTTTAGAAAGAAATCTATAGAGTTACAGTCTCACTGGATCCGTGTCAGAAGGGGGAGAGTCTCGCAAAAAGATACAAGAAACGGAAAAAAATGTTGAGAATTACCAATTAATAATGGATATCGTAGCTAAAATATACTGACATTTATATTGTCGGAACATTAAGTTGTAACATTATACTGCCGGACATTGTTTATTTTTTATTATTATATGTTTATTGTTTATTTGCTTTAGTAAAAGCTCATAATTTTTGAAGGAATTACATTTTACAGATGGATAGTCTTTGTTTATTTGAATTTTACTAAATTGACAAAAGTATTAACGCGTCTGACACATTCAAAAACCAAATTATCTTCAATAATTCCCATAGATAACTGCTCTAATTGGATGGAGCAGCTTCTTTTAAAGATTTTCCTTCTTTTTCTTTTCAGGGAGAAAAGATAGGGAGGTCATATTTCAGAAACTCCCCAAACAGGAAATTCTCTTCCTTTCGTATCGGAATTTCCTGGGAGCACCTTCGGAAATGAGAAAAATTAGTTAAGAACTTTTCTTTTGCAGGTAGACTTCCGTTCTTCCGTTTCTACGTAAGACGCTTCTTCTTTTCGAAAGAACTGTATAAAAAACTTGTTATTTGTTGAGTTTCTCGTTTACAAATTACCAATTAATTTGTAACTAGATTAGTAATGAAGTACTGATAAATTAGTAACTGAATTAGTAACTAGATCTTCTCAACTGGAGAGGAAATATACATACGTCATCTTTAAACGTGGGTACGTCATCTTAAAACCTCGAGGGAAGTTCATATTAAAAGTGTTCGTTATACTTTTTATTCACCTCGTTCATCAGAGAAAAAATTTAGGACGTCTTAAAAGGACACATTTTATTTTTAAAATTGAAGACGATTTCTGAATTCTCTGCACAACAAACGCGAAACACATTTTCTGATTCATTTTTAAATTTAACGGCGCAAAAAACTATAAGATCTTCGCTTATAAGTTCGCGAAGCGAGTTATAAAAAATTGCCCCTTCGAAAATTCTATTCAAAACACCCACTTTAATAGTTTTTTTTTTTTTTTTTTTTCTGAAATATCATTTAGGATAACCCAAAAAAGTAAAGCGTCTTTCTATTGCATAGTTCTTTTTTTAATAACATCTGCCTATTTCCTGCGCATTGCAACAAAAGGAAATTAGAAAATGTGTCTGAAATTAGCTCCTTTGGATCTGAGAATAGCCTTAAAAGAATTAAATTCGCTGGCATGACTACTGAACAGGGTCGGCAACAGGACATTTTGGCGATCGTGCGAGCATCCCTCTTCCCGATCCCCACAGACAAGAAAAATGGAAAAGTTGCTACATTTATATTCTTGGGTGATGCTAGTTTGAGCTTAAGCCCTATGATAGACCTCTCTACTTTTAAACGACATTTACACTAACATATATTCTTAATTTTTTTAACATTCGTAATTTTTATTCACATTATTCAAAGTTTTTAATTGAAATGTTTCGAAAGCAGATAAAAGTTTCTAAATTTAATCCCATCTTTGAGTTTGTATTTGTTAAACTGTAAAAATCAAGTTTCGCTAGGAAAATTTTGGTATAAAAACAATTCCATTCCAATAAAAAATAGGAACCGACGTCTGCACACGAAAATTCGGCACACTTGAATTCTTTTTTAAACACAACGAAGAATCCGGCTCCAATCTAGATATAGACAATGTAAAAACGCATATAAAATATTTTTTATCGGTGCTCGTTTTGGCGCCCCGTGCTGTGACCCTCTTCGCAGACGTTTTGGACCGGCCATGCTACTGAAGTGATTTGGAAACAACTAGCGCTGCTTAATTTTTGATAACTCACTAACATCTTAATTTGTAGGAGACTGTTGTCACACGAAGACCTTAATTGGGAGCCTTTCCGTTCAAAATTCGGATTCAAAACGTTCTTGACACTCCCTTAAAAACGCAGCATTATTTAGAGTTCCAAACCCTTCCTGAAAAAATGGAAATCTCCATTTGATTTCGTAGTTTCTGGATACTAGATAGTACCTGTTAGTTTACAGGTTTATGAATTCAGTCAGTGCGGGGCAGTTGGCACCAATTAGTTACATGGAGTTAGAAACTCCTACGTTAAACACTCAATTAGTTTTATTACAAAGATAGTAGAAGCAAATGTAGATTAAACAATATAAAATATGTCAATAAAATATATCAATAAAATATGAAATGTAGAATAAATTATAAAAATGTAGAATAAATAATGAACTTTATTTGAAAAATATAGATACTCAGTATGAGGTTTGGCCAAAAAAAATATCTGCATACGTAGGCGTAAGGAAATAACTAACCAATTTTATAAAAGTCCCATTTAAGTATTTCCAAGAACTATCATTTTTTTGTCTTCAATTCATCCTTCAAAAAATACACCATACCATAAACGTGTATTCCACTTCTAAGTGGTCAATTTTTAAGTGAAAACACATCCACTTTAACTCTGTAAGTTATATCTTTTTATAACAGATGTAAATTTTCCACGTGGGTGATAAAAGGCCGGGCTGCATTTTCAGAAATAATCACGTTTTGAGCACCTTATTGCCAGCACAACGATTGGCGCGGAGATGAAGTCAATGCTAGGCATTCTTTCTTGTTTGTGGAGTCAAACGCCTAGTGAATAGCAACCCTTCCTTCTGCAAAGAGATCGCGCTTATTGTTCATTTGTTTTTTCCGTAAATGTTATCAAGCAAAGACTATAATATGAGGAAATATTATTCACCGTTCTTTACGATTAAAACATAGCTTAAAACAAAGAGCTTTTTCAGATTAAAATGCTTTAAATTTCACAAAACATCTAAACATAGTTTTTTTTTTTTCTTAATTCAAAATATTTCCTTAACTTGCTATGTTCGAAGTAATTGAGAAGTTAATTAAAAACAGTACTAAAGATCCTCTTGTAATAAATATAATTCTATTAATCATATGTTTTATGACACATTTGAACTTAGTTTATTTTGTGTTTGGCGATGTAGCTAGGTGAACGTTCTCGCTTTCGCCAACTCGCCAAGGCTGGTGCTCAAAACGTGATTCTTTCTAAAAATGCGTCCGGGCTAGGATTCGAGCCAGGGATGTATTGGCTGAAGCCGTCAATGCTCTTCCAATTGAGCCATCCCGGGCACAAACATTGGAATTCTCCAGTGTTCCCCAAATTTCACCCAAGGTTTTCACCCAAATAACCTTAACGATCACACAATCTGGTCTGATACTATGAATCAGCTCTACAGAATAGATCGAAAATCAAATTTACAAATTTACTTGGAAAATTTACATCTGTTATAACTGATTTATCGATTGAAAAATCGTGTTATAAATTAATCTAACATATCTTTTTATTTTCACTTTTTTAAAATCATTTCGACAAAAAAGAAAACAAAATCAAGGGAGGGGGGATTTTTGCCCTTCCCCTTGGGGCTTACCCTAAAAAAAATTTAGCGTGAAACCAAATTCAAGATATTCTATAATCCTTCACACAATCAATAGGAATTTACTAATGTAAATTTAATGAGATTATGGAAATGTTCCACCCTCCCCCCTCTCCACCTTGAAGTAATGAACTTCTTCATCTAATAAATTACCGGAATAAGCAATTCATCAGAATTTCAAAATACCAAGGCAGAACATCCTGTCTTGTTCAACACTTCTAATTTCCGAAGCCTTCCAAGGTTTTTATATGCTTATCAATATTTATGTAATTTAAAAAAAAAAAAAAAACAATTCTAATTTTAGGATGTTGAATAGGATGAAAAGTGAGATTAAAATACGATGATTTTCAAAGCTTGTGTTGAGGCTCTTGATCTGCAGATTAATTAATTGAATAGGCTTTTCGTACTATTGCCTCTTAGTATATTTCATACATTTTTCAATTATTTTCATGTTCTTTAGCTGTAAAACTAATGAAAACTTTGAACGAAGATTGAAAGCCGCTCAGTGCTCAAAACTTTGTTTCGTTCAAGAATCATTTTATGATTCGAAGAGAAATTTTATGATCTGCAAAAAGAATTTACGTCACTTTTTTTTCTCATCAGCTTCAAACTTTTTTCTGATACGAAAAAGTTTTAAAAATGACAGACGGAAATTTGCACACTTTTATTTTGCAGCTCAACTATCCTTTTGATGGATTCAATCTTTTGAATAACTCCATTTTTGTCTGTAAATGTTCACTTTGAGTTCTACTAAGTTGGAATAATTCCATAAACCTACCGAACAATCTCGTTAGCTCAATTTATGCAAAATACATTATTATAATTTATGAAATACAGCTTATATTCTGTAATATTTTGTCATTTGTAAGTATGCGGCTGTATTCAGGGCATTTCTACCTTTTAAGTAAATCAGCGAAATTCTATTAACGTAATCGCAACGTAAATTATTTTAATTTATGAAGTACATTACAAACGCTGTAGTATTAAGTATGCCTGTGTATTCAGAGCATTTGTACCTTTTAAGCTATTCAGCGAAATGATCCTGCAAGTTGTTATATAAACAGGGGAAGTAGTGTACAAGTATAGACTGTCCTTTTTTATCACGAAATGCCACTATACACGGAGGTAGCTAGAAACTATCATAATAGTTTAGAAAAGGGGAAGCAGTCAAAATTTCTCTTAGAATTCAAGACGGCATCCATTTTCAAAAAAGGCATTTTATGTTAAAAAAATAAAATAAAATTTTTGTTACATCGAGTTTAGTTATAGTAGAATTAGTAGTAATTTAGTTATAGTAGAATTTAGTTATAGAGAATAAGTTACCCGGAAAAAAAAATTCTCTCGACAAGGACATTTTTTGCATCTCACCAAAGCCCCAATATTGTAAAAGTATCTAAGAATCATTTAAGATGTTACGCCCAAACAAAAAGAATTCGTACGATGAAAGTTGTTTGAAAATGAGACAAACCCAATCAATTTCTAAAAAAGATCAAAACAAACTTTTGGTTGAGTCTTTACTTTTCAGAATTTTAGAGTCGATGAAAACTCATTCCATGCGTCTTTACTTTATAAGATGTTCAGCTGTTTTAAGAGCATTTTATTCTTGCTTTTCGTACTGAGAAACTTTTAAATAGCCACCCTGGCACCACATCAAGCACTTGGATTTTTTCAGACTACAGCCGTTGACGTTTTACGCGACAAACATTCTAAAACCAGAAGGAAATACAGTAAACTCTTGCTACAACGATATCCGATACAACAATAACTCCCTCTACTGCAATAATATTTTGTGGTCCCGGTAAATTTGCATATAAACTAATGATAATCTCTTCTCAATATTGCGATATTCTCTAGAACAATAAACCCTTGTACAATGATTTTTCTTTTTAAATTTCAACGCTTTTTTCTCCTTCTATAACGATATGTTGGTTTTACTGTAAAAAATTCTTTTAATAAAAAATTCTGTAAAAAATTCTTTTAATAAAAAATTTTGTAAATATTTCTTTGTTTATTTATTTTTATTTATTTATTTATTTATTTATTTTGCAGTGTTTAACCACTATTATTAACATTCTGCTAATTAATCCTTTAAATATAATTTAAAGTATGATATACATAAAAAAAACTTATTAAAGGCCCAAAATATGTAGGTCCTCGATATAGCAATATACCTCTCTGCAACAATATATTTATTTGGTCCCTAAAATATTGTTGTAACGAGGTTTTAATGTATTGAAAATGCTCAAAATATAATTAATAGAACAAAGAATGTACAATCTCTGTTGATCAATTTTCAAACATCAATACCTACATGTTGATTTCAATCAAATCTAAGAAACAGTCCTGTAACTCTTAGCTTCAAAATTTCAAAATAAACGCAAAATACCTTTATCCGAATAAAAAAAAATATTTAAAGCAACCCATACTTAAAAAGGGAAAAAAATATCTCTTCACTGTCTTGGAAGAAAGCAAAAATCACTGAGGGGGCTATTTTTTTTTTCATTATGACGATGTAAGAAGCACAAATTTTAATCCTGTTAATAGATTACTCGCTCAACATTAAACAACCGGATAAAAAAAGTAAGTTACAAATCGTTCTTAGAAAGTATCTTGGTGGGACACATTGACTATATGAGGTAAAGAGAAAATTTGGTAAAAAAAAAGGACCACGATTAAAAAAGAAAATGATATTCTTGCTTGGAGAAATAGTAATAAGGGCTCCAGTGGGAATTTTTTAAAAATGATAGGAATATAAACATTTTTTTTAAATCTTTGTGCAGATTCTACGCCTTTAACCTTCCCACTGCCGCGACCGTATATATCCGTTCACTAGGCTGCAGGTTTCACTGCATTTGAAACTTTGTTTAAATTAATATAATTGTTAAAATATGGTCCAGTTTTAAGAAATTAAGCTGTGATTGATACTTTCAAGGCTTATAAGCATATGCGTACCAAAAAAATTACACCATGATAGAAAATCTCTCTCTTATTAACATTTAAAGTAAGTTGTAGATTTAAAAAAAGTATAATTTTACCCTTTTGCTCGGCGGTCAGTGGGTTGAGAATGGTTTATTTGTGACGTCATATGAAATTTTGCTATAGACGTCTGTTTTTAGCACTTTCCAACAAAGTTCAAAAGGGCTTATGCATTCGGTTTGTCTGGCCGTCTGGCCGGATGGCCCTCTGTCCGCGCTCTAACTCCCGTAAATATACTAGGATTGCTATGAAATTTTTATACGTTATGATGTTTACCCTAGCACGACACCTATTGAAAATGAAGTATCTACCATGATTAGTTTATCTACAGAGAGAATCAAAAGTTTCCCATTACATTACGGCCTATGGGGAAAAATCGTTAATATACTCGGATTGCCATGAAATTTTAGGACGTTATTGACGTTTACCCTAGCACAAGTCCTATCGAAAATGAAGTTTCTGCCATAATTAGTTTATCTACAGGGCGAATCAAAAGTTTCCCATTACATTACGGCCTATATGGAAAAACCGTTTCAAAGGAATTTTAAAGATGTTTTACCTTGTCAAACATATTAAAATATGCATTCTATAAAATATAAGGTGAAAATGTAGCTATTATTCATTTACATGGCCACACAAAAGAATTCCATTAGATAATGGTAAAAGGGGGAATTGTGTGTGACATATTTTAAATATATTAAGCTGTTTCATGTAGAATAAAATTGATATATGTCACTGAAGCTTATTATAAATTATACGCTATTGTCTTGCATAATATGAAGTACATAGCATTTACAGGGCCATACAAAAGATTTCAAATAGTACATTCTTTCCGAAGTACCGTATATATGTGTCCGATGATGGCTGATGGAGGGATGAAATGCATTTTAGTTATGATGTGTGCGCTTACATTTCACTAAATATATGCACATTATATGGTGTGTATAAATGTTATAGTTGATATACAGGGCTACCCAAAAGAGCTCACCAACGTTACTGAATATGAGCGTAAATTATTTAAACGTGGTTCTTAAATAAGCTATGCATTTTTACGCTGAGCTTCATTCAATTTACTGAGAAATGTTTGCAGAATATAGATAAAAGGATATACAGGGCCACGTAAAGAATTCGGTACATGGGCGCCTATGAATGAAGATTTATGAGAATATGATTTCAGTTGTTTTAAAAGTGTTTTAGTTTACAATAAAAAATAGACTAATGCTGACGTGTAATAAAGGTACAATGTAAACTACAGGGCTGAACAAAAGTATTCAAGTATGTTTCCATCTAATAGTATGAAATGCTGAAAAAGAAATTTCAAGCTACTGGGTATTTTCTTGCTAAACTAAATTTTCCCATTATTTCAACTGACATATGACATACAGAGCTGTTCAAAAGTACTGGAATGCATATTTGGGTATATTTGGCTATACACTATTACACTATATTGCCATTGATTATGGGACACTTGCGATTTTAGACATTTTACTAAATATCTAGAAAAATACACGAGGAATCATCTCGAAACTCTTAGTGTATAAATATAATAGTATACGTCATACATCTCCGTGAAAATTTTTTACCGAAACGCCATAGGGGACCGTCAACAAATTAAAAAAGAATGAATATCTTTTGAATAACCCTGTCAAAACTAATGTAGCAAAAGCGCTCAAACTCTAGATTATGATTGAATGCGTTATTGTAATATACTGTGTTCATTTTCATGCAAATAGCATGGACACTCGCAGAGTAATTAAGGTTTTTATAAAAATGGTCCCAAATTTGTCCAAGTTTTTCCATTATAATTTTCAGAGTTCTTAATATAAAATAATATTTTTTTCAGAAAATATGACAAACAACATTGCACACAGTACCCTGTAATCAGAATTAAAAAATAATAAAAATTGTATGAAAAATCAGTAGGTTTACAATATAATTTTTTACTGCGCATGCGTCAAAGATATCAAAATTTCATTTGCATATTATGTTAGCTAAATGTATAGAGCAACTTTTGTAAAAGTCTCAAAATCATAGCTTGAAAATTGTGAAAGTAATCGTCTATAGAAAAAGGACAAAATCCGTTGTTTCCAAAATGAAGCAAAAAAATGAGGGATTTTATCCAAATGCAGTAGTACATCCCATATTGTGTATTCTATATTGACACTAATCAATGAACATATGGATACAACCCCTCTTGTTTTTGCTTCATTTTGAGAATAACGGATTTTCGACTTATTCAATTGACGATTATTGTCAGAATTTTCAAGTTATGATTTTGTGACTTTCACAAAAGTTGCTCTATACATTTAGCTAACATAATATGCAAATGAAATTTTGATATCGTTGACGCATGCGCAGTAAAAAATTATTTAGTAAACCAACTCATTTTTTTATACAATTTTCATTATTTTTTAATTCTGATTACAGGGTACTGTGTGCAATGTTGTTTGTCATAGTTTCTGAAAAAAATAATATTTTATATTAAGAACTCTGAAAATTATAAGGAAAAAACTTGGAAAAATTTGGGATCATTTTTATAAAAACCTTAATTACTCTGCGAGTATGCATGCTATTTGCATAAAAATGAACAAGGCTCATTACAATAAGGCATTCAATCACAATCTAGAGTTTGAGCGCTTTTGCTACATTAGTTTTGACAGGGTTATTCAAAAGATATTCATTCTTTTTTAATTTGTTGACGGTCCCCTTTGGAGTTTCGGGAAAAAATCTTCACGGAGATGTATGACTTATACTATTATATTTATACACTAAGAGTTTCGAGATGATTCCTCATGTATTTTTCTAGATATTTAGTAAAATGTCTAAAATCGCAAGTGTCCCATAATCAATGGCAATATAGTGTATTTCCCTAAGTAACAAAGTTTTGTTAAAGATTTCATTAAGTGTTGGAAAGTGCTTCATAATCTATGCTTAACGCATGATTTTTCTTACTTGTTGGCTTATTGAATACGGTACGCTCTTTCCGCTTTCGCCCTTCAGGATGTCGCTATCTGCCATAGTACATACGGCCTTGAAACTTTTTTTCTGAACTCATACGGTGGTTCATATGTGTTTACCAGAATTTTAGTTTGCTTGCTATTTAATCGTAATATTGTCGTTTCTTGCACTTCCGATGGATGTTTAACAGGGATTGCGATCCACTGTAAATACTGCTTAAGCACCCGCGTTGACTTGACTTGTACTCAGGGTTGTAGTCATCAAAATAACAGAGGATATACGTTTTAAGTAGAAGGTATACGCTCAAGGCAGAGGGTAGGCCTAGAGTGTGTAATACTGTAGCCTTCATGAGAAACAGAGGGTATACGGCGCTCCTTTTAAAAATCCAGAAAGTATACGGCGTATACTCCCGCTATGTAAACACTTTCGATTCAAACTCAATTTTTCATTTTAGGATAATTAAATTATCTACTGAATTATATGCTATTTTGATCACGTGATCAAGCGATTTTCTGCCTTTCGTCGACTGGTTTTTCTGCTTCCGTCGGAAAATGCGGTTCAAAACATCATTTTTGACGGCTTGTTCTGAAATATCTATTGCGTTCGCACAAAAACAGAACAAGTTGGAAATTGCATGTGAAGCGTAGCAAATGAGGTGCGTTCGTTCGATAACAAAGTTTTAAATATATTCAGATCTTGCTGTTATAATAGATAGTATTTTTTGGATAGAGTATAGTGGTCGAATTTTTTTTTGCGTTACTGTAAATACTCAGGAAGTAACTTTTATTATACCTCAGCAACGTATATCGTATGCTATACTATATGCTTTCTTGTATACAGGAAATAATTTGTAGTATTCCTCAGCAACGTATATCAATCTCATAAAATGTTAAATAGTTAATTACAATTAAAACGCGCAACAAAAAATATTCTCCCTATACCATTATGTAATGGAATACTTCTGTGTGACTTTGTAAATCAATAACAAAAGTGTTTTGCACTACAGATTGTGCAAACTGTATATTATAACATGTACTTCACAGATGCATAAAAATTTTATTGTGTTCGAATAAGTGTAACACCATTAAAATGCATTTGAAACTTTATTCCCCATTGACCGTAATGTAACGAAATACTTTTGATTGTCCCTGTATTTGATCTACGTATCCGATTTTCATAAAATTTGAAATGACTCGACAAAAGTATGTAATAATCATATATTTTAAATTTCAAACGATAAAAATGCATTTGAAACTTTTTCCCCATTGACCGTAATGTAACGGAATACTTTTGATTGTCCCTGTAATTGATCTATTCATCCGATTTTCATAAAATTTGAAATGACTCGACAAAATTATATAATAGTAATATATTTCAAATTTCAAACGAATCGGTTGGGTATATGCGTTGTTATATGCGGACAGACGGACGGACAGACGGACAGACGGACGGACTCAACGACCACTATAGGTGCTACGTATTTACATAATTACGAACGCACCTAATGAGTGCGATTAGACAGTTTCATGCATTTCCGAGCAAAAATGAATTACAATTTATGTCACAAAGTTCCCCTTTTTGATTTAAAAACACCCTTAACTCTTTAACGATCAAAGCATTTTCATTGCTAAGATGTCAAAATAAATGAATGACACCGGTAAGAACAAATACATTTCTAAATAAGAAAACGTGATTTTTCACATACATAATAAAAGGGATATTTTTAGATAAAAATACCGGTGTCAGTGTTGCATATGGGAATTAAAATTTTGTGGTTTCGTGGCGAAACCAATGAACGTTAAAGGGCTAACAGAATAAATCGAAGGTCAGTATATGTAACTGCAGAAATCTCTGCATACGAAATTATATTGGAATAATTTCTGACACGATTATTTAATTGGTATTCACGATTATTCAATCGGTACTTTATTCTGTTGATCCATGCTATCAGACCAGATTGCGTGTTCGCTAGGGTTACGTGGGTGAAATAGTCCTCCAGTGTTCGTCCGGGATGGCTCAGTTGGCCTCTCACAATGCATCTCCGATTCGAAACCTGGCCCGGACTTTTTTCCACCCACTTGTAAAATTTACATCTGTTATAATTGATTTACCGATTGAATAATTGTGTCATAAATTATTCCAATATGAGTAAGATAGTATTTAATTTAAGGAGAATTTAACTGACTTAATGATAAATGTTATTAAAGAAAAGGAAATCAGTGGATATGCCGATAATTTAGTGTAATTAAAAAGAAAAGAAAAGGAGATATTGTGGAAAAAAATAATAATACTATGAGATATATACTACGATAAAAAGTTAATTAAATCCAATTGATTTTTTTTTTTAAATCATAAGATTTTAAAACATTCACCTTTTATATAAACATTTTAATAACATTTTTTAATTTTACTTAAGAAAGGTGTTATAATAAAAATAAAAGACATTGACATGTTTCGGAACCGTCAAATTAAGTTCCATAATCATAATATAAATAAAATAAAATTTCAAAATATTTTCATGGTCAATACAAATGACACGCGACAATCAGATATAAATAACAAAAAACACGCGCTCTATTGTAAAAAATTAAATTAAAAATAGACCATGATCTAAAACCTTTCTTAAGTAAAATTAAAATTTTTATTAAAATGTATATATACTACCTTTGACAATAAAGTTCGGTGAATGAATTAAGAACGACCGATCTGGCAACACTGGAGAAACAAAACTCTGCACCTGCATAGAGGCATGTGTTGAGCATTTTCGCCCACCGTTGTTCAGTTGAGCGTCGTTTATGTTCTGTGTAAGACATGCTTTACTAAGTGCTTGTTCAGTGTGTTGGTTCTTAACTGAGAACAGGAAAATGAAGTTTGGATTTAAGCTTTGCAAGACACCGAAAGAAATTCATGAGGGGTAGTACAAATTGAACACCTACCATACTCGCCAGATCTCAATCCTCCAGACTTCTTCCTATTTTCGCCACTCAAACTCTCTTTGAAAGAGATTTGACCCTATTTCTGACATCCAACGGAACGTGACGAAGCTTTTAAACTTCATTTCAAAAGATGACTTCTTGCGAATTTCCCAGGACATGTATAACAGATCTCAGCGGTGCATAGTTATAGGAGATGACTATTTTGAAGGATGGTACGGTAATTTTCGTTAATATTTCATCTACATGAATGTTACGGGACTATTCACCGAACTTTATTGTCAGAGGTAGTATATATATATATATATGTGTGGGATATACTCTCGCATGTGTGGGCTACACTCTCTCTCTCTGCTGCACCTGCATTGGAATGTATTTCCCTCCACCACTCTCCGAACTCTGCTTCGAGATTAAAAGTAGAAACGGGAAACATCGAAGCTGTGTGGTCAGGATTGAGAGGAAGAAAATGTAAATAGAACGTTTTTCGACGATAGCTAACGACGTTGATAAAAAGCTAAAGAGATGATTCCAACGAATTAAAAACGACGATTTAAGACGATTCTTTTAAGAGCTAAAATATTTACGACGTATTAAGACTTTTTAAAGATTGTTAAGAAAAGTAACGACGAACGAATCTATGTTTTATTTTTTGTTCGTTTTTTTTGTCCTGTTCGTCTGATAATAAATGTATGTGACTGTCAGAGAATAGTTTTTATTTACAGTAAGGACTCGTCCATCCTATAAAGTGGTACCAGAAGTGCCCACTTAGCATTTTTTCTCATTATTATGAACTATTTGTTTTCTTCAGATTCAAGTCGGATATCATTTTACGGGTGAGTTAATTATTCCATATTTTATATTTATTATGAAGCTAGTCGACATCAAAGAACTGGAACTTGCATTTAAAAATGAACGTACTAATAAAATTAAATTACTTCATAAATTATTGTTCGACACTCATGGTGATCGCTCAAATCGAAAAAGAATTCGTGACTTCACTGGTTTCGATTTCGAAACGACCAGCACTGAATTCAAAAATAAAGTTACGAAAGTTCAAGCAGATTTTTCTTTAAACGATTTAATCACAATTTGTAATTTACTCTGTATCTCAAATGAAGGTTCTTTAACTGAACTTGCAACCAGATTAGTGACATATCTTTCAGACTTAAATTCACTGCAAGCTAACATTATCCAAAACGAAAGTGATACCGATTCGGAACCTGAAATATCTTCACATAATACCACATTGAATAAAGACACTGCAAGTAATACTGAATCATCAAATTTTGATAAAAGCAAGCAATTTCCAGTTCAAAGTTTTTTGCCATCTACTATTAATTTTAATGATGTTGAAAGCGTTATACCGCCTTTTGATGGTAGTTCTTTTCAAGACATAAATATTTGGTTAAGTAATTTTGACGATGTCGCTAGCATGCTCAATTTATCAGAATTTCATAAATTTGTTTTTGCTAAACGATCCTTACGAGGAAAAGCCCAGCTGTTAGTACAAACAGAATTTCATATTAACTCTTACGAAAAACTTAAAGAACTTCTAATTTCCGAATTTGGCATTACTTATAATTCTGCTGAGTTACATGACATGTTAAATAAACGAAAATTACAAGAAATAGAATCCCTTGAAGAATATTTTCTCGTAATGAAACAATTATGTTCGCGCGGTAACATCGAAGATTCAGCACTGATGCAGTATATTATTAACGGTATACCCGACCCTGTTTTTAGAAAATCAATATTATATGGCTGCCAATCTATAGTAGAATTTAAACAAAAGCTCAAAATTTATGACAAAATTCGGCATGACTATGAGAACACTAAATTTCGTAAACCTAAACCAGAAATGCCGTTAAAAGAGAAATCTTTTCGTCCAAAACCTGATCTTCTCTGCTTTAATTGTGGTTTAGCCAACCATAAAAGTAGCCAATGTAGGCATAAAGACAAAGGCCCTCGCTGCTTCAATTGTTCGAATTTTGGCCATAAGTCGGCTCAATGTGATCAATCAAGGAAACCTAGAAATAAGCCTGAAACATCCAATATTTCCACCATTACGTCGAATACTTTTATGACCAAACAAGTAATTATTTCGTCAGTAAATGTTCTTTCTTTGATCGATACGGGAAGTGAAAGAAGTCTGTTAAAAGAAAGTATTTATCGCAAACTCCCAACAGTTTCGAACCTCCAACATTCAACAATTACATTAACTGGATTAGGAAACACTATGATCAAGCCCCTGGGTTTTTTCTCTACGGATGTTACAATTGATGATTTTAATTACACCACTAATGTTTATGTAGTACCAGATTATTCCATATCTTTTGATTTTATTAATGGTACAGATGTTATACAGCAAAGTATTTTAACAGTTTCTCAAAATAATATTTCGATGCAAAAAATCAAGCAAAATGAAAATATGTCAAATAATTTTCTGATTAATGTTGCTCAAGTATTAGACGATAGTAATCTTGATCTATCTCATATTACCGATACAACTATACGTTCAAAAATTACGGAACTTATTCAAAATTATTCCCCCCGAAAAGTAAAAACTACCGATGTAACATTATCAATTCATTTGAAAGATGAAATTCCTGTTACTTGTCCTCCCCGACACCTAGCTCCTATAGAGAAAAAATTTGTCGAAAAACAAATTTCTGAATGGCTTGAAAAGGGAATTATCCGAAAAAGCACCAGTAATTTTTCATCACCTATTGTCCTCGTAAAAAAGAAAGATGGTTCATATAGATTGTGTGTTGACTATAGGAAGCTAAATGCTAAAACACATAAACAACGTTTTCCCCTCCCAGTCATCGATGACATTATTGATCAGTTGCACTCTGCAAAAGTATTTACTACTCTTGATCTTAAAAATGCTTTTTTCCATGTTGAAGTAGAAGAAAATAGTCGAAAATACACTTCTTTTGTAACACATTCTGGTCAATTTGAGTTTCTATACATGAATTATGGCCTTAGCGATGCTCCCTTAGTTTTTCAGAGATATATCTATAATGTTTTTCGCGATCTCATTAATGAAAAAGTACTTATCGTCTACATGGATGATTTCATAATACCGTCTGAAGACGAAGCCGAAGGACTCCAGAAATTACAACGCGTTCTTACAACTGCATCCGAATATGGTTTGGAACTGAATCTAAAAAAATGCCACTTTTTACAGCGAGAAATTGATTTTTTGGGTTATCACATTAAAAATGGTCAACTGCATCCATCTTCCTCAAAAACTAAAGCTGTCCTAAATTTTCCAGAACCTAAAAGTCTAAAAGATGTACATTCATTTGTCGGATTAACTTCATATTTTCGTAAATTTCTTTAAGATTATTCTTTAATAGCCAAGCCCTTAACAGATCTCCTTAGAAAGGACACTAAATTTCATTTCGGTGACCAGCAGCGAAATGCATTTAATCAGTTGAAACACATTCTTGCTTCAGGTCCTGTTTTAAGCATTTATAACCCTAGTAATGAAACAGAAGTTCATTGCGATGCTTCTATTGATGGTTACGCAGCAGTCCTCCTTCAAAAGTCTTCTATTGATAATCAATTTCACCCTGTCTACTTTATGAGCAAAAAAACCACAGATGCTGAGCGTAAATATTCGAGTTATGAACTAGAAGTTTTGGCTGTCATCGAGGCTCTTAAAAAATTCCGTGTTTATATTTTAGGTATTCCTTTCAAGATAGTCACAGATTGCAACGCATTTGCTCTAACTATGAATAAAAAAGATCTTTGCACCAAGATAGCTCGATGGGCTTTAATGCTAGCTGATTATAACTATACAATCGAACACAGACAAGGTACACGTATGCGCCACGTCGACGCTTTAAGCAGAAATCCCGTATGTATGACCATTCAAGACAGTTTTACTTCCAAAATCATACAATCACAGAACACCGACGAACATTTACAGGCCATCAAAGAAATTTTGAAAACAAAGCCATATGACAACTATTTCCTCAAAAATAACGTTCTTTATAAAAATCATAAAGGTTACGATCTGGTAGTTGTGCCGGATGAAATGCAGCTAAACGTCATTAAACACGTTCATGACAAAGGACACTTCAGACGCAAACGTTGTGAAGAACTCCTTAATGAAGAATTTTTTATCCCTAATATGGCAAATAAGATTGATAAAGTTATAGCAAATTGTGTAACATGCCTTTTATATAATCGGAAACGTGGAAAACAAGAAGGTGAGTTACATCCCTTACACAAAGAGGAGACTCCCCTCCAAACTTACCACATTGATCATCTAGTCCCTCTCGAATCAACTAACAAAAACTATAAACATATTTTGTCTTTAATAGATTCATTTACCAAATTCGTGTGGCTATATCCCTGTAAAACTACTTCTTCTGCCGAAGTCATATCGAAACTGCAACAACAAAGTTATACTTTTGGCAACCCTTCCAAAATTATTAGCGATAAAGGTCCTGCATTTACAAGTAAAGAATTTGCTGATTATTGCCAAAATGAAAATATAAAACACGAGACAATTACAACTGGCCTTCCCCGTGCTAATGGTCAAGTAGAGCGATTTAATTCCATCATAATTTCAGTAATCTCTAAAATGTCCAAAGACGAACCGACCAAATGGTTTAAATATGTTCCTAAAGTTCAACAAGTTATTAATTCAACTTACCAACGAAGCATTAAGAGAACACCGTTTGAAATACTATTTGGTACAAAAATGAAACAGAAAGAAGATTTACAAATTATTGAACTCCTGAACAGTGCAGTCGAAGAACAATTCATGAAAGATAGAGAAGAACTCCGAAAAGAAGCTAAGAAGAATATTCTGGAAATTCAACAAGAAAATCTCAAGCATTATAATTTAAGACGTAAGAAACCCCGGAAATATAACCTTGGAGACCTCGTAGCAATTAAAAGAACCCAACAAGGACCAGGGTTAAAATTGAAGTCTAAATTCCTAGGTCCATATAAAGTAACCAAAGTGAAGTCTAACGACACCTACGAAGTAGAGAAAATCTCATCAACTGAAGGACCGATCAGTACTAGTTCGTGTGCTGAATACATGAAGCCTTGGCAAGGCGATAACTGAAACTTTATTTTTTTCCTTATCTTTAATGTGTATGTCTGATCCTTTTAAAAGTCAACAATTTTAAAGAACATTTTCATACGATGTTACACCATTTCAGAAAAACGACGACTGATCTTTCTCGGGTGCAAACGAACTCTTTTTTTTTCTCCTAAGAACAGTTACTTTTTTTGTTTTTGTTTTTGTTTTTGTTTCTTTTCAGATTCTATAAGATCACATGTCGCTGCGGCAGCTCCAGATGTCAGGACGGCCGCATGTGGGATATACTCTCGCATGTGTGGGCTACACTCTCTCTCTCTGCTGCACCTGCATTGGAATGTATTTCCCTCCACCACTCTCCGAACTCTGCTTCGAGATTAAAAGTAGAAACGGGAAACATCGAAGCTGTGTGGTCAGGATTGAGAGGAAGAAAATGTAAATAGAACGTTTTTCGACGATGGCTAACGATGTTGATAAAAAGCTAAAGAGGTGATTCCAACGAATTAAAAACGACGATTTAAGACGATTCTTTTAAGAACTAAAATATTTACGACGTATTAAGACTTTTTAAAGATTGTTAAGAAAAGTAACGACGAACGAATCTATGTTTTATTTTTTGTTCGTTTTTTTTGTCCTGTTCGTCTGATAATAAATGTATGTGACTGTCAGAGAATAGTTTTTATTTACAGTAAGGACTCGTCCATCCTATATATACAGGGTGATTCATAAAAGATGGGCAGAACTTTAAGGGGTTATAGTACACTTAAAGACAAATAATATTAAATAGGAGACTAAGGGTCCCAGACGTATTCCCAAGGAGATAGGGGGCATTAAAGTTTAGGGTCCGAAATTTCAAATGATTATAAAAAATGGAAAAATTGGTCGATTCATTTGCGGTTTTTGCAAAAAATTTTCTTTATGCCAGTATTTTCTTGAAATAAAATTTTAAAGTTCAATTTCAAAAAATGCCGATAGGGGGCGCTTTAGACATTGGAGTAACAAACAATTATTTTTTAACGTTATTTGATATGATTTCGAAAGCTTAGACTTAAACTTAAATTTTGATCTAAAAATCTGAGTCCTAACGAGTAGTTAAGTAGCGTAAACTGAAATTTGAAATTTGAAACCCTTCTTCCCCCAGAACAAAAATCAGTTATTCCCGATCTTTGTGTCGTAGATTAGGCTCTAACTACTGCCGCGTTTTGCTAAAATTATTCTTTATGTCAGTATTTTCTTGAAAATAAATTTTAAAGAAAAGTTTCAAAAAATTCCGATAGAGGGCGCTTTAGACTTTGGAGTAACGAACAACTATTTTATACCGTTATTTTTTGTGTCTCATTAAATGCTTTCTAAAGCTTAGACTTAAACTTAAATTTTCAGCTCAAAATCTGAATCGCTGAGCGTGGTTCAGTAGCGAGGGGAGGGGGTTCAAATTTCAACTTCTGAACATAGTTCAGTTTGCACTACTTAACCATGCCCAACGATTCTGTGCTGTGATACGAGGCAAAAATACAACTTTCGTCAAGGACTGCATAGTCGGAATTCACTCATAAAGGCACTGGCACAGTTGGAAACGTCGCTCATGCAAACGTTAAAGCTCCATTCCTGACGCTAGTCACCGGGTGAAGAAGGAGACAGAAAGTATGCAAATGTCAAATGGGGAAGAAGAAGAACACGTATGCAAAATTTCGACACGATTCAGGCATAAAAACCACTGAACGGTGAGTCAAGTGTAAGTCGCTGTAGTAATGAATCGGAAGATGGTGCCCTTCACGAATAAGGAAAAGGCTGAGATGCATTTAATTTACGGAGCGGCAGATGGAAATGGTGCAGAGGCACAACGAATGTACGGAGAGCGATTTCCCAACAGGCGGTTGCCTAACCGCAAAATTTTCGAGCGCTTGCACAGACAGTTGTGTGAGACGGGATCATTTCTCGCTTCCCGGTCGAATGCAGGTCGTGCAAAAAAGGACGAATCAGTAGTTGTTGCAGAAGCCATTCTGGATGTAGTAGCGGCGCAGCCAAGTACAAGTACACGAACAGTGGCTAGGCAGGTGGATACCTCATAGTACATGACTTGGAGGGTACTGAAGGATGAACATTTGCTCCCTTTTCATGTGCAACGAGTCCAGAAACTGTCTCCAGGGTATTATCCAAATCGTATTGAATTCGCCCGCTGGTTTCTGCAGCAGAACGCGCTAAATCCACATTTTGGACGAACTGTGCTTTTCACCGATGAATGTACCTTCACACGTGAAGGTACATTTAACACACACAATGCACATGTATGGGCGGATGTCAATCCACATGCTACGTATCCACATGCTCATCAGAGACGCTTTTCCATCAATGTTTGGGCAGGAATCCTCGGAGACCACCTAATCGGACCGTACCTTCTTCCTGAACGCCTCAACGGTAAAACATACCTCACATTTCTGCAACATGTGCTGCCAGACCTGTTAAACGTTGTTCCTCCACGCATCCGGCGGGTCATATGGTTCCAGCACGATGGAGCGCCAGCCCATTACGTACGAGACGTCCGCAACTATCTGGACATCACATTTCCGAACAGATGGATTGTTCGAGGTGGTCCTGTTGCTTGGCCTGCTCGCTCGCCAGATCTTTCACCCCTCGATTTCTTTTTTTGGGGACAATTGAAGGCTCTTATGTATGAGACACCCATTGAATCCCCCGAGGAACTGGTCGCCAGACTTTCCGCCGCTGTAGGGGAAGTGCTCGAAAAGCCTGATGTTTTCGCGAATGTTTGCCGTTCCATTCTTCGCCGTTGTTCTGCGTGCATAACCTCTGGTGGTCACAATTTTCAACATTTATTGTAATTACATGTTAATAAGTATGCTTTGGAACATAATCCTAATTTGCGTCTTTTTACCTCGTATCACAGCACACAATGTGTGGACATGGTAAACTGAACTGTGCTCAGGAGTAGAAATTTCAAACCCCTCTCCCCAGAAACTTAACCACGTCTAACGATTCAGATTTTGGGCTGAAAATTTAAGTCTAAGCTTTAGTAAGCATTTAATGAGACACAAAAAATAACGGTATAAAATAGTTGTTCGTTACTCCAAAGTCTAAAGCGCCCTCTATCGGAATTTTTTGAAACTTTTCTTTAAAATTTATTTTCAAGAAAATACTGACATAAAGAATAATTTTAGCAAAACGCGGCAGTAGTTAGAGCCTAATCTACGGCACAAAGATCGGGAATAACTGATTTTTGTTCTGGGGGGAGAAGGGTTTCAAATTTCAAATTTCAGTTTACGCTACTTAACTACTCGTTAGGACTCAGATTTTTAGATCAAAATTTAAGTTTAAGTCTAAGCTTTCGAAATCATTTAAAGAAATACAAAAAATAACGTTAAAAAATAGTTGTTTGTTACTCCAAAGTCTAAAGCGCCCCCTATCGGCATTTTTTGAAATTGAACTTTAAAATTTTATTTCAAGAAAATACTGGCATAAAGAAAATTTTTTGCAAAAACCGCAAACGAATCGACCAATTTTTCCATTTTTTATAATCATTTGAAATTTCGGACCCTAAACTTTAATGTCCCCTATCTCCTTGGGAATACGTCTGGGACCCTTAGTCTCCTATTTAATATTATTTGTCTTTAAGTGTACTATAACCCCTTAAAGTTCTGCCCATCTTTTATGAATCACCCTGTATATATGTATATATATGTGTAAACTGAAACATGAAACATAATTGAAAATGAAATGAGATGAGAAAACATACATGCTTAGTTTATGAACGGATTAAGCAATTCTTAAGTATTAATATTTAATGCATTTTTTCAACGTTCTTATTTGATTTAAAATGGATCATTTTGTTTGCATTGCATAATTTTTTCATTCAATATGAAAACGCGCATTTGCAAGCAATAATAATAATAAAAAAATCAATCAATTTAAAAAGAAACATTACTGTTATGGAATGATTCTCCTCCATCCAAGTGTTTAAATATATAAATTCTTTATGCGAAATTTCAATCAAAAAAACGAACTCGAGTTCTCGAATCGAAATGGGAAATCCCTTAATCTTAAAGCTCATTAAAATATTAATATTGTTTCAATTTTTTTTAACATTTTAAGTTATCTCATAACAATAAATATTAATTAAATAAATTGAATAAAACGATGTGCTGCGGATTACAGATGAATTTTATGTTTAAGTCTTCTTGGATGCCGTAGATTTTGTTTTTCTTTTCTTTTTACGTAATCTTATTTAAGCATGATGAAAGAAATATGCTCATAAATACTAATTTTTAAAAAAATGTTATAAAACACCCATTTTTCTTTTAATTCACATTTATGTAGTTAACAAAAATAGTTCTGATTAATACTTTAAATAAAACTTAAGAAAAACAATGTAATTTAAATAAAATTTAAAGTACAAAAAAGCATCGAAATTTATTTAATGGATTTTTTATAAGTATAAACATTATAAATTACAACGAAATAAAACGGAGAATTTTAAAGAAATAAATATTTAGTTTACGATTAAAAAAATAACAAAAAATATATATGGTGTATCTTAAGGATGAAATAATGTGCTTTTCCAACGGTATAAAGCCGATATACGTCTGTGTTCATTTGCATTATATGGTAAGTTACAACAAAAACTAATCTGAAATTTAGAGAAAAAAAAGAAACGAAAAAAGAAAACCTCAGTATTAATAACGTTGAGAATAAACGAGTAATTCTCCATGATCTAGGATTTTAAAACTATTGGTTCGTTAAAGAAATTTTAATTAAAAAAATCAAACTCTTACTCTAATTGAATTTCGCAATCGTCTAATATTTAAACAATTTAAAGTATTTAATATCGTTTCACTTCTTTTTTTGATTTACCATTTTAAATGATAGTTTAATTTGAATTTAAGAGTATTAATAAAACTATGTGATGTGATTAATAAAACTGTGTGATATATAATTATGTCTCGATCAGAACACATTTATTTTATTTTATTTTATTTTTGAGTCTCTTAATATCGTTTAAGACGACTTGAGGACACGTCGTTGATCGTTACTCTTTTCTGTTAGACTGTTTTTAAAATAACTAAAACACGGATGTGAAAATTCCGTCTGAGACATTAGGTCTGCTTTTATTCATTTATTTGTTAACAATTCTTCGGAATTTCCACGCAGTTTTACTACAGTTTATTTCAACACTACGAACGGGCGGCAAATAAACAAACACTCAACTTCCCAGCGCCTCACGTCAACCTCTGTAGCCAAGCGCTCTGGGGGAAAAAAAACTTTGAAGAGCATGCAAGTCCGAAGTTGCTTCGATTTTTCATTTGACAGCTTATGTTTTGTTTATGGAATATTTGTAAGAATACGAGTGTGAATTAAAAAATGCTTATCTCACCATTTGAAAAATTATAGATGCATTATGAATGCTCTGTAAATTGACCTTTCTTTTTCCAAGCTAAAGCATTTATTTGTGAAGTTTTATGCATATAACCATTGTACTGCAATCTAGTGTCAGTACACAAATACATTACAACAACTATCACCTAAATATAAATAATGCTTAAGCTGAATATATGTATGCGTATAATATTATGAACAAGTGAAATATTTAATCTTATAGATCCACTCTAAAACTTTGGCCTTTTTTTAAATGATCATAATAAGTAATGAAAATTTACTATAATCAAATTAGTTACTGGTTTAGAATATTTTATAATAAGTGCTTTGTTATTGATTGATAACAGGTTTAAAATATCCAATAATAGACACAATTCAACTTAGACAGACAGTATTCAACTTAGTCTAAACAATAGCAACTTGTTTAGGCTTAAATTATTTTGCAAGTTCAAACGCATTTTCTTTGAAAAAGGAAAATACTTTTACTTGAATATTTTGTATCGAAAATATTCAAGTTAATTGGATATAAATATTTGCGCATGTAAACTTCAAACTACGGTACTAGAATAGTATGTAGCATACACGTTGCACATCGAATTTCATTTTTTCGCCAAAGCGCTTGGCTAGAGGGGTTGGCGTGAAAAGAGCGCTGGGACGTTGAGTGTTTGTTTATTTGCAGTCTATTAAGAGATTTTTTTTTCATCCATTCATTTTTTTTTTCAGACCAGTTAAAACCCCATAAATTTGGTGCGGAAGTCGCGTCGATTTTCGATGTTTCAAAATTCTCGGAACTGAACTGTGGTCATTTTTAATGCCTCAAAATGTATTGACTTGAAAATAACGAAGAAAACGCCTTAAATTGTTTCAAAACATGAAATATTATATTTCATATTTTAAAATGAAATATATGAAATTTTATGAAATTTTATATTTTATATTTCTTAATTGAATACCAAATTATGAGATATGCTACTGGAAGAGAGAGAGAGTGGTTTAATAGAATATGTGCTATATCCGCTAACGTAGTGTTTTCGGTGTAAAATGTCTAGCGTCGAAAAAAGCGCGGAAAACTGGATTTATGGAACATTATTTGATATTAAAATAACAAAGTGGCTTTTAAAAAACATAAGTCAAATATGCAAAATTTTCAAAATCTTCAACATTTAAATTAGTATTAAAAAAATCGCCACGTTTGAATAAAAGAAAATATTTCACACAATAGTTAAACATATGTACAAAAACATGAAAAAGAAAAAGAAGTGGGGCTTCGCAATGTTTTCAGGGAAAAAAAATGAAAAATATTAGATGAAAAGCAATGCCCATTATAACATTTTTCAAGGATTTTTCTAGAGAAATTGAAAAATCCCTTTTCGCTTTCGGAAGCTGCGACAAAAAAGGGTTATTTCATTTTCTCACTGGGAAAAAAACATAGAAAGAGGAAAGAGAACTGGGATTTATCATTTTCTGATAGGGAAGAAATTTTATCATCGACATGGTTTATTTAAAAATCTTGTCATTTTTTTCCCCTAAAAATATCACGAGGCCCCACTTCCTTTTCTTTTCCATGTTTTTGTCTATATGTTCAAGTATTGTGTGAGATAATTTGTTTTCTTCAAACGTGGCGCTTTTTTTAGATAATTCTAATTCAAATGTTGAATATTTTGAAAAATTTGCATATTTAACAGATTATATATACTAACAGCAACAAGATCTCCGTGCAGTACTACATTATTTTGTTTGTCCTAGTATTGTACTTTCATATTCTATAAGAAAAAGTTTGGGGTACTATTGCTTAAACAAGTGCGGAAAACGGACAAAAACGTCATTTTGACTATACTTTGGGACCAACATAACAATATAATGTAACAATGCCCCATGGAAATACAGTAGAACCCCGATAATCCGGATCGGGTTTTTCGCTTTTTTTTCAAGTTTGAGAAGCGATTGGCTAATTTCTTTAACATTAACTTGTTGCAGCGTCTTATTCTGAATAATAAAACAAAAAGTTTTTCGCCAATCGCTTCTCAAAGTTGAAAAAAAAAATGAAAAAACCGATTCGGATTATCGGGGCTCTACTTAAGTACATTTTAATTAGTAAGTAGGGTTTATGCGAAAAGTTTATGCGAAAAGAGTTTTAGGATGTTGTTGCTTGTGCAAGATATAGCGCTCAAAATATACCAGCATTTTACTTTTCATGAAAAATGGCCTTCACAACCTTGAACTTTGACATTTTCTATAGAAAAGAGGAAATGTTTTCAGGGCTTCAAAACTGCACATTATTCATTAAATATGATCTACTGCAATATATAAAAAAATCAAGCAAATCAAAAAATACAAGCATCACACTTTGTCTGATTTTCAAAATAATGGCTCTTAGCTATAATTTGGAAAGCCCTTTTTAAAGGAAATTTTTCTCTTGGGTATTTTACCTTTATATATCGCTTTATATGTATTACTACGCAATAAAAAAAACTTCCTAAAATTAAATAATTTAAAAAAAGAACTGTTAGAGAATAATTCTCCCTGATCTAGGTGTTTAAATATATAACTTCTTAAATAAATTCTTTATGTAAAGTTTCTTTATTACGATATATATATACATAAACTGAAACATTACAGTTTAGAATAAAAAATGAGAGGAGAAAGCAATATATACATAGCTTACGAACAGATTAAGCAACTCTTAAGTATAGGTTTAATGTATTTTTTCAACGTTCTTATTTGATTTAAAATAGATCATTATTTGAATTGTATATTTTTTATATTCAATACGAAAAAGTGTATTTGCAAGCAACGCAAAAAGAAAAAAAAAACCTGAGATTAATTAATTTTAAAAGAAACATTAATGTTATAGAATAATTCTCCCGGATCTAGGTGTATAAATAAATAAGTTCTTTATTTAAAATTTCAATTAAAAATTTGTCAATTCGAGCTCTCGAATTGAATTAGGAAATCCCTTAAAGCTAAAATCTTAAAGCTAATTAAAATATTAATATCATTTCGATTATTTTTAATAACTTTTTTAATAATCTCATAACTATAAATGTAAATTTAATAATTGAAATAAAAGGAGGTGTTGTGATTACAGATGAATTTTCTTGGATACGGAAGAATTTGTTTCGTTATCCTTTTTTAATTTCCTTAGTTTGCATACAAATCTTAATTAAACGTTGTCATAAAAGAGACAAGCTCGTGAAGATTAATTTTAAAACGAATGTAATAAAACACTCTTTTTTTCCTGCCCATACATTTATGGAGTTAATAAAAACTGTTCTCATTAACATTTTAAATAAAAGTTAATTAAAATAATATAATTTAAGTAATTTAATTAAAATTTAAATTAGAAAAATCTTTAAAAATAAGTTTGGATTTTTTTTTTATAAGCATAAACATTATAAACTTCGACGAAATAAACAAGTTGGAAATTGCACGTGAAGCGTAGCAAATGAGGTGCGTTCGTACGATAATGAAGTTTTAAAAATATCACTCTCATATATCAATCTCATAAAATTGTAAATAGTTAATTACAATTAAAATGCGCAACAATGTTCTCTCTATACTCATTATGTAATGGAATACTTTTGTGTGGCCTTGTAAATCAATAACAAATGTTCTTTGCACAACAGATTATGCAAAATCTATATTATAATATGTACTTTATGATGCATATCAATATTATTATGTTCGTATGAGTGTTGTATTATTATAATACATTTGAAACTTTTTTTTCTATTGACTGTAATGTAACGGAGTACTTTTGATTGTCCCTGTATTTGATCTATGCATCCTATTTTCAAAAAATTTGAAATGACTTGACAAAATTATGTAATAAGTATGTAATTTAAATTTCAAACGATTAAAATGCATTTGAAACATTTTCCCCCATTGACCGTAATGTAATGGAATACTTTTGATCGTCCCTGTAATGGATCTATCCATCCGATCTTCATAAAATTTGAAATGACTCGACAAAATTATGTAATAATTATGTATTTTAAATTTCAAAAGATTCGGCTGGGTAGTTTTTGCGTTGTTATATGCCGACGGACAGACAGACGGACGGACTGAACGACAACTATAGGTGCTACGTATTTACATAATTACGAACGCACCTAAAAAAAAAATTTTAGAAGCATAAATACTTATTTTAGTTATCGATAAAAAAACAAAAACATACCTGGGAGCGCTAAAGGAAATATATAGTACACTCTAATAAAATAAAATAAAATAAAATTTACAACAAAAACTGCTGACAGCAATGTTGCTAGCAGTTCTTGAAATTAAAATTGCAGTAAAATTAGATGTAATAAAAAAGTATACTTCTATTTTTGCTGCAATTTTTACGGCAAAAACTTCTGGTAACGGTTTTTGCCGTAAATTAAACGGATTTTTGTTACACTGTATGTTTTTTCTATGGTATAAAAGTCGGTTTAAATTTTATCCTCATTTGCATTTAATTTTAATTTACAACAAGACCTAACCTGAAAAAAAAAATAGTAATAATCTCAGAATGAATAACATTCAGAAATAGTGATTCATTCTCCATAATCTAGGTTTTAAAGATATTGGTTTGTTAAACAACATTTCAATAAAAAGATTCAATTTAATACTCTTATCGAATTTCGAAATCATTTAATATTCAATCAATTTAAGGTATTAATATCATTTCAAGCATGTTTTTTTTTTTACCATTTTAAATGACGTTTTAATTTGAATTGAAGAGTGTTAATAAAATTGTGGGGTCACTTACAGACGGATTTTATGCTCGAATAGTGTCGCAATCATAACTTTTTTTTTTTTTAGGTTAGTTTGCATTTGCATCGTCCCCTCATTTGAATGTTGTCAGAAAGAAAAGCTTGAAAAAGAAGAAGATACCAATTAAAAAAAAGACAAAGTATTTCCTCTTTTTTAAAATTGAAGTGACAAAATGTTAGACAAATTTATGACGCCCTAAAAGGTAGTAAAATATCATTCATCTTTTTTTCTTTTATGGAAACAGGAAATTTCATAGTCGAAGCTAAAGGTACCCCCTACAATAATACCAAAACCTGCTAAGACGGCAATATAGAGAAGCGCACACATTATATTTTTTACAAGTTTTTGCCTTGATCTGTATAGTTTTCTTTAAAATTGAAATGTATTCTTTTAGCTGATATATGATTTTTTAGAGAAAGATTTTCGTTATAGACAGATTTTGTTTACTGTAAGTGAAACAATGTACCTGCTAAAATGAATTTCTATCTAAAGCAGAATATATTTCAATACATTATATGCAGGTTTCTGCTTTAACCCGAACACGACCAGTGTCTCTTACATGAATTTTATTTGATTGACAGCCAGTGGCGTAGCTACATATTCAGCGCCCTTGAGCAATTAAAGTTTGTGCGCCCTCTTGTCACTCCACAAAGTTCTGCTCAAAATCATTTTTTATGGAGAATTGGGAGCGAGAAAACATAATGGAAGACCTATGAGTCAACCACAAATATCGAGTTTTTACGTGATTTCTACCAAGATATGCCTTGGCAGATCAATTACGTTTAATATGCGAATCGAGATTTAACTAATCGTAGATTTTCACCCATGATTGTCTGTGTTGCCGCCTCCCGGTCTAACAGCTAATGGTTTCGAAAATTAGTCAAAGGACAACGATAAAAGTTGATAAGGAGATTCTCGTTGGCTTTTGACTTATATGAGCAATTTTGATTATCTCTGAAGGTAAACTAACCAAATTCAAATAGTGGTCAAAATATATTCGTCGTGAAACACTAAGAGCATCCAAACACAAATAATGAGTTACACAGAAAAAGCTCAAATCGTACAATAACATAATTGGGGGATGTTCCGAGGAAGGGGAAAAAATCTCTTGCAATTTGTCGATTTCAATCTTTAGTTTTCCCTTTAGCAGTGGCGATTAACAGCGAGAACTCTGCTAGATACTTACTCAATATTGAAACTTTTATTTTCCATACACACACAATGTAAACAAGGAAAAGGTATCCACAGTAGAAAGTAAAAGAAAATCAAAGCATTTTTTTGCACTTTCAAATCTTTGAATCCGTTCTTACAAGCTTTATCAATGATTCAATATTCAATATGTAGGCATGCATGTATATGTAATGCGTGCATTTTAGAATTTTCTCACGTTTTCATATTCCTAGAGCACGATTTGGTGTGTTTTTGATGATGTCACAGATATGTTATAAATGTGTTTTAAGACTGTATTAACCTTTATCGGATGCATACACGGCTATATTTTTACGTTCTATTCGCACCACTATAATTTTATAATAATTTTTGTAGCATATTTATCTGTCATGTGTTGACAAAGTACAAGCATTTCTTTAAAAAAAGTAGTGCAAACCGAACAAAATTTTTTGTAAGAGATGCTGGTCCTGATGTCATGTGGAAAATGACATAGGACAGATAGACGCTAATTTTTGAAGAAATTGCCGACGGGTTTTGTACCTAAATTATTTTTTAAATATTCTGTTACGTTAACGGAAGATCATTTTATCTCATTATGTAGAAAAATATTTTTTTTCATTTTTACTTACGATCATCTTACATCAGGGATTCAACCTTTCTATTACAAATGGCAGATTGCTACCAATAAATAGCAGTATTCCTCACATTATTTAATGACAGAATTTCTGAGGATTAATAATGCGAAGAAAACTATTAAAATTTAGTGGTGAAAACCAGCAATTTGTGGCGCAGCATTTGCATTCCTGTCTTATACCTATACCACGCAGGGAGTGGTGGCTCGACCACTTTACCACCAGTAATTTCATTAAAAAAAATCTTTTTTTATATAATCTTAAAAAAATCGCACGATTAAAATAGATCCAATTTTATGTACTAATATTCTGGAACAAAGGTGATTGTGAACCATTGAAGAGCTGCTATTGCAAGGTACACAGTGTTGGACTCTGTCACTGTCGAATAAACAAATCTTGGATTTCTGGAGGACGCAATGTTTTAGAAAATCATAATTTTAACCCTTTGCTTGTAGAAACCAATAATATCCATTGCCATTCCAATTCTTCTTTCTGTGTTCTTTCATTTTTTGAAATGGATCCGAAATAAAATGTAACCGTTTAAATATCAAATATCAATGTCATGAGAATAAGAATATATAAATAACTAGTTGGATGTGTCAAACCCAAAACTTTCTTCTATCTCATAAGTACATTTTAATATTTAAAAAAAATTTCTTACTTCGTCGATTAAATAAGGTTTAAAGTTTTAAAAAAAATTTCGAAAAAAATTTGTATGCGTGATAATCAAGTCAAAAGAAACACTGATTTTGATACTTAAATTTTTCTTTCTTTATGAAGGGAAATACTGATAAATTCTGCATTTGAGATTTGCCATAGTTTCAAAATCTCAAAAACAATGCGCACAAAATGTATTTTGCCGCTTCACCCTCACCCCCCCCCCCTCAACCTCTAAATTTAGTCGCCGTGGACTAGTAATATGTCTAAATCGCCTTTTATTATTGTATTGTATGTAATCTGTATGGATGCGTGTTTATTTTCCGCATAAAAAAGAAAACCCCAAAATTTTCTTTGTCTGGGTTTTTTGTTTGTAGAATGGAAAGTAATTTTTTTCAACTAGTCAAACTATTTTTTCGAAACCACAAACTAATAAAACAGTTAAGGCAATTCCTGTGACATCGTAAATATAGGTTTCTCAGCGGTGACTTTTTTGGTTACCATTATTTCTGTACATCAATCAATCATTATGATAATTTTTTAAAGCATTTGCAGGAGAGATGTCAGATGTACCAGAAAAATTGTCCTTCTATAGTAAAAAAAAAAAAAAAAAAAAAAAAAAAAAAAAAAACTAGCCTTAAAAGGAATGACTCCTGGAATGATGCTGATGTGTAAGGTTTCCGGAAATAACAAGTCCGGGTGGACCACACTTTCCATGAGTCGAATGGACCAATCAAGAAAGGGCTCCGTCTCCACTGTTAAAAACCTGCTGCATTTTTTTGCAACTCACTTCAGCGCTTGTATAGAAAACGGTAACTTGACTGTATTAAGGAGCATTCTCATAGGTCGCGGTCGAGATATTATATACTAGCGGCGGAGTGTGTTGCAACAAAATGCAGCAGATTTTTAACAGTGTCGGTTGGACTTGGAAATGAGTACACTTCCTTTTTTTTTTCCTTGTGCTGCTATTTTGGTAGATTTTCCTGGTTTTTATGGTTATTTAATACTCGGTATTTTTATAAGTGTACGTTTATGAGAGGAATTCCAAAATTGAGTGTATGGAAAATAAGGTATCGCGAAGCGATTCCATGTGGTATAGGCGAGCGCTGCAATAAAAGCGGTGGAGTGACGCTGTAGCAAATGGGGATAACACACTGTAAAAAATATGATCCTTTTGCTGCATCGTCACTCCACCGCTTTTATAGAAAACGACTACACTGTAAAAAAATTGACCCTTTTGCTGCATCGTCACTCCTCCACTTTTATAGAAAACGATTACTTTACTGTGTTATGAAGCATTCTCATTGGTCACAAAAGAGATATTCTATAATAGCTGTGGAGTGACGCTGCAGCAAATGGGTCAAATTTTTAACAGTGTACTTCAGGCTATCGTGAATCATTCTCATGGATCAAAAGAGAGAAATTCTATAAAAGCGGGGGAGTGACGATAATGAAAAGGGGTACTTTTTTTTTACAATGTACGATGCTGAAGAATTTCCAACGAAAACCCTTTGCAAACCATAGTTTGGGATCCAAGGCTCCAGATAAATTTTTCGCTATTAGCAAAATGAGATTCATCAATACATTTGACCCATTTGCTGCAGCGTCACTCCACACTAAAATATTTGACCCTTTTGCTGCATCGTCACTCCCCCCTTTTATAGAATATTTCTCTTTTCACCCATGAGAATGCTCCATCATATACTGTAAATAATATGACTATTTTGCTGCATCGTCACTCCACCGCTTTTATAGAAAACTACTACTTCAGGCTATCATGGAGCATTCTCATTTGCCAAAAGAGTGATGTTCTATAAAAGTGGGGGAGTGAAGATGCAGCAAGAGGATCATCACGAAGCGATACTGAACGGAATCACGAAGCGATGACGCGGGGGTTGGCGAGCGTAGCGAGCAGGGGGGCGGAGCCCCCCTAGTTGTTTAAAAACAGTCATAGCCAATAAAGTGAGAGCCAAGATTTGATTACTTTAAGATTTGAAAATCTTCAATTGTCGTCTACAAAAAAGTTGCAGAAAAAAAATCGGTCTTGCTGAAGCGGTGTTAGGGAAGTTACTTGAGGTTACGATATGATATGAATTATAATTAAAACAGAGTAATTTCTTTTAACTGTATATAAAAATTTGTTTTAAATCGAAAAACTCGAGCTTAAGTACAAGATAAAATATTGTAGGAATAGGCTGATTATAACGAGGTTCATCTATAATATCTGAAAGTAATGAAAAGAAGTATTCAAAAGATTTTACAAATATTTATATCGCTCTTTTAAATTTTGCGCCCTTAAGATTCGTGCGCCTGGAGCAGTTTGCTCCAATTGCTCCACGGTAGCTACGCACCTGTTGACAGCACTTTTTGTTAAAAAAAAAATGTAGTCATATATTCAAGTAAATGACTTAATCCAATGAGGCAATTTTTACTTTTTTTTTTTTTTTTTTTTTTTAGTGGTGTAAAAAAAATGCTTTAAGCATCTTTTGAGGATGTATGCACCCGTGGTCACGAACGGATTAACAATGACGTCGTTACATAAAGTTAAATTATTTTATCGTTTATTATTATATATTGTAACGTGTAAGCAGATATCCTTTATATGAGAAAATCATTGTACCAAGAGCAGTGTAGCTATTAAGACAGAAACCTTTTTTAAAACGGATAATATGTAATTTTATATATTCTTGCGTGTTAGAATATTATTCTAAAACGATTTCAGGATACGCCGCTGATTGTTAGTCTTATCTGTTAGATTACTTCTAAAATAATTAAAACACGGCTATGAAAGTTCCTTGTGAAAAATATGTCTGGTTTTATTTATTTATTTGCTTATTTTATCCACAACTTTTTGGTCCGTTGAATTTTTTCAGTAGCATTTCAGAAAATGTCTAACGTGAGCGAAGGTCATGGAGGCATCGACTGAGCAACAGCCTTAAGGGTGTTCTTAAATCAAAAAGGGCCACTTTGTGACACATGCATTCATTTATTTTTGTTCGGAAATGCATGAAACTAGCGGATGTTGTTATTCAGAAACTGTCTAATGGCACTCATTCTTTTGTTTTTTAAAAAAACACAATACTTTTTTTTATAACAAGCCTTCAAAGTGGACACTTTTGAGCCTATTTCCCGACGAAAGCAGAAAAACGGGTGATTGCGTCATCGAAATAGCTTATACCTCGATAAGTAATTTAATGATCATAAAATGGAAAAATAAGTTCCATTCGAAATCACTTCCATAGTCAGACATTCCAATTTTATAACTTTCTGTTAAAAAATGAATTTGTAAATGTGCCAAAACGTTTTTCGTTTGTTCAGCGGCTCAGTTAAGAATATCCTTAACGAACGCAGGTCGGACATTTCGTGCGAGTTCATATCCGCCATCGGTTTATGAAAGTGTTCGGCTCCCTCTTTTCACGCTCCAGTCGTCCTCGGGAGTTGGGTGACAGAGATGGACATTGGATTCGTGTGGATTCGGAATTTTACGAGGGCATCGGAGTGTGGGAGAAGCTCAGTGAACTCGAAAGTGTGTGGTATTTGGATTGTATTAGTGATGGGCGATTCTGGAAATTTTGAGAATCGATTAAAATCGATATCGTATAAAACAACATCGATCATAATAAGAATCGATTTCTCAGTTCTAGAATCTATACTAGAATCGATATTTCGATATTCAGGTTCACACAGAGAAGATCCAAATTACTAATTCCAAAACTTAGACAATTAGCAGGACCGTAATTACCGCCTCCCACCCTCCATCACCATTTAGGGAGGCATAGAATTAAGCTATTGCAGATTTTAGAGTCGGATAATAAGAATTTTAAATTTTAAAATGATTGTCACTTATGGTTGTCACTTATACAAAAACTTTGACAAATTTGAGAGACATAACTCAACTAATAACAACACTGAGTAACTTGGCATTAAACCGAGGATAAAGAGTGCCAAGAGCGTGTAACTAGGATGGGGAACAAAGAGTATAGACAAAAAAAAACTTTTTTTTTCTAATGCCAACCAAATGTTACACGAGATAGTTTGGAAGAACAAAAAATATGCCCCATTCCCAAGGGGCAGGTAAACCCCACTCTTGACGGAAGAGCGACCATAGCCCAAATGTATCTTTTGTCGAAGTTTCAAAATGAGGATTTACAATAAAATAGAACGAGAATTGGACATTTTAAAAATTGCATAAATACTTTGAACGGCATATTTAGTAAAGATTGGCGAGGAAGGAGGGGGGATTAAAACGGACAAACAAAAAAAAAAAAAAAAAAAAAAAAAAAAAAACATAATTAACTAATAACCCAAATAACTGAGCTCCTAAACAGAAATACAGTGTTTAACTTAATGTTGAATTCATGGAGTAGCCTGCGGGGAACATGCACTCTTTGAAACTATAAAAAGTGCCAAGAGCATGTGATGAATTACATGAGATGGTGTGGAAGAAGCAAAAAATATGCCCCCCACCCAGGGGGGCAAGGTAAATCCCAAAAGGACAGAAGGGCGACACCGGCCAAATGTATCTTGTGTTGAGGTTTCAAAATATGGATTTATAACAAAATAGAACGAGGATTAGACTTTTTTAAAATCGCAGTCATAATTTGAACGAACCTGTAAGTTAAGATTGGTGAGGAAGGGGAGTGGCGGTAGCACGGGCGAACTTGAAAAAAAAAAAAAAAAAAATAGTGGCACTCTGAGAGTGCCGATAGAAGTGAAACCTTGAACAATTACGTGTGTATTTTTTGAATCGTTAGGATATATAATTTTGAATCGTCAGGAATACTTTTAAATGAATAAAAAAAGTTTCTATAATATTAAAGAATATAATAATCTCTATTAAAAAAAAAAAAAAAAAAAAAAAAAAAAAAAAAACGCGCGATACCATATGTCCAGCTATTGTAGTTAACTCACTATAACTACTTTCTTACATTTTAAAACGCGATAAATACACCAACCAAAATTAGACCATACTATCGATACCTTAATCCTTATCCAAATAAATCATTTTGTATTAATGCCTGTTACAATATCTGTAGATTACTTTTTGAATTATTCAAATCGGACATTCCATTCAAAAGATATTACGAATTTAAAGATGACAATTTAAAGAATTAATAGCGCTGCTGAGTACTCGGTAGCCAATAAGCTTAGGGATTACGTGTGCAGTCAAACGATTGCGGGTTCGAACCCCATTTTCGCTAATATGTATCAATGTTTTTTTTTTTTTTTTTCGAAGAAGTTTGAAAAATTAAAATTTTAACACATTATGAGTTCGTAACGTGACCTGAAATGATGGGAGAAAATTTCTTATGCTTGATTTGTAATGTATGCAGCATAAGCTTTCAACAGACATATTGTATCAAGAAATGAGAAAAAACCCCTCTGCCCCGCTCCCCCCAAAAAAAGGTCCTATAGGGGAAACCGGGAAACTTAAATAGCAAAAAGAACGGCGAGAAATGGTTAGCTATACTAGAATTTTTCTCAACACTGTAACTCCTATAGAAGCAAAGTTATAGCCTTTTAAAGATTGAAATGAAGTGAAGAAATAAGCAAAATTAGGTGAGTGATCGACAGGGGGGGGAGGGGTCCACAGCTCTGGGGGTGCCATGTAGCTTAAACTTTTAAGTTAAAAATGGTAGAGAATTCAATGAGCGAAATTTTAAGGTGTATATTGGGGGAGGGTGCAAGCCCCCTCCCCCCTCAAAAATTTTTTGTTTCTTTTGAAGAAACTAAAAAAATATGCCCTCCGGCGGGGCGCAGATAAACCCCAAACGGGCGGAAGGGCGACCCTTTATTTATCTTTTGTCAAGGATTTAAAATGTGGATCTAAAATAAAATAGACCGAGAATTGGACATTTTAAAAACTGTACACATATTTCGAACGGCCCTGTAAGTTAAAACTGACGCGGAAGGGGGGGGGGATTAGAAGAGATGAGCGTGAAAAATAAAACGTAATAAACTAATACTTCAAATAACTGGACTTCTAAACAAAAATATAACGATTTAACCTAGTGTCGAATTAATGGGATGGCCCGCAGGGGATTACCCCCCCCCTCCCAGAAGTTATGAGATTTTATGCTGTTTAATGCACAAATTGCGATTCCCCCTCTCTTACAGAGCTGTAAAACATGATGCCTTCCTCCGGTTGTCGCAGAAAAATACCTGCATTCAACGCTGATTTAGCATACAAAAAGAAAAAAAAATCGAAATCGAATCTAAACATCGAAATCGAATCTAGATATCGACATCGAATCTGAAGATCGACATCGAATCTAAAGATCGACATCGAATCTAAAGATCGACATCGAATCTAAAGATCGATCTTACGGGCAGAATCGATTTTACATTTTTACTTTCTTTTGTAACTTTACAAGAAGAGAGTATTAGATTCGTGAAAAATTTTGACTTCCCGTTTTCGATGGATTTATATATTTTAGAAGGTCTTTAACACGATTTCATGGTTTTTAAGAAATATCTGTCTGTGTGTGTGTGTGTGTGTGTTTGTATCTGTCACTCTGTGAGCCTGTATACGACAAAAAATTCTGACCGTTCAATCTCAAGAACAAATGCACGGAATTCCACAAAACTTTAGATTTAGTTTGACCTTGATATAAACTGAATCTAATTAATTTTTGGTGTATATAGCCTAACAGGTGGCGCTGTTGTGCTGCATTTTTTGCGATTTGCGCAACAGCTATATCTGAATAACGAATGAACGGATTTTCATCACATTTTAGATCCAGTTAGTCCTTGACATGAATTGATGTTCTTTGCATTTTGATGTATATAGCTTCCCAGATGGCGCTGCTATACTGAATTTTTCACAATTTCCACTCAGCGCCATGTGAAAGGGGAGGGGGGGGGGCGAAAAGAAGCGGTCGTTCTGAGCACGGAAATTTAGGGTGCGCCAAATTTTTACTACTAACATCACTTCTAGCATCACAAGAAAAAGTTAATAGGGGGGGGGGGGGGGGGGGCTAAATTGGAACTTTGAACCGGGCGCAGTTCTCTTTTGGCAAGCCCCTGTTTCCATTTTAGCTTTATCTCAAGAACTAATGCACGGACTTTTATAAAAATTTAGATTCAATTAGTCCTCGATATTATTTGATGCTAATTACATTTTAGTGGAAATCGCTTAAGAGATGACGCTGCTATACTGCATTATTCATGATTAACGCAATAGCGCTATCTCAAGAACGAATTTTTATCAAAATTGAGATTCAGTAAATCTCTGACATAGATTAATGTTATTTAGTTCTTGGTGTAAATTGCCCTACAGGTGGCGCTGATATGCTGCATTTTTTATGATTTCGCAATAGCTGTATCTCGCGCTTTCATGGATTTTCATCAAAATTCAGATTCAGCTGGTACCTAATAAAAATTGATCCTGATCAATTTTTGGTGTACATCACTCAACAAAAAACGCTATTTTACAGGGGGGGGGGGGGGGTCTGAGGTTTCTTTAATTCTTCTATCTTAGAAACTAATACACTGAAATTTTGGAATTGGCACATCCGTCTATTTTATCTTCGATTTTTGGAGGAAAATGAAAATTATATTACCTTCAGAGAAAACGATTAAAAATTTTAAAGTATCGATTAAATCGAGTTGGCCGTAGTATCGATTAAATCGATTTAAAAAATCGAAATTGCCCATCACTTGATTGTATCTAAAGTATTGCCATAAGACGTTCATTCTTCTTATTCAAACTTATAAGATGAATCCGTCTTTTAGCTCACAGGCTACTATAAACTATTTTTACCGCAGGTTTAATATGCATGTATGTATGCAACGCAATAATTTTTGATAGTACGATAATACGATTTGCTTTAAATCTTGTAAATAGGTCTTTTTGATAAGACACTTCTCAATATATTACCAAAAAAATTAATAACTTCCCAATATATTCCCACGAAATTAATATTATTAATTTCTTGGGAATCACTGGTTAAGCATAAAGGAATGAGTGGGGCTGGAATCCCCTCCCATTACTTTAGATAAACGGATTTTTCATGCAGAAATATACGATTTGCTTCAAATTAGGTATGTCGGTTTATTTTGACTAGGTGAAAGGTTGATTGGTTATGTGTAAAGTGGGGCTGCGCGGAGATAATCCCCTTCTTTATCTATTTATCGTTTTGTAGAGAAAAAAAATGAATTTTATTTTTTGAATAATACACAAGAATAAGAGTACAATATAGAATTAGTGTGAATGACCTTTGATCTCATTATAACTGTTCACTTTTAGCTACAATTACATAGTAAAGAGTGAGCTGTTGACAATGGGGGGGGGGGGGTTGTTTCATAGACCTTTTTCTACACTCTATATATTGTAGAGGAAGACGTGAAGCAATTGCCTCTTAAGGGCCCGCTTCACTCAAATGAAAAGACCCGTTCGCTAATGCTAATCCTATGGAAGAAATTTGTAAAGATATCTCGGTTGCATTTTAATATTTTTAAATGATTCTTTTTTGCATTGGATAGCTGAGATTGATCTGCAGGCAGGCCGTTTTGTACTTTTTCGATTTTATTTACAGATATTTCTTATGAGGGTGATTTCGCTTTCCAAACCGTTTCTGAAAATGAAAGCATTCTCGTAAAAAATATCTGTAAACAAAATCAAAAAATTAAAAAACGGCCTGCTTGCAGATTCATCTCAGCTATCCAGTGCAAAAAGAATCATTTAAAAATATTAAAATGCAACCGAGATATCTTAATGAATTTCTTCCGTAGGATTAGCATTAGCGGAGGGGTCTTTTCATTTAAGTGAAGTGACCCCTTAATTAACGTCTTGCTTACTGTTGTGCATGTAAAAAAATTGCAAAAAACTACTCTCATCCGTGACATAGTTCACATGGCATTCAATAAATGCATTATTGAAGCAAATCCTTTCACTCCCGATAAATAAAAACTTATTTGAAAGTAACCAACACTTTATCCCATTTTATTGAAGTAAGTCATTATTTCTAACTGACAGGAGACTTGACATAACTCAGTCATGAAATTCATCAAATTTTGTGCCAAATAATATAAACAGCCCCGAAATAATTAGACAAATCTCTTGTCGTAAAACGAAAAAAAAAAAAAAAAAAAAAAAAAAGCTGAAGGAGTTCTAATATAACAATGTATTTTAGCTGGTATTAGGTGCGAAATTTCTACATTCTTGTAAGATTTTAAAATTAACTATTTCAATAAATAAACAAGTTGGAAATTGCACGTGAAGCGTAGCAAATGAGGTGCGTTCGTACGATAACGAAGTTTTAAAAATATCACTCGCATATATCAATCTCATATAACTGTAAACAATTACAATTAAAATGCGCACGAAACAATGTTCTCCCTATAACATTATGCAATGGAATACTTTTGTGTGGCCTTGTAAATCAATAACAAATATTCTTTGCACCACAGATTATGCAAAATGTATATTATAATATGTACTTTATAGATGCATATCAATTTTATTACGTTCGAATGAGTGTAACACCATTAAAATGCATTTGAAACATTTTTCCCCATTAACCGTAATGTAACGGAATACTTTTGATTGTCCCTGTATTTGAACTATGCATCCGATTTTGATAAAATTTGAAATAACTTGACAAAATTATGTAGTAATTATATGTTTTAAATTTCAAACGATTAAAATGCATTTGAAACTTTTTTCTCCATTGACCGTAATGTAGCGGAATTCTTTTGATTGTCCCTGTAATTGATCTATGCATCCGATTTTCATATAATTTGAAATGACTCGCCAAAATTATGTAATAATTATGCATTTTAAATTTAAAACGATTCAGTTGGGTAGTTTTTGTGTTGTTATATGCGGACGGACGGACTGAACGACAACAATAGGTGCTACGTATAATTACGAACGCACCTAATAAATGCAAAAAAACCTAATAAATAAATAAAATATAAGTAAAAAGTTTATTTTTAAAAAAGATAATAAAAATCCCATTTTGCCTTGAAAACTCGGATTTTGTTATCGGTTTAGACAGGATATATTAATAAAACTCACCTGAGCTAGGTTTTTTTTGTATAACCCTGTTAGGAACAGACTCCATTTTTGAGCATACGAAAACTAATACAACTTGTAGTTTTTAGCTCACAGGCTATCATAGCCTGAGAGATAATGTGCCCGTACGTTCTGTATGTACGTTCGTGCGTAACGCGATAACTCATGATAAAAATATCCGATCCACTTGAAATTTTGTATGTAGGTATATCCTGACAAGGCGCTTCCCTGATTAGTTTTTGGAGTTCATTCGATATGTATAAGAGGGGGAACGGGGGGCTCATGCCCCTCCCCTTCGTTGATATAAATGGGATTTTCATGCAGAATCAAGTTTTCGTTCAAAATTTAGATTAGGATCATTCTGATGAGGCGATTCCGTGGCTGTTATTAGCTGTTCATTGAATAAGTATAAACAGGGGGAACGGGGGTTCTAATGCCCCCCCCCCTTAATTTATATAAATGGGTTTTTCAAGCAGAATTTTCAGATTTTGTTCAAATCTCTGAATAGTTTTGGAAGTTTAATGGCTAAGTATAAAAGAGGGGGATAACTCCTTTTAATTTATATAAATGCTAAATGGGTTTTTTTTAAGAATTATCTCATTTGCTCTGAATTTTGGATATAGATTTTTTATATGATAAAGCATGTCTTTGATAGTATAGGAGGTTCAATGATTAAGTATAAAAAAAGTGGAAAGGGGAGAGCTGTTTCCCCTTCTTAATTTTTTTTCGAACGGAATTAACCCTTGAAAATATAAGGCTTTAATTTACAATTAGTATTTGTAGCCTGTGAGCTCAATGCCATCAGTTTAACTGGGCAGTATTCTTTTTAGGTGCGTTCGTAATTATGTAAATACGTAGCACCTATTGTTGTCGCTCAGTCCGTCCGTCTGTCTGTCTGTCCGTCTGTCTGTCTGTCCGTCTGTCTGTCTGTCTGTCCGTCTGTCTGTCTGTCTGTCCGTCCGCATATAACAACGCAAAAACTACCCAACCGAATCGTTTGAAATTTAAAATACATAATTATAACATAATTTTGTCGAGTCATTTCAAATTTTATGAAAATCGGATGGATAGATCAAATTACAGGGACAATCAAAAGGATTCCGTTACATTACGATCAATGGGGAAAAAAGTTTCTAATGCATTTTAATCGTTTGAAATTTAAAACATATAATTATTGCGTAATTTTGTCGAGTCATTTCAAATGTTATAAAAATCGGATGCATAGATAAATTACAGGGACAATCAAAAGGATTCCATTACATTACGGTCAATGGGGAAAAAATTTCAAATGCATTTTAATCGTTTGAAAATTAAAACATATAATTATTAGGTAATTTTATCGAGTTATTTCAAATGTTATGAAAATCGGATGCATAGATCAATTACAGGGACAATCAAAAGGATTCCGTTACATTACGGTCAATGGGGAAAAAAGTTTTAAATGCATTTTTATGATGTTACACTCATTCGAACATAATAGAATTGGCATGAATCTATGAAATATATACTAAAACATGCATTCTGTACAATCTGTGATGCAAAGAGTTTTCATTATTAAATTACAGGGCCACACAAAAGTGTTCCACTACATAATGCTATACGGAGAAACATTGTTTGGGGCGTGTTTCAATTATATTCAACTATTTCACATTTTATGAATAAGATATAAGTTTCTGAGGTGTAATAAAAATTACTTTCTGCATATTTACAGAAACACAAAGATTTCGACTACTATACTATATCCGAAGTACGCTCTACTATATCAGCAAGATTTTAATATTTTTAAAATTTCGTTATCGTACGAACGCACCTCATTTGCTACGTTCACGTGCAATTTCCAACTTGTTTAACTTTTTACCAGCCCAATGCGTTACCAGATTTAAACTTAATATTTCTTCCAAAACGGACACTAATAAATTGAAAATCTACTGTGTTTTTTTAAATAATTTTTTTTTATTAAGTATTTGGAAAATAATTTTTATTCTCGGTAGAGAACTGTGAAATCTGAAGTATATCTGAATCTTGTTATTGGTTGAATTCCGCATCTAAATTTTTTTTATTCGTTTCCTGATTGCTCCATTTATAATGTCAAAAAAATGGTATAATTCTATTTTTTATTTTATTCTTTTCTGATTGGTCCATGTTTAATGTACAGAAAGGAAATACTTCTGTTGCCACAATAACAAAAAAGTGATAAAGAATTAAAAAAAAATAATAATAATATCTCAAAAACAAATTTAGATATAGATTTCAAATAAATTGCTTTTTAAAGTGCAATTTTTTTCTCAACGCAACGGTGTAAAAAATTAAAATGTGCGATATTTAGAAGTTTAAAAAGTGTAAAACTGAAATTTCATTTAAAATTTGTTTATAATGAGTCCAGGAATATTAATGTTTAATCCGTGTCGTGTGTAATGAGGCATTCAGAAGTCAGTCTGATTCACTCTAACAAATAAAAATGCACTATCTATAAACTTCTGTTTTTTTATCATTTGCCTAGGAATATTAATGTTTGATGCATGGCGTAAGTACTAATATAGGATTCATTATGATCATCCTAAAAATTATATTTATTATTATCATTAATTTAAATGTAAAATTTATTTATAAGTCTTTAAAATTTTAGTCTTTGAAAATGTTATTTTCCAAATAGTCGTTGTGATTTGTTAAATTACAATTTTGTTTATTTTTTAGTTTTATTTTCATTTTTATTTATTTTTTGATTTTTTTTTACTATATTTTATTTTATTTTTTATTTTTTGCTAAATTGACATTCTTTATCTACAGAATAATGATAGAAAAATAATGATCGGTTCAATTTGAAGACTTGGATAAACAAACTCAAAAACCGGACGGAATGATGCATAACATCATTATATCTAAGATTGCAGGCTAAATTCATTCGAATAAAGTTTACATTGTCGAATAAAGTTCGAATCAAAATATAAGTTTGTAAGTATTAAATTCTAATGACGCAGTGAATCTTATTCAAAGTAATTAAATTAACTTCAGATTAAAAAAGATATATACATATTTATTTACAAAAGAATATTAATTATTACTCTCATTGAGAGTTCAATTTTTACCGAACGAGTCGGTTTCGAAAAACATTCTACTGGAGAATAAAAATCGTCTGTCAAAAAACAACAAAAAGATTCGTTGCCAACAGCAACCAAGTAACAAAAATTGTCTTGTTGGTAAAACCACGGAGGCATTCACAACACGGAACTCTTTCCTTCGCAAAAATTTGAATGAAATCGAGATTGAATTTAGAATGGAAATCCGCAATCAAAAAAAATCTCAATGGAAATGTCGAATTCCATTTGCATGGAAACATCTATTTTCGCGGTAACACTAACCCTATCATTCCTCGCATTAAATGTGTATAATGAGGCACCAAGCCGTGCTGAAAAGGGAGGGAATCGGTTATATGGGTTTAATTGAAAATCGTTGCAGGAAAGAGGCAATTTATATTTTAATTTCGAAAAGGGAAAACAAAACACAGCAGTGGAGGATGTTTTCTCACAAAATCTAAATGCAAATCCAAAAGCTGCCATGGAGTCTTTGTGCTGTTATTTTATTTAAATATTCATTTATTTAATATTTTTATTACGTGAATTATCACATGATAATTCATACGGTTTTATTACGTGATAATTCACGTAATAAAATAAAAACATCAATAATTTTCAAGCGTCATTTCACTGTTGAAAACTAATTGCAAAATTAATTAAAAAAATATATATACTTATTTATTTATTTATTTTCATAGTGTAGAGCAACAAAAGTCCATTTTTACTTTCTTCTATCTTTACAAGAAGAAAGTATTGAAATCGTGAAATATCTCGACTTCCAGTTTTCGACGAATTTATACGCTTTAGAAAGTGTTGAACACTATCTGGTAGTTTTTAGAAAATATCTGTTTATGAGTGTATGTGAGTGTGAAATGTCAGGAGTGAATATTAATTATTGTCTGTCTTTTTGTATGTGACAAAAGTTTGTTCGCTCTCTATCTCAGCAACTAAAGTACGAATTTCACAAAATTTTACATTGAGCTAAAACTTAATATAAACTGATTTTGATTAGTTTTGGTTTATATTACCCAACAGGCAGTGTCTTTGCTGTTTTTTTCAAGATTTCTGCTATAACTCTACCTCAAGAATTGATGCACGAATTTTCATCTAGCTTCAGACTCAGTTTGACATTTATACAAGTTGTTGCTGATTCGGTTTCCATATAATTTGTCTTATAATGGCGCATTTACGCTGAATTTCTAATACTTTTTGCAATGTCTCAATCTGAAAAATTGATACGCAGATTTTGTTAGACGTTGACAAAGCTGTTGCTGATTAAGCTTTAGTGTAGTGTAAATCATTCAACAACCGGAGCTGCTATGCAATATGTTGCATGATTTACATGATTCTAGTGATAGTCTTATCTGAAGAACTATAGCACGAAATTTCACATCATTTAAATTTTCATGATGGGCATGGATTGTGATTAAATTTTGTCACTGTACCAGCGAATTTCAAAGTATTAACAAGTATGAGACAGGAAAAAAGTTTTGGTATTGGCAGATCTGACGAGTTATTTGTATTTTCTTCTTAACAAAGCCAGTGCCAAACATACTAATACTTTGTTTCCAATCAGACAATGTCGAATCTATTTGCGTATTGGAAGTTATTGCCTATCTGCTTATGCAGTTACATATTTAATTTTTTTTCCTGCAATAAAAACATATAAATCCCATATAAAAAGGCTGAATGGCGTATTTTTAACTTTTAAAGACAACACCAAAGAATCTGTTTTTTATACCCCTTTTTTCAACCAAAAAATATTTTACTTTTATTTTTCTTGGTAAATTTTCTGAAACCTGCTGGAGATTATTTATTTTATAATAAGGACCTGACAATTCGACGTATAGTTCGATACTTAGTTTAGAGTCGAATGTTCGACTTTCTAATAATTGTATCTTCGTCTGTAGCTGTCTATTTGTCTTCAATAAATGTAGTGTTTGTCTTTTAGAGGAGTTATAATCTTGGATAGGAGGCCTAGCGCCCCATAATAGCAGTGATTTTTTTCTTTCTGATCCCAATTATTATCTGCAATTATATTATGCAGGAGTGGATATTAATTACAAAAATCCTGTTTGTAAAGTTCAGTACAAAAACAGTATCTCATCAGTAAATAAAGTCTTTAAAAAATAAGTAAATAAATAAGAAAAAAAATAAAATAAACGAAGTGATTGGAGAGACTGCTCACAGTCGATGCGTGTTCCTTTCAGTGACAACAGAGTGAACAACTTTTAGCGATCACTGCACATCTGATGATGGCAGTGATAATTTCGTTAGAAGCGCCCCTAATTCGAGGCGCTTCTAGCGAAATTAACTGAAAAAAAAGTCACGCTTTATTGAAAAACTATGGACGAGCAGGATTTAATTGAAAATATCTACCAAATGTTCTTGGAAAAACTTCTTCGCTCTGTTTTTCTAGAGGAATTAAAAAAAGGAATGCATAATAGACTGCCTACAGACTAATTGCATGACTACACTGATTTTTTTTCAGTCCAAACAGACGATACCTGAGATATGGAAGAAGGTAACCTGCATTTTTAGAAATAAATTCATTCTTAAACATTTTTTTTCTTCATTCATTTACAGTATTTTGTGTAAAGACATACGAATGAAAAATGACTTACTTTATCCTCCAAAAAAAAAAAATCTGAATGGAAATTTCCCCGTCCGATTTAAAATGCAATAATAGTAGAAAAAGGAAGAAGCGGTATCGAGAAAAAATGAAATAAAATAAATTAAAATCTAAATGGAAAATAGAGAATTCCATTTACATCGAAACTCACTTTCATCTATTTTCGCGGTCACCGTAACACCAGATAGCGCCTCGAACGAGATTCTGAACCTAATAAGGCCCCCCCCCCCCACCCGGGAAGAAATGTCCCTTATTAAAAAGGGCAGGGAGACTAGGTGAATGGGTTTTAATTGGAAGTTTCGATCCTAACTGACTGATAAGAAGCCAATAAGGAAATACAGTAAAACCTCTAAATAACGGACAGCTCGGGAGCGTTTAAACTGTCCGCTATTCGGAGATGTCCGCTATTGGGAAAATCTCGGCGATTCAAAAAATTGATAAGAAATGCATATGTTTCCTTATTTGACTCATATATATCCTAAATATAGGACTGTAAAACTATACCACCGTCTATTACATAATTAATAAGATATTAATTTTTTTTAAGCAATAAAACTGAAATGAAATTGTGCACACCTTTTGCTTTTGCTTGCGATTACATGCAATTTGCTTTTCAGTGTCAAGTTCTAGTCAAGGTAATAGTTTTTAATACTTTTGAATCATACTTACTTTTTTGTCTTACAAAAAAATTGTATAACTGCTCACCACATTTTGCCGCTTCTTAACAGTATAAAATCTCAAATTTTTTACGAGGGAGGAGGCATACCAAAGCTCTGGAAGGGACATAGTCTCCCAATTCACCCCTTGAATTCAATACAGGGCACGGGAAAGGGATTTAACCCAGTCTAACACTAAATTTATCAGTGGTCAGAAAAATTATGACATATTTTCCCGACAAATTTAGAGATTTTTTACTTTTTTTCACTTTTGTTTCACATTAAAAATAAAATTCTCAGCCTTCATCATCAAAATTAGTGTCCGCTATTCGGAATGTCCGTTATTCAGAGGTTAAACATATAAAAATGTAGGTTTTGGGAGTGGGGATTGAAAACTGTCCGTTAAATAGAGGTGTCCGCTATTCGGGAGTGTCCGTTATGGAGGTTTTACAGTATTATTGATGCCGTCTTAGAATTCGCAGAAATATTTAAACAGACCTATGATATCAATATATCATATATCATTGAATATGACGATGTTAGGTAACAAATTGATAAACTTATCTTTTCCTCTAGTTAAAAAAAAAAAAAAAAAAAAAAAATCCTTTCTTTTAAAGTAACTAAAAAAATCATGATCACAACAGGATCTACATTACAGTTAAAGTTATAAAATATATCACCCCTTTTCTCATTTTAGTAATAATTAAACCACTCCCTTAATATAACCGTCACCGAAATCCCAGCACATATATTTCATTCATTCCATACCTTATATGGTCATGAAAACCGAATGTGGTTTTCTTATTCCAGCTGCTCTACAATAAAAATGCTGCATAAGATGTTTTGCGCGTCGTACATATTCCAATATATCTCCTTCTCATGCTACCGCTCCTTATATGGTATCCATTCGCAAAGTTTAGATCGCCTCATGAGCCCCAAAGCCTATCCCACAAAATTCCTTTGCTTTTTCAAATTCCAATATCAAAGTTTAAACTCTTTTATCGCCAATTAGCGATTATCTTGTTAATATGCTAAGTACAAAATCTCTCTCTCAGAAGAAAAAATATTGCACGCATATTTTGGCCAAATATCATATACATGCCAAACATTGTAACCTTTGGCGATATCTGACAACTGATGTTATCTTGGTTCTGACTAAAAGAACTGTCACTTTTTCTCTTGGCCTGGCCCTGCTGTAACTACCAATAATTACGTTGAGCGTCCTACTCTCTCGAAAGGGCAAAAATAAAACTTTACTTTAAAGAACCTGGCTGCATATTTGTCTTTTTATCGATCTACTTTTCACGGCATTGATGATAACTTGTAATAGTCAATATTAAATCTGCAAGATACCGTAATTACCCAAGATTTCCATTACAAACTTTGGTGCTATAAGACCGTACTTAGCCCGACTAGAGGAGTATGGGCGCTCATAAAATCCGGAGAAATCGCTGCTGTCTATAGTGGTTTCGCATTTTCTCTGCATGGCATGCGGTGTTTTCGAACAACTCAAGATTTATTGCTCCGTCTGCGCATCACAGGATTCGAGACGTATTCCTTCTTCTATGGGTCGCAGGGTGTTGGATGCGGCAAAAGAGGCTCGTCCCTCCCAGTATGACAGTTACTCAAGCCTTAGCCAGCTGGAAAAGTGATGTCAAATCAAAAGTTTTTTTTTTCTTCGACCCTGATTGATCGACCTGCGTGGCTCCGTCCGCTGTCAACATTCATCATCGCGTTCGTATCTCGACGTGCTGCGGTCAACTCAGTGTCTTCGGCAGTTTTTTTTTCTTTTCAATTTCGGCTGCAGTGCTCGTCATAATTGTTTGTGAATTCATCATGTGTGATATATGCTCCGGTCATCTCCGTGCTTTCAGTGGCGTCTATCAGCTGCAATGCGTGTCATAAGTGTGTGTGAAGAAAGATACCCAAAAAAATGTGATATCAACGAAAGTTTTGTTTTCTTTTCTCATCAGAATTTTCAACATACACAAAAAAAATAATAAATCCAAAAAAAATTTGTAGCGATTAATGTGGCAATTAGTCGAGCACAAAAAAAGAATTAGTGAAATATATGCAATGAGGTGTTTGTGATAAATAAGTCATCAATCTCACATACAGAATTTTTCATTGAGAAATACGCAAAAATATTAAAAAAAAGTGTGTGCCAATTATCTTTATTCCTTGAGTGCTTTCCAAAATGATTATCAATGGTACACACATAAGTTTTGAATGTGAAATATGCTTGTGATCCCTGTTGACAGGGATGCTAAAACAATATACACACAAAAAAAAAAAAAAATTTTTTTTGAATTTGTGCTCAAGCGAAATTTTATTACATCAATAATGCCACAACACTTAGATTTATGTTTTGCTATTATTATTGTTATTGTTTTATTTGGATACATGATTATTTAAATAAAATTTTTTTTGTTCAGAGCATTTCAAAAAAAATAGTAATAATGCTTTTTAATACTTATTTGATTAAACTTTATCTTACGGTATTAAAACATCTCAATTATAATCCTGTATCCAAGCATTAATAAGATACCCTTTATATTTTTATTATGCATACATACATTTTCTTACTCTTTAATCTAAAAAAAGGGTGATTTTTTTTTCATAAAATTTTTTTTTGATACAAAGTAAGTAATTTTCAATGTGATATTTTGTTCAGAGTCATGAGAGAACAAATAGATGTTTTCAGTAATAGATAAAAAAAATATAAGAGTAAGACATTTCTAATACTATCTCATTTACGAGCTAGATATTTTTAACTAAGTGCTTTAACAATTTTTATTATGGTATCTATTTTTATTATTTAAGTGATATTTTGTGTTTTTATTATTATTTTATTTGACTTTAAATGATTGTGAGTACCTTTGAAATCTTTAGAATTTAGTCAAAGGAATACGTGTGCAATTAAATAGTAGCCCTACACCTACCAATTAACATTTACAAATAGTTTTAAACCTTTTTTTTTAGTATTTGTTGCATTAGATCAGCTACATATTTAACTGATATGGCTAATTCTAAGATTACTTTCAAAACCATCACTTTTGATGGCGATGCTAATTTGGTTGACTTTTTCTTCAACCAAATCAAAACATTAGCCAAAGCACACGGATGGAAGGATCAGGACACCATCCAGTTTCTAGGTAGTAAGTTATCCGGACCTGCGCTTACTTTCTTTACTCAGAACCCATCTATTTATAAAGCTGACAAATTAAAATTTGTAGAAAAAGAATTCAAAAAATTCTTTGCCCCCCCTAGTAAAACAACAGCGCTCGTGGAATTTAACAATTTAATAATGCTGCCTCAAGAAACGATTAGAAACCTTGCACACAGAATAAGTATTCTAACTACTCGAGTACATGATAACATAAAAGATAAAGAAGCCTTAGACAATATTAAATACACAAAACTAATCTCGTGCATTCCACCCCCACTGAGAATTAAATTGCAAGAGGAAAACATTCTCGATTATGACACTGCTGTTGACAGGGCACAAATGTTGCAGGATATAATGCAAAATGAGAATGTGCTACAAACATGTAACACAACAAATCCTGTAGCAGACTCTATTGCTAATCAGTTAAAAATTTTAACTGAAAGAGTCAATGCATTAACATTAACAAGCATTCCAAATGAACAAAACATAGACGCAATTCACAGTATAACCCCACAAAATTCAAAACAGCGTGAACAGTATGCGAACAAGGACTTTAAAAGGAAGCATACGGTTTCACCTAAACATAACACACGTAAAAATAAATCTACATCACCACCCGCTTGCCAGCTATGTGCGAAGCGTGGCCACACAGCAAAACATTGTTTTAAATGGCGTAGAGCAAATTCAAATAGAAATAAACATAGTTATAAATACGACAATAACTATAGAAGAAATGATAACAGAAATGGTAATTTAAACTACTAATGAGATGTACTTCAGCTGATGGCTTTACATCTCAAAAGAAGTCTAACACATCAGCAACTTCAGACGAATTTCCATGGACTCATGACCCAACACTGCCTACACTCTGTCCAGACAGAAGGGTTAAATCCGTTGCTTCGCAAACAAAATGTGAAGTTAAATGGTCCAAAAATTCTGCATCACAAACAGTCGAAAACAATAATGAAGTAGCTTCACAAACTGTTAACATATGTGATGACAAAGTTGCAGTTATTTGCAATGTAAATAATTCATCCCCAACACTCCCCCTCATAAAGGCCTCCATTGCAAGACATAAAACTAACTTTTTGCTCGATACTGGTTCATCCATTTCAATTATATCACAAGATTTGTTTGAAAAAATTAAAGACAAACTAAAATATAAAAGATTAGGAACAGGCGTCACTATTAAAACAGTTAATTCAGATGTTCAGTTCACTGCATGCATTAAAACTTCTATTCGCATACACCAAAAGTCATTCTCGCATAATTTCTACATTGTTGACATATCGAATTCCGCTAACTTCCAGGGAATTTTAGGCTTTGATTTTATTCACAAAAATAGAATTGTGATAGATATTCATAAGAATAAAATGTCAACAAATGAATTTAGCATACCACTACTTGATTCTGCCTTATGTGAGAATGAAACACATCATCTTGAAACACATGAAATACATCAATCGGAAAAATTCCCAAAAGAAATTCGATTGGAGAATAAACTTAAACTAGAACCACAGGAAAAGAGGTGGATCTCCATAAAAACTGATTCAATTGACCCAAGAAAACATTACTATTTTCAATGTGAAACAAAAAAGAATATAATTTCTTACGATAGTATTGTAGGTGGTCAAAGTTATGAATCAGACATGGAAGGAACTCAAAACACAACTAGATCCCCACAAAAATTCCAGTTTTATGTTTTTATACAAAATTCATCTACCAAACCTGTACACATAAACAAAAATGCACGAATAGGAACTTTATTTGAAACAATGGACATTATGGACCCGTCACAAAACACAAATTTTCATCAAATTATGAATTCATGTGAAAATGTTTCGAATTTTAATCTTAAATCTCAGGATAACTTAAAGGATTACATTTGTAATTATATTCAGGCATCAAATGAAACATTAAATCAACGTAAAGAAGAACTAAAAATTAGTGACTTTAATTTAAATCATTTACAGGAAGAGAATGCAAAAAGGTTAGGAAAATTATTGCTTGATAATTATGCATCATTTTCCAAATCCATAAAAACACTAGGCCACACAGACAAGGTAGTCCCAAATTTAAAGTTTATAAATGACTATCCCATAAAAACATTACCATTTCCCCTCCCACAATCATTACATAACGAAATGAAAGAGCAAATTCATCAACTTCTTGAAGCAGATATTATAGAACGAAATTGTTCTGAGTGGGCATGTCCCATTTTGCTTGTAAAAAAGAAGACTGATCAGTCTGGAAAACAGAAATACAGACTCGCTCTAGACTTACGTATGTTAAATTCCGTGTTACAAGGCTCATCATACCCCCTACCAAAAATACAAACCATAATTTCAAATTTATCCGCATACAAATTTTTCACTTCACTAGACTTCAAAATGGCGTATCATCAAATAGACCTTCCGGAACAATTTCAAGACCCACTAACCTTTACATGTATCTATGGGACTTTTAAATATAAACGCCTAGTATTTGGTCTAAAGTCATCAAGTGGATTCTTCCAACATTTAATGGATTCTTTAATTGATGAATTGCAAATTGATGGAGTATATTCATATCAAGATGATCTAATATTTGGGTCAAACTCATTTGAGGAAACTTGTTCAAAGTTAGATAAAATACTTAAAATCTTAACTAAGTATAATTTAACATTGACTCCAAACAAATGTACATTTCATACATCAGCAGTTGACTACTTAGGGTTCCATATTGAAAACCACTCTATTGCACCGATTCAGGCAAACATTGTTAAAATTAACTCGTTTCCCACACCAAAAACTAAGAGACAATTAAAAAAATTTATTGGTTTAGTAACATTTTATAAATCATTGGTGCCATCATTTTCGGAAATTATTCAACCTCTCATTGATTTGACTACTCCTAAAGCTACATTTAAATGGACACAAAAACACCAAGAATTATTCAAAAAAATGCAACAAGTGTTCTTTAGTTCACCTATGGTTCGCTTACCAGATTGGTCAAAAACCTTTTACGTTAACAGTGACGCATCTAAGGTAGCGATAGCTGGTGCATTATTACAGGAACATGAAGGACAATTACTTCCTATTGCATATTTTTCTAAATCTCTTAAACATGCAGAAAAACGTTACCCAGCTTTAAAACTTGAATTAATGGCCATTTATAAATCAGTAATCGCATTTAAGTACTATTTATACAACAGGAAATTTGTAATTTTGTCAGATAGTGCTCCCTTAAAAAAATACAAGAATACATGTAACCCTGCGGATTTAACTACACGTTGGCTAACTGAACTTTCTGAATACACCTTTTCCTTCGAACATGTACCGGGATCATCCAATGTACTTGCTGATTATCTATCAAGGTGTACATTTGAAAACAATACCCAAGATCTTAAATCAAATCCTGAACTCCTTAATGACCCTCATGCTTTACCAATTGTAGATAATGATATTTCGGACAATATCGAAGAATCCAATAAAAACAAACCCAACTCAGTAAATTATTTAATTTCAGGCAGAGATGCAAACAAGGATCCATTACTTGAAATATCAAACGACACATTTGTCAGTGAGCAAAGAAAGGACCCAAATTTGGCCGAAGTTTACAATGAGATTTTAAGAAATGGATCATCAAAAAAATTTCCGATGTACTTCATACATCCTGACAGTAAGGTTCTCATGACAAAAAAAGAAAACGTATATAATAACACATTTTCGTACCATATTATTGTACCAGACTCACTTAAGGCTAAAGTTTTAACAATTTGTCATCTGTCACACTTTGGGTTAACTAAAACATATGCATTTGTAATAGCTAGATATTTTTGGAAAGGAATGTATACCGACACGTTAAATTTTGTAGCATCTTGTACTAAGTGTATTCAAACAAAACATCACATAACACCACCTGCTCCACTTCAGCCCACTTACACACCAACCCACCCAGGACATACCATTGGGATTGACTTACTAGGACCATATAAAAACGGACAATCAGTTTTAACGGTAACAGATCATTTTTCACGGCACCTCGAACTATTTGCTTTGCATACAACAACAACTGACAAAATTGCTAAATGTTTATTTGATTACATAACTACCTTTGGCAGACCTGCCACTATTCTCAGCGATTTAGGTAAGCAACTGACTTCTGACATGTACAACAGATTCAACGATACATTGGGCATAAAAATACTCCATTCCTCAGTAGGTCACCCCCAAAGTAATGCAATTTCAGAGAGAGTAAATAAATCAATAAAATATTCAATTACCACTTTACTTGAAGAAGGCCATTCTTTTGAAAATGCACTACGTATACATAAATCACTATACAATGGTTCCACACATTCTTCCACTAAATATTCCCCCAACTTATTACACTTTGGAAGAGAACTATCTTTATTATTTGATACTTTTGATCAAACTATTAATCAGCCAATCCTTGATAAGGGGATAGAAACTTACCAGTTGCTAAATGATTTGAATTCAATTTACAAAAAAGCATACACTAACATCAAAAATTCACAAGAAAAGAGAAATCAACACTTCCAGAAACGAGCGAAACTAAGAGTAATCTTAGAAAAGGATATAGTGTACCTCAAATCCGTTGATAAGTTTAAACCAAAATACACCGGACCTTTTATTGTGGTACATAAATATTCGCCAGTTTCTGTTTCCATTAAGCGTTTACACTCACCCGATGAATCGGCATTCAGAGTACACATTGACAGGCTAATTATAGCCCCCCCTAGAAATGATCATTTATTTGTGCGTCATGAGGAAAATATAAGTCACCCAGGAAACAGCTCCATAAAATACAACCTAAGATCTCGTTTTTAACACAGCCCATCACAATATTAGGTTAACATAGATTTACAGTAAATGCAGTACATCACACTGATACACATGTTGTGTTGGAGTTTCCTTTGAGGGAATTCATGGCTGGTCCACGTTCTCCATCACAGGGGGCTTCCACATAACAGTTGTCTCTTATTTGCTGGGTTGTCGCCAAGATTTTTACTTTTCCCTTTCAGTAGTTTTATTGTTCATACATAATAATAATAATAATAGTAATAATAAAAATAACATATCACATTGCACATACATTAAATTTTAGTCATATCAAACATAATCATGATGCACAATAAATCTCTAACCGATTATGACAAAGCTGTTTCTCACTACTCTAGGATTGACATTCCCTTTCAGATATATATATATACCATATGTATCAGAGTTTTATTTTTTTTTTATTTTTAATTATGCCCCTTCGAAGTGAAGGCCCGTTCAAAAGTCGCCCAAAGGACCTGTAAATTCATTGTGGTGAGAAACAAATTTCGGATTGGTGCAGTTCACACCAATTTTACTTAAACTCCCTGTTTTTCTATGTAATGCGACGTGCGCTCCTCTGAGAAAGCAAAAGATTTCGGGAGGAGCAGAGGGTCCATGTAATGTGGGCTCTCGCCAATATTCCCACTTCCCATAGGGCTAGGCCATAAGCCGATGCCATCACCTTGTCATTTGGCAAGATTTAGGGCAGCACCTTTTTTTATGGATCGCGTGTCGCTTTCCTTTTTTTTTGCTTGTCCTGTGTGGATACACAAATTTTTGTTTTTTCTTATTTTTTTTAAACATACTCATTTGTCACAAAATACACTTCATCCATAACATTTCATTATTTTTCATATTATTATGATACACTTACATGGTTGCAACCTCCATTTCATATTTTTAACCTCCATTTCATATTTTAACCTCCATTTCGTATTTTAACCTCCATTTCATATTTTTAACCTCCATTTCATATTTTTAACCTACATTTCATATTTTTACTATCTATTTCGTATTCTTTTAGTATAGATTTTCATATTTGTACCACATAATTCATACTTTTATTATATACTTCATATTCTTCATATTTTATTCAAGATTTCATTTTATCCATAACCTATGTTTTTATATTATTCGTGACCTATAGCTAACATTCTTCATAAACATATATATTATAAACAATTGATGGTACGAACTTCATGACTATTTTACATATTAAACATCTTCCTTGCATTTGGCGCCTTATCTTTGATTAAAAAAAAAGATAACCTGTATAAAGGAACAATATATGGTATACCTAGAAAAAAAAACAGGAAGAATGTCTTGTTGTGTGCAAAGTGCTAGAAAAAAGCACAAATAGGCCTGAACTCTAAGCAATAAAAGGCCAATGTGTTCCGGAACAACAACAACATCAAAATAAATGAACATTTAAAAAAAAAAAGAAAGAGAGACTCTGAAGATATATAAGCATATGTCGACATAATGTATAACTGCATAAATTCAAATATATGTAATCAATTCATTATATTTAACCAGCATAATCCTACACTTTTGTATGTAATTCTGAGAGAGACATTTTCGTACCGGGTCCAAAATTTTTTCAAACCCAAACCAGCGGGGGAGATATATGATATCAATATATCATATATCATTGAATATGACGATGTTAGGTAACAAATTGATAAACTTATCTTTTCCTCTAGTTAAAAAAAAAAAAAAAAAAAAAAAAAAAAAAAAAAAAAAAAAAAAATCCTTTCTTTTAAAGTAACTAAAAAAATCATGATCACAACAGGATCTACATTACAGTTAAAGTTATAAAATATATCACCCCTTTTCTCATTTTAGTAATAATTAAACCACTCCCTTAATATAACCGTCACCGAAATCCCAGCACATATATTTCATTCATTCCATACCATATATGGTCATGAAAACCGAATGTGGTTTTCTTATTCCAGCTGCTCTACAATAAAAATGCTGCATAAGATGTTTTGCGCGTCGTACATATTCCAATATATCTCCTTCTCATGCTACCGCTCCTTATATGGTATCCATTCGCAAAGTTTAGATCGCCTCATGAGCCCCAAAGCCTATCCCACAAAATTCCTTTGCTTTTTCAAATTCCAATATCAAAGTTTAAACTCTTTTATCGCCAATTAGCGATTATCTTGTTAATATGCTAAGTACAAAATCTCTCTCTCAGAAGAAAAAATATTGCACGCATATTTTGGCCAAATATCATATACATGCCAAACATTGTAACCTTTGGCGATATCTGACAACTGATGTTATCTTGGTTCTGACTAAAAGAACTGTCACTTTTTCTCTTGGCCTGGCCCTGCTGTAACTACCAATAATTACGTTGAGCGTCCTACTCTCTCGAAAGGGCAAAAATAAAACTTTACTTTAAAGAACCTGGCTGCATATTTGTCTTTTTATCGATCTACTTTTCCCGGCATTGATGATAACTTGTAATAGTCAATATTAAATCTGCAAGATACCGTAATTACCCAAGATTTCCATTACAAGACCATATTAAAATATGAAGTAAATGTCTAAATATATTTTTAAATTTTAACTGTTTTGCAAGTCTACTTTGTCATCCAGTCTAAAATTAATTATCATGACCAATCAAAATGATCAGTTATTTATTACTTTAACAGTTCTTCTTGCATTCTTTAGCTAGATTTCAAACCGATATTATGTCTTCATTTTGTTAATTTAATTTCGGATGTATAATGACATCGCTCGCTTTTCTAAGTATTGAAACCGGAGAAAGTCGATACTTGTTTCTGACGTTTCTCACGGTAATTTTTAAAAAAATTTTGAAACACAATTTCCGTTTTTCAAACCACTTAACTTCTGCAGAATCGGTGTAGGCTGTAGGATATGCATCTTTATAATTTTTTCCATGTATAAAATAATGCTAAAAATAACAAAAAAAGTCTGCTTAACAGGTTTAAGAACTAAGCAAAATAGCAATCTGTTTGCAATAGCGCTTTTTTAACATGATACGTGCTATATGAAAATGGCTTGCAGCAAAAAACATACGAAACGTACAAAAATGAAAACGTAAATAATTTTTAAAATGTTGAGATACCGATTGCTAGAAGTAAAAAAATATTAAGTGTATAATCGTTTCATGTTTTCATTGTTTTTGCAATTCAGAAATAATTAATTTAGATAAAATGAATGAAATGGTATGAATTTATGTACAAAAAATCTGTACTTATTGTGTTTCAATACATCATAAAAATTTATGTACGAAAAAAAATATTTTTTTCACTGTTCAATCTTTCTTGGTTATTATTTTATTAATGTAAATTTGTAACTGAATTAATTAAGTGAATGTCCAATTATTAAATGCGTTATGTGTATTGAGGAATAATTTCGCTTCTTGGGAAAAAATATTTCTCTCTCTCTCTCTCCCCTAATTAGCTCGTTAATTAATTCCCCGATTACAAACGCTCATTCAATCCAGAGAGAAATTCCCTAATTGGATTCACTGAAACACACAGGAGCAGGAACTCCTCCGTTAATGGGCTGCTGATGAATTTTCAAGCTTTCGATTCGGACTATCATTGTATTGAGTCAAACGACAGGTTGCAAAACAACAAGGACGAAAAATCAGGCATGCAGCATGGATTAGAATACATTTTCCAGAAAAAAAATGTATCGAGATTTCAGCGATCAATCAGATGAAAGAAGAAGTCAGAGCTAACACTTTAGCGAACGCTTGTCTCATTCAGCTTTCCTCATGATCAGCAAATGGGACGCATTGTTTCTTTTATGCATCCCTGTATAGAACGTACTGTGTTAGATCTAGACAACATAGCATGCTAAAAAGGAGTTGAATTATAAAATGAGAATTAAAATGGAATTGAAAAATCGCTTTTAGCAATTCTCGCGAACAGACGAACATTAAGCGAAATCTTCCGTATATTATCTGCTCTATTTATACACACTTTATACTTCTATAATTCAGGGTTATCATAAAAAATTCTGTCTTCCCATTTTCATCGAAAATGAGACATTTGCAATATTTCAGATGAAATGTACTTTGATCATTGCCAACGACCGAACTGGCTAAACACATTTGGTAAAATAACGTCCATGGAAGATGAAACAGAGAAGCCTTTGTGGCCGAGTTGTCAAGAAACCACGCTGCTAATCGTTTGCGAGTGAAAGAGGTTGTGGGTTCGGTTCCCGCTTGCTCCATTCTCTTTGTGTGGAGATCTCGGCAGTATTTCCTTCGTGTTGAGAAATTTCCTTGTGCTATCGCGTCTATTGACGATGAGTTAAAAGCAGACTTTTATGCACAGCACACAAGTCAGATGTGTGTGTTCAATAAATAAATAAGATGAAACAGATTCCACGCGTCATTTTTATGAACGGGACTTGCTTTCTCCGTGACATGTTCCTTATGGTCTCTCTCCATCTCACTTTCTGAGAGAAAACCTCCCTTTCCTCCTCGATTTGGAATTCAAATTAAATCCCGGGAGAGAACGTCTCGGATCACTAATTGGATACTTTGAGAAGCATCCCAGCAGAAACTTCTGGCTTCTATCTACAAAGAGGAGGCATTCTTTATCCCCTTTTATATGCGAGGCATTCGGATGATCTGAATTGCGGAAGGGATTCGGCGAGTTGGAGCCGGAAGGGGGAGGCGGAAATTACTTTTCATCCTTTAGCTTAATGGGTTTATTATTTACCTATACGCAGTATAGGGTAAGTCTTGCAATTGTTTTGAAACATCTATTTTTTTTTTCTTTTTTTGACGGATTGACACGTTTTAAATACTGGAGATTCCGGAAAACATATTTCCAGGAAAAAAAAAAACCTTGCTGTCCGTCTGTCAATGCTGTGTCTCCCGAACAAATTGAGATAGAGACTTGAAATTTAGTATGTGCTTAGTATGTAAGAATAGAACGAAGCCTTTTTAATTCAGGGCGTTTCAATCAGGCGTTGCTTCCTGTTGATACGCCAAAACGAAAAACTTTTGCCTTATTAATTCCCCTTGAATGGAGTTGTACAATGCATGGCCATCGAACATTTTGTGGACGGATGAATATGGGGCTTTCACACAACTTATTGACGTGGCGCTCATTGCGAAGTTGTTAAGACAGTTTAGAAAATAAGTCTTTGAACTGACGTTATTTTGGACTCAATTCATTCCACTAACCCAGAACTGCTCACGCTTATCTAGGATAGGTACGATTTATACTTTGCCAACAAAAAAATTAATCATTATTCGTTATTTTATTTAATCATTACTCACGAGTTCTGTACTAAAATAATTTGAAGATTACTTTTCCAAATGAGTGGGGTGAAACGTAATGACCGTGCCAACCCTGGATAGGTCTCACCCTGCCGCTGTAATTCCGTGTCAGCGAATGATGGCCTCTTCTACACATGCTTGCATTTAAGAGCGGAATATTTCCTTCGAGTTCTTACATAACAGAATTCTCCTACTCATCAACCTATTATTTTATTTCGTCCTCTCAGAGAACCCGATTTGAAATTCCGGTTCAATCTCGGGAGTGAGACAACCTCCGATCCCAAATGGAATGTTTTGTGAGACGCGTCTCCATTTCAACTGTTACATATACCAAAAGCTCGTCCGCGTATCGGCCGAAGAGGAACTTGACAACTGGATCGGTTAGTCTTCCTTCAAAGCCTATTCAGTGAATCGACAGGTTGGAGTGGGTGGAAAAAATGCACTAGTGTGCAAAATTTAAGAACGAGTCCCAAAATGTCAATTTTCAAGGAATTTTCAAGCGATAATTTTCCAGCAAATATTCAAAAGGAAGTAATATAATTCGAATAATTGCTATCCCTGTATGACAGCTAGTCCATATAAAATCTCATTCAGGTGACACATGGTCACAAAAGTCACAGTTACTACCGCGAATCAAAACATAGGATATTCTATACGTCTCTTTTATGAATCTCAATATGTGACTCGATAATGACATGTGATAGGATATATATGTGATAGGTCATTGTGACTGCTGCATTGTGGCGAGTCACCAGGTGACTTTACAATGTTGTTTCATTGAGACTCTCGTGTGACCTCTAATCTGGAAACTCAATTTCAAAGTCATTGTGAACGTTGCATTATGATAAATTACCAAATAATGCTCCATGAAAGTCACATGGTGACTTTTTACCACTTTTCACAGTAGTTACTTCACAGTAGAGTCTCTGTCACCATTTGACAAAGTCTTGTGACAGATAGTCACCATGTAACTTTAATGGGACATTATTCTGTAATTTATCATATGGGATACCATATCCAGATGGGAGGTCACACGACAGTCTCAAAGAAACGACACTGCAAAGTCATCTGGTGATTTGCCACAAAGCAACAGTCACAATGACCCGTCAGTGGAATCACATATACTAGTCATTTGAGACTCATAAAAGAGATGTGTGGAATTTCCTATTTTTTGTCTCGCCGTAGTAACTGGGACTCTTGTGACCATGTGTGACCTAAATGAGATGTTATACGGATTAGCTGTTATGCAGGTGTGGTAATTATTTCAATTATAGGGTAACATCCCCAGTAATTGGCATGCACCAATGATTGGCACATCCTACAAACATGTCCAAAAATAAGATTTATATCCAGTTTTTTAAAAATGCAAGACCATATACCAGTTATATGCTCATTTACGTTAAAGATTATAATTTTGATTTATGCTACTAGATGACAATAGTGCCCAGGAAAGAGAAACAATTATGGCTTGTATGAAATTAGCCATTTTGCTGCAAATGCTTCTTGTTTGGCTTAAGGAAAGCATGCTTTTCAATTCATTATTATCTGATTTATAATATGTTTTAAATTTTAATTGACAACAGTATTGTTTAGTTAAAAAGGGTTACTTTAATTGTTTAAAAGTATTTTCGACGCAAATATTTGGATTTCTGCATTAATGATAAATGCCAATTAATGGTGCTACAATTTTGCTAGTTCCAAGTAATTGGTACCTATTCCAATTACAAGGAATTCGCAAGGAATTTGAGATTAAACCACTTATTTTGGAAGTACTTTTAAAGTTATAGACTAATTTTGTTTATCATATGTTTTTATTTCAAAATATGAAATATTATCAGTAATTGTAACCCATTAAAGCTTCATATGACAATTACTGGGTATTAATATAAGTATTTTGTATTATTTTAAAGTGTTCACATTTCAGACTAATATACTGATTTCTTATTCTCAGAAACATGAAATATGGCATCTTCATCTACAGTAAATACATTTAAAGCGATTAAACCCAATGCAAAATGTAAAGTTTTTTTTATATGAAATTTTCCCAATTACTGGATCACAAGGTGTCATACATTGGTGCTCTAGGTGCTAATTACTGGTGATTTCAGCAACTTTTTATAAATATTTTTTATAAAAATACTTTTTCAAATTTTTTTGCATTTAGTGGGCAAAGTAGATACACAGATATGCAATCTTTGATTTAAAAATATTTCCAAGTAAATATCTTATTTCTTTGTAATGAAAATTGAAGTAAGTTTAAAGACAAATTCTTAATGTGCCAATTACTGGGGATTAGGGTGGAGCGAAAAAAATTATTTTTTAAAAATCAAAAACGGGTAGGTTCCAAAAGTTGCCTTTATACTAGTACATCAACTGTGTGAAATTTTATCGCTGAAAAAAATGTCTTGAGTCTGCGCTTTTGCTCCAAAAATCGAAATTTTGGGTAAAATTTGTCATTTTTTGAAATTTTTTCAAAAAAATTTAAAAATTCCTACAGAGCTGGTTGTTATTTAAAAGTGTTACTTAAACCTTTATATTTATCTGCTTAACATATTTAAACTATAAAACAATATCTTTATTCCGTATAGCTGGAGGAAAACAGACAATTTTTGGTAAGAAAACGGCATTACCACTCTATTGGGACATACAATGAATTGTTGTTTGTAATACAGCTCTTCCTTTCAAAACTACTTTGGACATACGTCGTGGAGGTGGCTATATTTCATATACCACCCGTCCCAACTATTCGATCATCTTAGTACAGTGTTTTATTTATATATTGATTTGTGATTTTCGCTATCAAAATTTGGCATGTTTCCGATGCATACACCTAGTTTATCTGTTCTTTGTATCCACATGCTGCTGTGACTATCTTAATGTATATTTTTACAGCTTATAAAAAAATGACAAGCAGAGTAATGTACGTGAATATTATTACAGGGATCTATTCGGCCATCTATAATCTTTATCAAATTTACATCCAGTTGATGGAAGTTATTGGAAGTTCTGTTACCACAACATTTTTTCAGTCAATTATATTTTTTTACGTAATGTCCTGCTTCAACGATGATTTTAGGTATTTCAACAAGTATGCCATCATTTATTCTGCTTTTGCATTTTTTATATATTGAGAAGCGAGCTGTTTAATGTGATTTCTGGTGATCACCAGAGAGAATTGCAATGGGAAATTGTCCTGCATGTGCAGAGAAACCGTTGTTGTAAATAACTTTTTTTGCATTAGTTTTATGCCGTTTTCTAAGTGTTTTCATAGCCAGGTAATTACCCATTAACTTTTAGATCTCCATTTTAAAGGGGAACAATATTTGATGGTGAACTGTCCTGGGCATAAACTTATAATGTATAGTACTTTTTGAGAGAATGTATAGACTCTAATCGACTATAAGTACTCATTTAAATTTAGGAGAATTCTATTTGTCGCTGTGAATCATTTTGCATTGGGTAAGCTTAGAATTGTGTATAATAATGGATCATATGCTACTTCAACTCCAGTGAATTTCCTCTGCGTCAATTATTAGAGAAGTCGATGTAAAACGTTATAATCTACATGGATTCACTGGATCAATAAGAAAATCTTTGTCTACGTACTATTCACTTCCTACTGCAATTTTTTATAAAATATTTTATAAATATTAAATATTTTTATAAAATAGATAATAATTTTAGATAGATAATAGATAATAATATAAAATATTTTTTATAAAATAGATAATAATTTTGAAAAATTATTTTCTCAAATTAAGTAAAAGATACTCAGAACAGACTAGAAATTTCTGTTGTAGATTGCAAAGCTAATTTATAAGGAAAGCTATTTCTCAGAAGAAATGATGAATAAGAATTTAGAAAACATATCGCACAAAAAAACAGCTCGTAAAGCGAATAAAATTTTCCGCTTTGTATAAGCACAGATTGGCAGTCAGAGTCTATAGATTTGCTCGCAAAATATATAATCAAAGTTTATACCGCGGGATATTTTATACCAAATGTAATACACACTTTTTATATCTTTTTATATACTTTTTATCGATACAATATTTTAGACCTAAAGAATAGGTCTAAAAACTTATTAGAAATTACTCACCTACGAAACAACACAAGAAACGACATAAAACAAATACTAAAACTTCTTTCGAAATATTGTTGCTTTACACGCAAATTTTGTTGTCAATCCTCTGTGATGATCGTCATAATATTAAACTATTAGCTTCTCAAAATATATTCAATGTAATAGGTACAGTAAATGATGACATACTAGAAATTGAATTCATACAATCAATTTTTAGGCATATCATTATATATATAATGTAATTGATTGAAAAAATGTTGGGGTAACAGACTAGATCATAATGTATTAACTGTATAAAAATTTAATGAAGGTAATAGACTGCCGAATAGGATCAATTAACAACATACCTAATACATTACTCAACTTCCTCTTCTGTTATACAAGGTATAAAAATATACGTGCAGCAGGTCACACCAGTAGCATTCAATGTCAGTGAAAACAAAGAAGAGGTAAACTACTTTGATTCATAGACTTATGCCCTTCTTCGGGAAAAAATAACAATTCAATACATAAATAAAACACTGGGCCTAGATTGTTGGGTGGCTGAGACGGGTGAAATATGAAATGCAGCCACACCTACGAGTTATATACAGAATAATTTTGAAAGCAGATAGGTAAGAAATGCATTCAAAACAACATTTCGTTGTATGCTCCAATAGTTGGTTTTTACCAAAAGTTGTCAGATTTGCTCCAATTATACAGACTACAGATATTGTTTTATAGTTTAAATATGTTAAGCAGATAAATATAAAGGTTTAAGTAATACTTTTAAATAATAACCAACTCTGTAGGAATTTTTTAATTTTTTTGAAAAAATGTCAAAAAATGACAAATTTTACCGAAAATTTCGATTTTTGGAGCAAAAGCGCAGACTCAAGCCATTTTTTTCAGCGGTAAAATTTCACGCAGTTGATGTACTAGTATAAAAGCAACTTTTGGCGACTACCCGTTTTTGATTTTTAAAAAATAATTTTTTCGCTCCACCCTACTGGGGATGTTACCCTATTACTACCTTTTGAATATTCGCGTGAAAGTTATCGCTTGAAAATCTCTTGAAAATTGGAATTTTGGGACTCGTCCTTAAATTTTGTATACCAGTGTAATCAATTTCCATTGATGACTTAGAATTTATGGGTTTAACATGGGTTACCTATTTCGCCTAAATGGCATTTTATAATTTTATTTTTGCCGAATTGGGATTTACACCTGAAAATGTAAAAAGTATTTCACTTCAGACTTCTTTTTTATTACTAAAATAAAAATTCATCTTCCAAATGTTCCTGTCTATAGTATTTCGAGATAAAGATGAAGGCCAAATAAGCAACCCAGGATCGAATCTTCTGTTTTATGACCTGAAGAAAATTCTATCTTTCCGTTTTCAGCGAAAATGAGACATTTCAACTGAAACGTACTTTGGCCATTGCAAACGACCGAACTGGCCATCATAATAAACACATTCCCCGTAAAATGGAAGATGAAACAGATTCCACTAGTCCATGTTTATGAACGGGACTCTTGCCACCTCCGCGATACATTCCTTTTGGATTCTGTACTCGTTGACAGGTTATCTCAGTGAACCTCCTCTCTTATCTCTGTTTCGAATTATAAGTAAATCCCGTGAGAGAACGCCTCCGATCTCTAATTGGATACTTTCAGTTGCATCCAAATAGAAACTTGTGGCATTTAATCTCAAAGAAAAGCATTTTCTATCTTTTTTATGTTAAGTATTCAGATTTATAGGTTCGGCAATAGGATTATCATTTAGGGAGTTATAAGGATGTTTCTTTTACACAATAAAGCATTTAAAGTTTATAACGTCATCAAGACATTGTATTTTATATTATGCATATCTATGATGGGTAAGTATTATGCTGTGTCTATTTTTTTTTTTTTTTTTTTTTTTTTTTTTTTTTTTGTTACAGGCCATCTTTTGCATCTTCTGCCATTTTACATATTCCGTAAAATGGTGTCCATGGGAGATGAAACAGATTCCAGGAGTCCGCGTTTATGATCGGGACGCTATTCCTTATGATCTCTTTACTCATTAGCCCGTTATTCCATTTCGCCTTCTGAAAGAGAACTGCTCTCGATTTGGAATTCTAATTAAATCCCGGAAAAGAATGTCTCACCGGATATTTTTGAGTAGCGTCCTGGCAGAAACCTGTGGCGTTTATCTACAAGGAGCGACACTCTCAATCAGCTTTTTTGTGAGGCATTCGGATCTATCTGAATGAACGGTCGCAAAAGTGATTCGCCGAGTAATAGTTGGAGGGAATGGGAATTATTTTCCATTTTTTAGCTTAATGGGTTTATTTACGTCGTAAAAAAATATTTCGTTTTTAACTTATCACGAAATGAAATCTTCTTTCTGGAAATGAATGAAAATGAGAAAAATGAAGAAAAAACGAGGCTTTGGCAACATTTTATATGAAATTTCGTTTGATCATCACTAACGACGGAACAGGCATCAACATATTCTATAAAAGGAAGTCCATGGAAAATGAAACGGGTGCGTCGTTGCATGTTTAAATAAACGGGACTCCATGATATTCCTCATGGTCTTTCTATTCATTTGCTGGTTATCTCATTTCATCTTCTAAGAGAGAACTGCTCCTCTCTGTTCTCGATTTGGAATTCTAATTAAATCCCGGGAGAGAACGCCTTTGGATCGCTAATTGGATATTTTGAGTAGCATCTTAATAGAAACTTGTGGCGTTTATCTACAAGGAGAGGCATTCTCAATCTCTTTTAAATGTGAGGCATTCGGATCTATCTGAATCTTCGCAAAAGTGCTTTGGCAGTAGTCATTGCAAGACTTACCTCTTTTAATGATTCGGCAATAAAAGTTCGAAGGAGCGGGAATTACTTTCTTAATTGGTATATTTATGTCGTACAAAAGGATTGTCTTTTAAACTAGCAAGAAAATATTTTTTCTTATCATTTCCTCTGAAATAAACAGATAAGATGATGTAAGGGGAATTTTTGATTCAAAGTAAGACGTCCTTAAAATTTTTAAGGCTGTTCTTAAACACAAAATAACTGACACACATCTGAATTCATTTCTGCCACGAAACGTACAAAAGGATGAGTCATTTTTAGGCAGAAATCGCGTCATTGAATAGCGTTTACCATTTGTTCGATAAAGACAGGAAGTCTTTAAAAAAATACTGCTCAGTGCGTCGTTTCTGAATCCAATTTTTGACGGAATAACGCCAAAAAAGAAAAAAACTTGTAGTCACATGACAAGAATGGCTTATAACTCGATCTATCATGCGTACATCAAGAAAATAGAAAACACTGTATGATTTTAAATCACTTCCATAGTTCATTTTATGTCTTTCGATAAATACGTCCGAAACTTTCGAGTGGTCGAGTAGAAAATTTCAGATCCACTCAATCGGGTCAATCAAACGAAACTTATTTTCTGTTTTTGCACCAAATATGAATATTTCCTTGCTCAAATAAATCAGGATGAAATTTTGTTTTCATCTGTATTGCTCGTAGAATAGGAGTTGAATCACGTGTGAATTCGGGCTTTGAACGTTTGGAGATCGTTTGATTTACTCATTTTATAGGCCTACGTCATAAGGTTCCATTTGCATAAAAACGGTTCATAAAATGAGGTCATTTTAAAAGAGTGTTTAGGAACTTGTGAATGCACCGAATTAATGGACGTTGTTAATGAGCTCGTTCATCTCCTTCCTGCGAAAATTTTCTTATTCAATCCCGGGAGAGGGAAGGGGGAGGGGTTGGGATCCGGGAGAAAATATCCCGGATCCCAAGTGAGACACTTTACCCGCAACACTTCCGTTTATTAACAGAAGAGGACGGAGCAGTTTCATTTAGATTTTAGATATACAATCAGAACTGTCTGAATCAATGGTAGCATAACATCAGGTTCAAAGACAAAGTTTACATACAATATTTAAGGTAAAAAAATAGTAATCGCGAATCATTATTTAAACTTTTTTTAGCATTTCTAAACAGATCTCTCAACGCGTCTTCGGCCATTCATTAAAATTAAATTTTCAAAGATAGAAGGACATTTTTTAGCGTAGTATTAATTTCTTTTTTGCTTACTTTCTACTGTTTCGCTTTGAACATGTTTCAGCGTTGCCTGTTCACGGCCAATTGGTCTTTTGGGGCATATCCTTTGTTGGCTGGTGGAAGAAAATGCCTGTTTCAGAAATGAATTTGTTCATAAATACTTTCTGGAAGAATTAAATTGTTTTTGTGTTACCGGAAACCACATGGAAAGGTGAAATAAATAATTCTATCCCATCCTTAAATAGATCCTGCGTTGCAGTAAAACAAGACCAGAGAGAATACGCTATAGACAGAGAGTCTATACTGTAGACTCTAAAATCGTGAAAAGTCGTCTAAAGTCGTGAAAGTTGTTTCTGGAGTATATGCAAAAATACTATTTGTGAAACAGAGGGTATTAGGAGCTTCTTTAAAAAAAAACCAAGGGGTATACGGAGTATACTCCCGTGTATTTCAACTAAATCCCTGTTGCAAACTGATTACAAAATTCCTTCATAGACCAGGCTGAATTTAAGTCTTGAGAAGATAAAACAGTTTAGATGAAATAAATTCATCTGACGTCTTACCAAGAGGAGCGTTTTGACCGGCGCATGACGTCGCTGTTGCATTCATCCACGGATAATATTTTGACTCCTGACTTAAAAACTAAGATTTTGTCTAAGTTTAGAAGAACAAGTTGGAAATTGCACGTGAAGCGTAGCAAATGAGGTTTGTTCGTACGATAACGAAGTTTTAAAAATATTCAGATCTTGCTGTTACGGTACACAATACTTCGGATACAGTATAGTGGACGAAATATTTTTTGTGTTCCTGTAAATATACAGGAATAGTAACTCCAATTACATCTCAGCAACGTACATCATGTTCATAAAATGTGCAACAGTTTAATATAATTAAAACTCGCAGCAAACAACGTTCTCTCTATACCATTTCGTAATGGAATACTTTTGTCTGTCTTTGTAAATCAATAACAAATGTTCTTTGCACCACAGATACAAAATATATATTTCAGTATATCTATATTTCATAGGTTCATGTCGATTCTATTTATATTCCAAAAACTATTTATAATGAAAAACTATGCCCTTGCTACGTATTCACGGTATATTAGATAAATTGAGTAGTGCCCAGTATTTTGTACACCTGTCACATACCCATACACCTAGCAGACACTGAAAAATTAGCTTTTACTACCAATTTTGGATTATTTGAATGGAATGTTTTCCCATTCGGTGTAAAAGTTGCCACCCCCCATTTTCAGTCGAACTCCTAGATGAATTCTTACTAAACATAAAATAGATTTTGCTTGTTATTATTTGATGACATCATTATTTTTTTTCTTGCGTCTGTAAAGAGAGCATCCAACATTTGACCAAAATTTTCGAACTATGTAGACTTGAAAATACTAAACTTAAATTATCTAAATGCAGTTATATTCAAAAGAAAATTAACTTCCTAAGTAATGTAAAAAAATGGTATTTTAATTCCTGCTAATACTAATATAGATACTAACAAAAAATTAAAACCTCCCTCAATTGTTAATGAACTCCAAAGATATTAAGGATACAAAATAATCCATCTTATTCATTTACATGGGATTTCAATCTTACTACTGCAATGATTAATACATATTAAGATGATTGCTTTTATTATTATTATTATTGTTATTATTATTATTATTATTATTATTATTATTATATTGACTAAATGCAGCGATTAGAAATCTACATGTTCTAACTGTGCATACTCTCAATAACATTTCCAATTTTTTTGCCTCTCATTTAAAAAGATGTGTATTTTGCAAAAATATTTTGATAATTCTATAGATTGGTTTTTAAAAAAATACAGAAAAAATAGATTTGAAAGTGGAAATTTTCCCTTGAAAATTTAAGTTTTAAATTGTTAGATTATTTATTTTCTTTATTTTTCTATTTTCATTAGAAAAATTTTGTACATTTTACTAAAATAAACTCTTTTCTAGAAAAAATTAGCTCTCAATGAGATTAAAAAGTCTTTTCGAGTTTTATCTTCCCTTAACTTTGTTTAATTGTATTTTAACAGCTCTAAAGGCTCAATATTATTATATCGGAAGCTTAAGAATCTCAGCTTAAAAAAAATGCTTTTTTTGTGACAACTTCTAAAAGAAAAAAGAGAAAAACAATAATTAGAATATAAAAAAACAAAACTCTTTTTTGCTCTACAAAAAAGTTGTTAATGGAAAAATAATAGTTTTTTTTCTTGCACCTTTTCATTTGCTTTCAGATTCTAAAAAATGGAGACGCTTGCAACATTCCATCTAAACTAATATTTAGATTCCTTACATTGTAATTTGTTTGGAAATTTAATTATCCAGACAAGTTTGACATTCGAGTTTTGTTAAGCAGAAATGTTTAAAGAAAACATAAAATATGGAAAAAAAATCGAGCATGTGGAAAATTCATTTTCATAGCCTTTCTTGACAAATATTGTCTTATCTTCGCTTTAAATATCCTCTTTTGCAACTTTAAACATAAAAGAAAGCAAAGTTTTTTTTTCTTTTATTATTTCACTTGCGTTAAAGTTACACTTTGGTTTTAATAAAATATTTTGAGCTGAGGGGATTATTAAATAAAAGAGTTTTTTAATTCACGAAAGTAAAATAATACGATACGCGCACGTTCCTTATGAAAAGTTGTCATACACTACAAGTATTTAAGTGTATGTATGTAGTGTATACTCAACAAATAAAGCGTTTAGAATTTTTAAAATGAAATGCATAAAATCTTAATTGGAATGTACAGTTAATAATACTTCTACGAGCTATACGAGCCAAACAAATGAGAACGGCTGAGGTATCTAAGATAAACTCAGTCTGTTTTACCTTTCCAGTAAATTGATTGAGTCATATGGGCAACACTCAGTTTACAAAAGAAGCTATGGACCCAGTTAAGGGGTTCTATAAAAAAGCTAATAAAATATAAGAAGACAAAGTGACGCACCCAGAATTAAGCTTTAGAAAGGACTAGTATATTTTATAGGTCTATATTTATGCTGATCTGATTGTTTTACATTTGATTCAAAATAAATGAGATCTATCAAACCCGGACATACATTTTTTTTAGTTAACTTGATACAGAGCGAAGACAGTTGATGAATTAAGGGGGGAGGGGCCCTGAAAATTTTGATGGGGCTCATTCTGATGGCTTAGACCTATTTGATAAATAAAAAGAAAATATTGTTTTAAGAGGTAAATATTAAAAATGCTAATATTTTAAATAATTTATATACAAATAAGAAAAAAATTGTGAAAAAATTAATTTTTTTTTTTTTTTTTTTTTTTTTTTTTTTTTTTTGCAGGTTTTATTAAAAATAATAAAAATAAACTTTCATAATTTTAGAAATCTTCAAACAATTACTCTACTCTTGCGGTCTGGGAGGGGCTTCAGTTTCCTTAGCTATCTCCGTGGCCAATGAAGAATACAAAGTAAATCTTATATTACCCTAAACAGGGAGGAATATTTTTGTAAAGGACTAAAAACGCTAATATTGCAGATGGCCTAAAAAAACTCACCAAACACCTAAAATAAAATTAATTTCTCAATTTTTTGTTCATTACAGCGAAAAAAAAAACTGTAGTTGTGTAGATGTAAATTTACAGAAACTTACATGCTTACTAAAATTGTATCGATACAGCGTACAAAAAATTACAAAACTAGTTTCTGTAAAACTACAGAAATCTGTAGCTGTACAAAATAATCTACTAAAATGACAGTATTCATAGTAAAAACTTACCTGCAAATAGAGTTGCAGAGTTACATAAAAAATTATAGGCACATTTTTTGCACAATTGTAGGCATTCCAGTTACCTAAAAAAAGTCTGAATAATCTTGCAGATTTTTCCATTTACAGGAATTTCTGTAGATGCCGTTACATAAAAAGTTTTAGAAAAACCAGTATTCTAGAAAAATTTTAATAGCTTTACAGATATTTTTACAGTGTATATTCCGTTATTTTCAAGTTTATTCAGGCATACTGTTAGTTTTAATACCTGCCAAAACACGGAAATCTCGACCCTCTGTCTAAACCGAATATTTTCTAAAACTTTCAACCTAAGTTGTGTTTTGATTCAATCATAGACATGTTACGGTAGATGTGCTGAAAATACTCTTCCATTTTTTAAATTCTTTATTGAACACGCATATCTGACTTGCGTGCTTGACATGAAAGCCCACTTGTAAGTCATTGTGAATATACCAGGACGAGGATATTTACAACACTAAAGAACTACAGTCGGGAGTTCGACAAAGAGTGTGCAACGGAGTAAGTAGGAGTCGAACACATAAATCTCCTATACTCTCTCAAGCGATTAGCAGCTTGGTGTCTTAATCACTCGGCCGCGGAAGCCTCTTCCGTTCAGAAACACAATTTTTAAATAGGTCGATTTTCCAATAGCTTTGCTTACAGAAGCCCGAAATTTAGTAAAATTTTTCGTTCAAAAACAAGCTTCTTTAAATGATATGAAAATTTCTTTAAATCAAGAGGACTGCAACTGTGCTGCAAGAGCTTTTTATATTACTAATAGAAACAGCTTTAAAAATAAAGGATGTCTATAATGATGGACAAAAAACACCGTTCGAGCTCACATATGGTGATCAAGATGTTCTTGTATGGCAAATGAAGCAAGAAGCATATCACAAGGACTATATGAAAAGATCAATGAAATTTAAAGCCAAACTTTCTGTGTAATGATGTGTGAGTTTTCAGATGGTCCTGCACTGTAAAAAAAAGTGTCGATCTACTAAAAAACTTTAGTGATCCTTGTAATTACTAAAAAATTTTTAGTAATTTTAGTCGGTTACAAGAAAATCTGTAAAAATTACTAGAAAAAAGTTAGCAACGAAGAGAGTTAATAATTTTATATTTTTAATAGCTATTACTAAAACTCCCTTGGTGTGGCCTTGATAGCATAGTGGTTATAGTAACGGACTCCAGGCTAAAAGGTCCCGGGTTCGATACTGGCCACTGCCAAATACGCCCCGAATGTATGCAGTGTAAGTGTTCGTTAATAAAGGGATTATGAATATCCTGACGGAGCAGTGGAAATGTTTGGTGCTGCCATCTATTGCAGTTTTGCCGAAAATCGTCCGCTCTAGAAGTTCTCTAGAAGTCTGGAAGCAGCTCGAAGGAAGCTCCTGCTTTTCGAGCCCACTTAATGGTTACTAAAAATAATTTTGGAGCTATTACTAAAATTTGCTTGGTGGCTCATACTAAAAATTTTTAAGTTAGTTATACAAAAAATTCTTTTGTTCAGTTTACAAAAGAAACGCTTGTTTCGCTTGCAAAGAAAAGTTTGTAATGGTTACTAAACAATTCTGTGGAATACAAATTTACTAAAAATATTTTAGTAACCTCTTGAATTTTTTTTTACAGTGTGGAGGCTATAAATCATTAACAAAAGGCAAAGGCTGATTGTAAGATAAATCAAGAAATTAATGATCAAGCTGTAAGTGGTGACGATTTTATTTCCCAGCATGATTTAGCATCTCCATACTGGGCAGTGTCCACCAAGAACTAACTTAGCCTAGATCCAATTAATGTACCACCAAGGCCGACTAATTCGCCAGATTTTGATCCAATAAAGAATTCCTGGGGAATAATGAAGACTGCAAGATATTGCGCCAAATAAAAAGAAAAAAAAAAAAAACGAAGCTGAATTTATAAAAAAAAAAAAAAAAAAAAAAAAAGGCTGAATTTTTTCTAGCACGAAGTCGACATGGTCAAATGTGGACAGAAAACTTTGTGAATCACTTGTAGCTACCTTTCAAAGCGAGTTAAATGTAAAGGGGGTGCCACAAAATATTAAAAAATATATATTTTTCCTATTTTAAAAAACACGCAATATTTACAATTAATTTTTCTTAACATTTTGAACCAGGTAAACGGTTACTCTAATATTTCGGCTTTTTCCAAGTGTAAACAATTATTTGAATTTTTGTATTATTTCCTTTAAATTTGAAGCTAAAAGATTCTTAAGACTAGAGATTAAGTTTTATCTTAAATTACTTTTTGTATAAGCGATGTATAAAAAAATCTTTTTTTTCACAATTTCTCTTTTACTGTTTTTCTAATAATAATTCAACGAAAAATTACAATCCTCACAAAGGGCCTAGATAGTAAATTAATTTTGGCACTGTTTTAGCAAATTTTAAAGTATTAACGTGTATGAGACAGAAGAAAGTTTTAAGATTGGTACATTCGACTATTTTATGCTAATTTTAGGCGTTGAAAGAAAAAACTTTCCGACTCTCAACGAACACAAAAAACTTTCAAGAAAAACCATAGCTCAAAAAACAAATTTAAAATTCTTTTCGGAAGTTTTCTTTCCTTATCTTTTTTTTTTTTTTTTAAGTTGGAAGTAACTGCGTTTTAAAATATTGAAAACTCATTACATTATTATTATGGCTCTCTACTAAGAATTTCAAAGGAAAAAAATGATAATAATAAAAAAAAAAACAGCTGCTAATTGGGTTAATATGTTTTTTGCGACCACTTACTTAATTTTGAAAAGGTGGATATTTTTTTTTCAAGAAAAAAATATTAATGACAAATCAAGTTTTATTCTGTCTATTTTCAGCTACTTAAGATTATAAAACAAAATACGTACCTACTTCCAACATTCCAATCTATATTAACTTTTGATTTTTTTTATTCTCGTGCAATCTTAAAATATGTGACAATTTCTTTAACCAGTCAGGTTTAATTCTAAATAATAATAATGATAATAAAAGAAATGAAGCCCCGCGGTTTAGTGGTCAGAGCGTCTGACTGCGGCGCCCTGGTCGCGAGTTCGATATTTGATTAAACAAGGAGCCCTCAGCTTTCCATATCTTCGGTGTCGATAAAATAAGTGGGAATTAAACACCAAGGGTCAAGCGTTAGGCCGTGACGTATGCTGGACAGCACCTCGGGTCCAGGGTCTAGTAAACAGAGACGGTCGCTGTTGTTGCTGATCCTTCATGGATTGTAATGCCACAGATTTAAGTTTTTTTTTTATATATGATTACGTAATTAATGTGTTCCATATAAAAAATTTCTGTTTGGAGTTAATCTGCAATTTAAAAACACAAGGAAAATTTATTGCAGTTTTCAATTTTAAGTTTTAACAAGTTGGAAATTGCACGTGAAGCGTAGCAAATGAGGTGCGTTCTTACGATAACGAAGTTTTAAAAATATTACTCTCATATATCAATCTCATAAAATTGTAAATAGTGAATTACAATTAAAACGCTCATCAAACATTGTTCTCCCTATACCATTATGTAATGGAATACTTTTGTCCTTGTAAATCAATAACAAATGTTCTTTGGACCACAAATTATGTAAAATATATATTATAATATGTACTTTATAGTTGCGTATAAATTTCATTAAGTTCGAATGAGTGTAACACCATTAAAATGCATTTGAAACATTTTTCCCCATTGACCGTAATGTAACGGAATACTTTTGATTGCCCCTGTAATTGATCTATGCATCCGATTTTTATAAAATTTGAAATGACGCGACAAAATTATGTAATAATTATGTATTTTAAATTTCAAACGATTAAAATGCATTTGAAACTTTTTTTCCCCATTGACCGTAATGTAATGGAATACTTTTGATTGCCCCTGTAATTGATCTAATGCACCCGATTTTCATAAAATTTGAAATGACTCGACAAAATTATGTAATAATTATGTATTTTAAATTTCAAACGATTCTGTTGGGTAGTTTTTGCGTTGTTATATGCGGACAGACAGACGGACGGACTGAACGACCACTATAGGTGCTATACGTATTTACATAATTACGAACGCACCTAAAAAGGGGGTTTTCACCTTTACTCTGTGTACCGGTAACCCGATATACAGTCAAACCTCGTTAATATGAACACGCTTAACGAGAACTACTTTTAACATGAACTGTTTTCACAGTCCCCTATAAAAGCGGATACAAAGATTTGATACTGATACCATGAATTACTGTTAACATGTACTCAATTTTGATTCCCCTTGAGGTTCATGTTAACGAGGTTCGACTGTGCTAGTACTATTCATGTTACATACAAATGACGGAAAATAAGGAGTTATTTTTTGTAAAGTATGCTTGAAGGACGATTTTCCGTATTCGTTCAAAAAAAGGCAAGCTAATGATCTGTTTACTTCTACGAGATATAGAACATCATCCTACAACATCAAAAGATTCTTCCGATGCTATTTGTTACTCTTAGATGTACATATATAGATTCTTGCAGCACAGTTTTTTTTTTTTTTTGTCTCTCTCTCCTCTAAAAGGGAAGCAAACGAATAGGTTTCGACAGAAGAGAGTGGAAAGGGGGGGGGTCACTTATCCCACTGCCCCCTCAGGGTAGCCTCACTGATTTTATAAAATACGAATAGCTTAACTTCGTTCAGTTTTTTACTGGATCTCAAGTAAACGAAAGAAGAAAAAACAAACTGCTTGGTTTTCATCCTAGATAATATCTTTTTTTTGTGTATTTTTTGTTTTGGTGGGGGGGGGGGGGAGTAGATGATCGGGGAAAGAGATTGAATGAAACTAGTTGGATGTGGCAATACCAAGATTTTCTTCTATCTCATACATACATTTTAATATTAAAAAATAGTTAATTTAATAATTTTAATTCAATACTATACCGACTTTGATTTTTATCTTAAATTTTTGCTTCAGTTAATTAGTTGGAGTAAATACCAGTTTCCGTCTCTGCACGAGCCGATGGACAATAGAATGATAGGGGTATTTTTTCAAATTAACGGCCGACTAACTATCTATAGCCAAACACTTAGACAAAAAATTTGTTTCACTTCGATGCATAACTTCATACACTTTTAGTCGGTACAATATTGAAAATGGCACAAAAATTGTTATTGCAGCGCCCTCTTCCAGCGGAATATTTCAAAACTGTAGAAGGACCTGCTTTCTACAACCAAAATCATTTATAAAAATTTGGTTCAATTCTATGCACATCTTCATACGTTTTTGATTGTAGAATGGCGACATATGGACATACACACAGATACACATACACACAGACACCCGGACAGACAGATTTTTTGTAAAAACATGTTTTTTGGAATCTCTAGCCAACAAAGTGTGTCAATCCTTCGAAAACCGGAAGTCGAAAAAAATTTCCATTGCAATACTTTCTTCTATTGAAGATAGAAGAAAGTAAAAATGATGATAGGGGGATCTGTTTTAGGTCAGTAGATGGAATCATATGAGATAAAAGCTAGTTTTTAGGTGCGTTCGTAATTATAAATACGTAGCACCTATAGTGGTCGTTCAGTCCGTCCGTCTGTCCGTCCGTCCGTCTGTCTGTCCGCATATAACAACGCAAAAACTACCCAACCGAATCGTTTGAAATTTGAAATACATAATTATTACATAATTTTGTCGAGTCTTTTGAAATTTTATCAAAATCGGATGCATAGATCAATTACAGGGACAATCAAAAGTATTCCATTACATTACGGTCAATGAGGAAAAAAGTTTCAAATGCATTTTAATCGTTTGAAATTTAAAATACGCAATTATTATACAATTCTGTCGAGTTATTTCAAATTTTTTGATAATCGTGTGCATAGATCAATTACAGGGGCAATCAAAAGTATTCAATTACATTATGGTCAATGGGGTAAAAGTTTCAAATATATTCTATAAGTTTGAAATTTAAAATACATAATTATTACATAATTTTGTCGAGTTATTTCAAATTTTATGAAAATTGAATGCATAGATCAATAACAGGGACAATCAAAAGTATTCCGTTACATTACGGTCAATATGGAAAAATGTTTCAAATGCATTTTAACGGTGTTACACTTATTCGAACTTAATAAAATTTATATGCAACTATAAAGTACATATTATAATATACATCTTACATAATTTGTGGTGCAAAGAACATTTGTTATTGAACAACAACACAAAAGTATTCCATTACATAATGGTATAGGGAGAACATTGTTTGATGAGCGTTTTAATTGTAATTCACTATTTACAATTTTATGAGATTGATATATGAAATTAATATTTTTAAAACTTCGTTATCGTACGAACGGACCTCATTTGCTACGCTTCACGTGCAATTTCCAACTTGTTATTTTTTTATACCAATTATCGTTCGTCATCACAATGATAAAAGTATAAAATTTCCTCTCGTGTTAGGTGCGTTCATCAAACTCGATAAGATAGAATAAATAAGTTCGTTTTTCACGTGATTTTTTTTATTCCATTAATTTATGTTGCAAGCATAATAATTTTTATTCTGTCTATATAAAATGTGTGCAACAATTAAAAGGGAAAAAAACAACAAAAATGAACAAATCATACTTAAACAAAAATATTTTAATAAAAATAATAGTATTTTTCAAAATTTTATGATTTGTTGTGTGAAAAAAGTTATTCAGCTGTAAATACACAAAATTTGAACTCTATGACTTACATAGTTTTTGTGCACGGACAGACAGTCAGAAGACAGAGACGAATAGGGTTTCACCAGCTGTTGGAAGAATCTCTCTTGGTTTATGTGCGGAGGAAAGAATCTCGGGAGGGCGAAAGTGATGACAAAACAAATACGATAAAAGAAAGAACAATATGCAAAAGCTGTTACATAATCTTTCAATAATTTTTCTTCCCATCTCCTCTTTGGAGTCTTTCACAGCTATAATATTATAATATTCAGTAGCCTTTTAAAATTTATATGATGTTCCTAACTAAATAGGGGCAAAAATGAAACCGCGTGACATCGGAAACTGTCGGTCCCTGCAGAGTCACTACCCTCATAGCATGCATGTTCACAGTGAAGTCACAATGACGTCACTGTGAGTCACTTTGGTCACATCACATCTGTGACGAAAATGCCACCACTCAGTGACGTCACAATGTGACTAAGATGTGACTTTCTAAAAAAATGTTCACAGTTCGTCACAATGTTAATGTCAAAGTAGTCACAAATGACACACTTTTCACAAATTGGTCACATTGTGACGTCGCAAAGTGTTCACAATGTGACGTCACAAAAAAGCTCTAAAACGGCCATAACGACTTCACATTTTAGTCACTGTGACTTCACATCGACGTCACGTGACGTCACATCGACAATCGATGGTCACAAAGTCACAATGTGACTTCACAACGACGTTGCAGTGACGTCACCATGTCTTACGGGTACCATCAATGCCCAAGTTCTTTATTTTGCTCATCCAGAAAAGATTCGACAGTCTCCAAACCCATACAAATGTACAGCAATTTTTCTTTAGCATTTCGCAAGATCTGATTTCCATTATTTCCAAAATGTAGCAAAAAGATGAGGAGCTGAAAACCTTATTTCCATTGATTAGAGTATCAATATAGAAGATACAATATTGCATATGCAACCCCTCATTTTCTTTTTATTTTAATTATTTGGAAAATAGTTGTTGTTCTCGGTAGAGAAGTGGGAAACCTGAATCTTTTTATTGGTTGAATTCTGCAACTTATTTCATTTTATTCGTTTCCATATTGGTCCACGCTTAATGTCTAGAAAAGTAATACTCCTGCTTTTTATTTTGTTCATCTTCTGATAAATCCATCTTTAATGTCCAAAAATGGAATACTTCTATTGCGACGATGACAAAAAACAATAATAATAAAAACTTTAAATAATAATAATAACTAGAAAGCAAATTCTGATAACGATTGTAAATTTCATTTAAAAGTGCATTTTGTTTGCAAACATTTCCATTTTTACACTTTCATTAAAGGATAGTGAAGTAGCCACGGAATGAAGTTTGGTATTTATCCAGCAATTGGGCGCGATGACGGCAAAATGTGTTGACTTTAGAAATTTATTTTCGTTAAAAACATTGCAGAATTACTTTTTAAAATCTATTTTGTTAGGTTCGTTCGTAGCTATGTAATGACGCTATAAGCAGTCGCAGTCCGTCCGAATATAACGCAGGAAAAACTACCAGACCGGATTTTATCACTTTCCAACAAAGTTGAAAAGTGCTTACGTACTCGGTTTGTCTGGCCGTCTGGACTACGCTCTTGGAAAGTGCTTTATAATCTATGCCTGATGCATGATTTTTTTTTCTTTCTTTTTTGTTATTTTCAACGAGACCTACAAAGCAAACTCAGAAATTATTTTTTGCCTCCTACTTTAGCACGTTTGAACAAAGCCACTGTTTAGATTTTTCTTTAAAAATTATTCTAGAGAAGACTTCGTCAAGGAAATAATCTTCCTTTCAGAGGCAAAATCGCCTCCGCGAAGTGCTCCAAAAAAAAAAAAAAAAAAAGCAGAGGAGAGAGAGCGAATTTCTGATACGACATTGAAACGTTACGATACCATTTGTTTTTTGGGGAAAAGGAGGGCGCGAGAAAGGGGGAGGAGGAGAAGGAGGAGACGATCGAACATGGAGAGATATTTTGTTTTAAAAGGAGGCTTTTGTGGATCTGACCCTAAAATGAAAGAATCTTCAAAAGAGCGAAGTTTGAAACAATAGACCCATTACAACGTCTTCTTCCCGAGAGATAGAATATAGAAATAATTTACAATTTGTAAAAGAAGACGAAAGGGGTGGCTTTGGTGTTATGTATGACGTTCTATTATTTACATGTGGGATATAAGCCCTAGGGGGAATGTTCTCCTTGGGGAGGATTTTTCTATGGGAACATAATCTGTATCTACACAAGGTAATCGAAGATTACAAGAGAAGCACGGAAACCTCGAACGGTTAGGCCAACGGGCGCGATTCGGTTCGAACCATGTACCTGCCATCTACCAGCTACGAGAATATAACCTCTCAGACACTGGTGGGGCGATGAGAGGGGTGGAACGCGCTTATTCAATAACATCAGAGACAACGGAAAAGGATTTATTTTGAGGCAAATAGTGTTTCTCCCCATTCTACAACGTAAAATCTTCTGATCCATTCGAGAAATTATTTTTAAAATTAAAAGTATGAAACTTTAAGGAAAGAATTGGTGATTAAGAAAGAAAGAGCGTTTTTTTTTTCGATCTACCTGTTGTATTTTTTTTAGCTTTAAAGAACGGTTATTTCCACACGATCTGTACTGGGTGGTCGCATTCTGTTCAAAACGTCCTGCTAGCATTTTTTATTTAATGTCCAAAAGACAAAAATCTTCAAATTTTCTAAAAAAATTTTATTGCATTAAAAACTTTTCTGTTTTTAGGTGCGTTCGTAATTATATAAATACGTAGCACCTATTGTTGTCGCTCAGTCCGTCCGTCTGTCCGTCCATCTGTCTGTCCTGTCCGTCCGTCTGTCTGTCCGCATATAACAACGCTAAAACTACCCAATCGAATCGTTTGAAATTTAAAATACATAATCATTACATAATTTTGTAAAATCATTTCAAATTTTATGAAAATCGGATGGATAAATCAATTACAGAGACAATCAAAAGGATTCCGTTACATTACGGTCAATGGGGAAAAAAGTTTCAAATGCATTTTAATCGTTTGAAATTTAAAACGTATATTTATTACAGAATTTTGTCGAGTCATTTCAAATGTTATGAAAATCGGATGCATAGATCAATTACAGGGACAATCAAAAGTATTCTGTTACATTACGGTCAATGCGGAAAAAAGTTTCAAATGAATTTTAATCGTTTGAAATTTAAAATGTATAATTATTACACAATTTTGTCGAGTTATTTCAAATGTTATGAAAATTGGATGCATAGATTAATTACAGGGACAATCAAAATAATCCGTTACATTACGATCTATGGGGAAAAAAAGTTTCAAATGCATTTTAATGGTATTACACTCATTTGAACATAATAGAATTGACATAAATGTATGAAATATATACTAAAATATACATTTTGTACAATCTGTGATGCAAAGAATATTTATTATTAAATTACAGGGCCACACAAATGTATTCCACTACATAATCTTATACGGGGAATCATTGTTTGGGGCGTGTTTAAATTATATTAAACTACTGCACATTTTATGAATAAGATATACGTTAATGAAGTATATTAAAAATTACTTCCTGCATATTTACAGGAACACAAAGATTTCGACCACTATACTGTATCCAAAGTACTTTGTACCCTAATAGCATGCATGGTCACAGTGACGTCACTGTGAGTCACTTTGGTCACATCACATCTGTGAGCAAAATGCCACCACTCAGTGACGTCACATTTTGATTGAGATGTGACTTTTTTTAAAATCTTTAGAAATTTATAAACATCCTTCAAAAGATGTTATTTACTTTATAAAACATGTTTCTGGCAATTTAAATACCGTCGCTTTTGTCACAGTTTCGTCACAATGTTAATGTCAAATTAGTCACAAGTAACACATTTTTCACAAATTTGTCACATTGTGACCACTTTGTGAAACGTCACAAAAGAGCTCTAAAACGGCCATAACGACTTCACATTTTATTCATTGTGACTTCACATCGACGTCACGTGACGTCACATCGACAATCGAGGGTCAACAAGTCAAAATGTGACTTCACAACGACGTTGCAGTGACATCACCATGCTTTACGGGTACTATATCAGCAAGATCTGAATATTTTAAAACTCCGTTACCGTACGAACGCACCTCATTTGCTACGCTTCAGGTGCGATTTCCAACTTGTTTAAGCTTATAGTGATTTTTAAATCATATTTATATCTTAATTAGAAGAGGAAATAAGATATATAAGAGGAACAGTGCCAGTTTCTCAATTTCGATATGTCTCGAAGGAGAGGGGAAAGGTTCTCTCTCTCCAGAGTCCTATATCCACGGTAACTGCTAAGACCGATCACAGGACTTTCAGCACCACTTCATTTACCGAGCACGTACAGTGCATACACTTTGTGGGGTTTTTGTGATGTCCAGCATCACACCACGTTTCAGACTGGATTTTGGGGCTCAGACTACTAGGTTACCACGCCCTATTGTTATGCGATAAATACATATTAGAAAATTATTAAAGGTACATATATATGTAAGTTGGAGTTTTGCCTTCCCAAAACATCTCATTAATTTACTGCTGTGGTTAGCATTCTCTCACGGGAAGCAAGTGACGTATTCATGGGCTTGTATGTGCTGACTGCCACTTTTTATCCAATTAGCCTGATAACAGTAAAAAGTCAAACACATTCCTTCGCAGCTGCGATGCGGGCAAGTCATGACTATCGAGCTCCAGCAAATAGAGCCGAACGTTTCGGCATATAGAACAGAATGCCCCGAAACCCCCCCCCCCCTTTTATTTCATGATGTAAATAGTCTTTGTATCACCTAATCCAGATATATTAAATATTATTAACTACATCCTTATTAGCCTCCGATGCTATTTCTTTCAAACAAGCTAAAAATGTCGTGTCATCAGCCCTGAATTTTCTACTCAACCGATTTTGATAATTATTTTTTTAAATGAAAGCTATTTATTTGTAGTTGTGCCCATTTTAGCTATTTTTTAATTTATTTCCATTTTTATATTTTATTTTTAATTTTAAATGCTTTTTAGGAATATTTTTTCAAAATGGTGGCAACTTAGTTCAGCTTTTCTCTCGATAATAAAAATTTATTTTCCATTATTACTTTCCACAAGTCAGAAACTTTATTTCATCAGTGAACATGTCCTCGCATTTAAAAGAAAAAAGTTAATTGTTTTCGTAAAATTTAACCACAATAAAATGATTGCATATAATTATGCACTAATTGAGGTAAAAAAATATATTTACAGAGAAATAATATTAATAATGTAAATAAAATAACAGAAAATAATTTATGATAAAAATTAATGTCTAAAGTAAAATAAGAAAATTTTCAAATGAGGAAAATGATGGCATTCAGCAACCAGATAAAATGAATTTACAATATTATTACGGACGCCTTTTGCATATTACTAATAACAGTAACTTTTAAAAAACATTTGAAGAGAAAATGACGTCACTATTTAAAACATCGCATTTTTACTCATAACGATATTACATTTCAATATTTCTTTTTATTATGGACACTGAGATTGAGATTTTACTTTCAGATGACTTCAGTTAGTGAAAATAATGTCATAGTAAAAATAAAATTGTTTTTTTTTTTCCCTAATAAATCTATTTTTCTGTAGTGCATATAAAATAAAATTTCTGGATTTCGCCGGCACTCAGATTACAATTTTAACTGAAGATGTGGAAATATTTGCATGCAAAATTGTAACTGGAAAACTTGACATTAAGTTTGGAAATATATTTATTATAAATTGATTCAATAATGTAATTACTTTTGCTTTTTTTAAAGCCAAATCGATCGGGTCTTTTAAACATTTCATTCGTCGAATTCGACGGGATTCCACTCGTTTTATTGTTAAAATGCATTTCCTCTTTCCCAGAGTCTATAAAACAGCGTTTAAGCTAAAGAAAAAATCCGTTTTTGATGAATCTAGTCAATGAAGAAGTAGCACGTCAAATTGTATCACTTTATTATTCCGCAATTCCAAAGTCTCAGAGAGAAATTGCTAATCAACTGGGTATTTCACGCCGTTCTGTTTACTATTATATTGATAAACACAAGAAAAATGAAGTTAGTTCATTGCATTCTAAAAGGGGTCGCCCTTCTAAAAAACCTCGATCGATTATTTTTTATTTATTTTTTCTTATCGGAGGCGAAACTGAATTCTGCAATGGCAGTATCTACATTCAACTTGTTTATATATATTAAGACAGACATAAAGACAGTTAATACAACATCCCAACATGGAGTGGAAAATTAGTCGGAGCCGGGAATCGAACTTGGGTCGACTGCGTACCGTGGCGTTGATCTACCGTCTAAGCTACCCTGGCCGATATCCCAGCCCACTTATAAACGGTGTTGGGGAACGGCCGGCATCCTCACGGCACGTGATGACGGGAAATACGATGAATTTGTATTAATTGTGTTTATATGTTCTGTCTTAATATATAGGTACCTTTAATAATTAATTAAATTCAGACGTTAGTTTCTGTGTTCTTAAGACGATATTAGAAGATTCGGACATTTTTTATTAATAAACGATATATATTGTAAAAATATTGTCTGTCTTAATATGTATGTACATTAAATAATTAATTAATTAAATTCAAACGTTAATTTCTATGTTCTTAAGACCATATTAGAAGATTCGGATATTTTTTATTAATAAACGATATATATTATAAAAATAATCTGAAAATATGCATGATGTAATGGAGAAAGTAATTTCAACATTTAGTTTTTTCTAATAATTTTTTCTCGAATAATTTTTTTTATTTCTAATAAAAAGTAATAAAATAATTATTAAATAATGATAATTATTATTATTATTATTATTATTATTATGATAATTATTAAATAATTATTATTATAATAAAGTTTCTAATAAAAAAATAAAAGTCAATCAACATATGAAATATAAGCCTAAATTTTCAAAACACAATGCAGTTCAATTCCATGGTTTAGAAAGATTTTCCTAAACTAGCAAAATTTTTAACCTGGAATCTTTGCAACAAATTAAGATTTTATTTCCCCCATTCATTTACTCTTTTTATTTCCTGTAACAATTATATGATAGTCCGCAAAAATACACATTTTTTATTACTACTGGTGACTTATGTTGTATGTAACAAATCTTTTGTACATTTAATGAATCCCTTGTTATCGATACTTCATGTGTACTTTATGCTCTATTCAATTTATGAAGATTTAAAATACATCACTTTATAAATACACACAAAAAAAAATACCATGTTTTTTGCAAATAATTTGTAGTACCACACGAATATAGGTTGTAAGTATTTAAATTAAAAAATAAAACTATCAGTATTAATAGTGGCCGCATGTGTAAATAATAGTTAATTTATTCTGTTGTAACGGAATCCAATCTTTTTCTTCTTATTTTTATGTTCGAAATAATAAAAACCACAGGGCGGTTTAGATTATTTTTCCTTCCGCTAAACTCACAAAAAAAGTTACACAAAAGTTTTAAAATGTATAAATTATGCATATCCCTATCCATAGAAGACAATAAAAACGGCATTCTATCTTCAGGCCAACAAAATAAAAATTCAAACATGGAATAAAATAACACTTCATAATTTGAATCATTTTATTTAGAATTTTAAAAAACAAGGTAGAACCCGTCAAATTTCGACGAAAGAAAATGTTTAAGAAGAAATTGTTTCATTGATTTATAATAAATCTACTTAATTAGTAACAATAAAAAATACACCTTATGTTCGTAAGTCTAACTCATAAACAAATGATATTTAACCTAAAGTTAACAAAATACTATTTCTATAAAATTCAGTTATATAAATTATTAAAATTAAACTTAATCGATATGTAAACTATAAAATTTAATGAAGATCTTGTATTATTATAAAGTTATCAATTACGGCTCTTATGCACGATATTCCAAAATGTAAAATTGCAAAATGTACTCCACTTTGACTCAAATCATAGAATTTTTTGCCCCATGAAATCTAAATCCGACATTATTTTTACCACTTCAAAATTTACATATGCACCTCTCCTATCCGTGTTCATGTTTAAAAAAAATGGTATTTTAATTTGATCATTTCAAAATCATTTTAATTCAAAACTTGAAATCTCGATTGCTATTAGCTATAAACAGGTACTAATTTATTTATATTATTTTAAGTGTAAATAAAAATTTCTAAAATAATCTGCATGCAATAAATACGATATACAATATTTTTGTGACGCCAGAGTGTGAAAAGAAAGTGTATCGAGTTTAAAGAAAGTTTTTAATTAACTAAATATCCTTTAACTAATAAATAAAAACGAACTAAAACTATTTTTTTTTTCACTTTAAAAATATGGCAACAAAAAGATACATTTTTTGAGGGTTTTTTCATTTTCATTTTAATAAAAATGGAGTAAGTCTGTTGCCACAATTCAAAAACTGTATAAAAGACTACGAAAAAATTAATAACACAAAAACAAATAAAGATACAGCTTTCAAACAAATTGCATTAAAAAGTAAATTGTTTTCCTATACGATGGTATAAAAATTTAAAATATGCGGTATTTAGAAGCTTAAAAAATGCAAAAGAAAAAAATGTCAAACTTAAATTTCATTTTCAAATTTTAAAGTGTTGCCATTCACAAAATGACGTGTGCGTTACGCACAGATACGTTTGGCCTTTACAATATATATATATAGATATATATTTATTCATCCATTATTTGTCAAATGCGAATGCAAACCCATGTTAGGAGATGTCCGTAAAAATGAATTTCATAGATAATCAGATAACAAACTTCTTAACGAACAGGCGCGCCTGAAATATCTTATTGTTGCAAACTGTATTTTCAAATTGGATGTTGTTAATAAAAATAAATAAATAAGTAAATAACTTCGCTTAACCATTCCATTTTTAATGCGTTTTGTCGGAAGAGTCACCGCTTGTTTAAATTTATTTCTCAGAATGTTTTTTTGTACCCACAAATCCTGAGTCTCGTTAAAACTTACAGAATGGGTTACGCAAACAAATGAAACGCGAATCTATCCACATTTTAGTGACGGTTAATTTTTACTCTAAATTCACAAAAATGTTGCGCAAAAGTTTTTTAATTTATAATTTATGTATATCCCTATGCATAGATGACACGAAAAATAGCATTTGTATCTTCCCCCTTCCATTATCATCACGCCAACCAAATATGAATTCAAACACACAATAAAGAAACACTTCAGAATTTGAATAGTTTTATTTATTTATCTATTACTTGCAGAATAACGAATGCGTTTTCCTTAAAAATCTATGTTCGGAGATTTCCCTAAAAATGAATTTCATACAAAATCAGATAACAAACTTCTTAACGAACAGGCGCGCCTGAAAAATCTTATTGTTGCAAACTGTATTTTCAAATTGGATGTTGTTAATAAAAATAAAAAAATAACTTTGCTTAACCATTCCATTTTTGATGCGTTTTGTCAGAAGAGTCACCGCTTGTTTAAATTTATTTCTCAGAATGTTTTTTGTACCCACAAATCCTGATTCATTTTTTCAAAAAAAGAGTCTTGTTAAAATTTACAGAATGGGTTAAGCAAACAAATGAAACGTGAATCTATCCACATTTTAGTGACGGTTGATTTTTACTCTAAATTCACAAAAATGTTTCTCAAAAGTTTTTTAATTTATAATTTATGTATACCCCTATGCATAGATGATACGAAAAATAGCATTTGTATCTTCCCCCTTCCATTATCATCACGCCAATCAAATATGAATTCAAACACACAATAAAAAAACACTTCAGAATTTGAATCGTTTTATTTATTTATCTATTACTTGCAGAATAACGAATGCGTTTTCCTTAAAAATCCATGTTCGGAGATTTCCGTAAAAATGAATTTTATACAAAATCAGACATAACTTCTTAACGAGGAAGAGAGCCTAGCAATTCTTTTCTATTCCAAACTGAATTTTCAAACTGAATGTTGTTAATAATAAAAAATTTCGCTTAATCTTTACATTTTTTATGGGTTTTGGAGGAAAAATTTGACGCTTGTTTTTATTTATTTTTCGGAATGTTTTTTGTGTCCACAAATCGTTATTCATTTTAAAGAAAGAACACACAAAACGGGTAACGTAAACAAATAAAATGCGATTGCATACGCATTTTAATGATGGTTGCTGTTTAAAATTGAAAAAAAAAATCCCTCGAATTTTGTAGTTATTAGAGAAACGTTTGTATATATTTTCTGAAACAGTCAAGGAAAAGGTGGAGGGATGGGGCAGATCAGCATCAAGCACATAAAACCAGTGGCGGATCCAAGGGGGAGGTCGAGGGATCATGAACCCCCCCCCCCCCCTCCGGAACGAAGAGAAATTCTAAAACATATTTTTAAAAGGAAAGACATAATAAATTCTTTCAAATTTATCCCACATTATTCAAATTTATTTACTACAAAGAATATTTCCGACTCCTTGAAGTTCAACTTAAATCATAGATTGGAGAATGTAGAGCAAATTTTATTGTTCTTGCCAGTATATTTTATCAGTAATCTTCAAGAGACATTTTTAAAAGATATACAATGGTTCTATATCATTAATATTATTGATAAAGGAAACGTTCATCTTTTTTCGAAGCCGTCCAAAAATAACAAATAAATAGAATAAAATTTAACGACCGAGAAAAGAATTTTGACGAAGAGGCGTCGACGAAACAGGAAACAATTAGTGATATGATGGCTCGAAGGCAATGATTTTGAAACTAAAAACATAGGACGCTTCGAAAAAAAAATGGTGTCGAAATGCAAGTTAATAAAAATAAACTAAATGTTTTTTTTATATATATTTATTTCAATGACAAGAGTCTTCTACGATGACTTTCATGCGAAGCTAAAACAAAATGTAAATTTCGTTTTTCAATCGAAAGATGAAAGTTGTTTTCTGATTCATGCATTAAAGAATGTTTTTTTCCTCAACAGTCAAAACAGAAAGCGCCTCTGTTTGTTGTTTTCATTTACGCTTTTTTTCTTCATGCCGCTCAAAATGTTTGATTGGAATTGTCCTCGTTTTTATGAGATAGTTTTTCTTTACATTTTTTAAAACACTTTATTTTTCGCGACTTCAATCTCAATCGTGAAAGGGACAAGAACCTAAACTAGCCAGCTTTGAAAATTCCACAAATTGCAATTTTAACTGATTAAGCTGTGCCTGTTCAGAGCGCGAAATTTTTTTTCCGAGCACCTTCGTCGTTCCAAGCCCAAGCTCGCACTCTGATTGGTTGTTGCTCTCGGTACTGTTTTCATGTAACTTGGCGATAATCATACTCGGCGTAGCGATAGATACTTCCGTCCGTCGAGTTTGATTTCCTTCTGAACCGAGTACAAAGTAACTTTTCTCTTGCAGCATTGGATTGGATGGAACATGTCTTACTGAAAGCTGTACTCCTTAAAAGTTTTTGCACACAAGAGCACAAGATCACGAGGATAAAAGTGAGTAGGTTAGGTTTTAAGTTTACGCGTTCACTTACGAGCGAAGTATTTTTCGCCAAGTATGGTTATCGCCAAGTTACGTGAAAACAGTGCCGAGAGCAACAACCAATCAGAGTGCGAGCTTGGGCTTGGAACGACGAAGATGCTCGGAAAAAAAGTTTCGCGTTCAGAACCTCACGAATCCAGAGAATTAACACCAATTCGCGTGCATTCGAAAACTTTATCTGTCATTTCCACAAATTTATTTAACTCTTCAGAACTGACCGACAAAATTGTTTGCACTTGCAAACCCAAATATTTTTCGAGAACATCATCGTTAACACGACTCTCACTAAAATTTCTCATTTCACGCAACAACATTGAGGAAGGTCAACCACATGTGTTGCCAGATTGGGGATTTTGTCCCCATTTTGGGAAATTTTGAACCTTCTGGCGAAATTTTTGGGGACTATCAGCAGTTTTAGCAAACAAGTAAAAGATTTTTTTTTCATTTTTTCACTTAAAGTTTACTTTTTAGTCATATGACAACAATGGGTTTAACTCGATTTTGATTTTGAAAATGAAAATAACTACAGAAATCGGAGATTTAAACCATTATTTCTGTGTTCGCGATCGTGATTGTTCATGTTACACGCAACACAAGTGCTTCAAGATCTGCCTTGATTTCAAGGTCTTCCCCTGTTTAAGTAAAAAAATACTGGTTCAAAATATAATATTGGCATTCGGAAAAAAAAATTTGCAAGATTGCTGCTATGACGATGATTAAGATCGACGCGGGTTGCTGAAGAATTTCTTTAACTCTTTAAACCTAAGTGTATTTTACAGGATTTGAACACTGTGCATCTTATTGACATAGCGTTGTTCAAAAACTTGTTTTTTTCTTCCAGATTTCATTACAAAATTAAAAAGTCCAGCTCTTTTTAATCATGCTTTTCAAAACAACCGTCAAAGGATGCTAAAAAAATGAATAAATACACAAATAAATGAAAATAAATAATAAAAATGAAATTTTACGCTCGAAAAAGAAAGATGACGAAGAGGCGCCGGCGAAATACCTAGCTATGAGTAGAAAATAATATTGGTTTGAAGTCGAGGACTTTTAAATTGAGATAACTTTTCAATGTGAAAAAAAATGGCTAAAATAGCGTTAAAAAGTAAATCAAACAAAATAAAGAAAATGATTCTAATTTTTTTCAAGACACTCATTTCAATGACAAGAAAATTCCTGTTTAAAAATAAAATGCTAATTCCATCTTTCATCATGCGATGAAAGTGATGAATTTTTTTATTCCGTTTTTTCAGTCCAGTGGGAAGCGAAGCAACATCTTTATTTGTTGTTATTTTATTATTTTTCCTTCACGTTGCTCAAGATCTTCGTTTAAATTGGACATTTTGACTCTTTCGAACATAATAAAACAGATAGGTAATTATGAAGCATACACTCCATACAATCTGTGGTGCAAACTATATTTGTTATCAATTTACAGGTCCATAAAAAAAATATTCCATTACATAAAAGTGTGGGGGGAAATATTGTTCGGGGCGCGTTTTAATGCTATTAAACTATTTCACATTTTACGAAATCGATAGAATTCTGAGGCGTACTACAAGTAATTTCCTGATAATAGAAAGCAGATTGTATTTACAGGGAGATACAAAAAATATCGGCCACTCTACTGTATCCGAAGTACTGTATACTATTACATTAAGATCCGAATATTTTAAAAACGCCGATATAGTACGAACGCACCTCATTTTCCAAAGCTGAAAAGTGTTCTATTAATGGGAATAAATAGACTGGGATTTTCATGAAATCGTTAAAGCTTAATAAGAGTCACCAAAACATGTTCGGTATCGCATAGAAAGTATGCACAGTTAATAGTTCATTGACAGGAATACTCAAAAGAATTTGATTATATTATCGTATAGATCGAAATATAATTTGCAGAAAATTTTAATGGCACTACGCTATTTCAACTGTATTTTAACTGGTATAAATCATTAAATTTCACTACAATTACGTTAAAACAGAGTATTCAGTCTATTTATTCCCATAAATAGACCGTGGGATTTTCATGAAATCGTTAAAGCTTAATAAGAGTCACCAAAGCATGTTTGGTATCGCATAGGAAGTATGCACAATTAATAGTTCATTGACAGGGGTACTCAAAAGAATTTGATTATATTATCGTATAGATCGAAATACAATTTGCAGAAAATTTTAATGACACTACGCTATTTCAACTGTATTTTAACTGGTATAAAACACTAAATTTCACTACAATTACGTTAAAACAGAGTCTTCATAACATTTTTTATTAATTTGAAGGGACACACAAAAGAAATCGGTTGTACAGTACTTTCTTTGCGTCATAATAGCTGGAGAGTCCGTTTCCTGAATTCCAACCTCAGTAACTTAAAATGACTATTTTGAGGCATGTGCCTATATCTTCGGACACTTTTTTTTCAAATCATATGAAATGTTTATCAAACACATGTTTTTTATCACTTTCCAACAAAGGATTTATGCATTCGGTCATCTATCCGTCTGTTTACGCTCTAACTCTCGTCAATAGACTGGGATTTTCATGCAATTGATAAAGCTAATTTAGAGACTACAAAGCATGTTTGGTATTGCACGGGAAGTATGTGTACAATGAATGGTTTACATACAGGGACACTCAAAAGAATTCGATTATGTTGTAGTATTGGGGGGGGGGGGGGCGAGGAGATCGTTTGAAGAGTATTTCAATGACCGTTTCAAATGTATTGAAACTGATATAGATCACTGAATTTCACTACAATCATGTTAAAACAGAGCATTCATTGAATTTTTTATTCATTTATAGAGCTATGCGCTTTTAAATTTAATTAGTTTTTTGCATATCACTCTTTATATATATATATATATAAATTCTATACCTCCTATGCAGGACTCGCCGAAACTATCCTTTTTTGCGCCCCCTCCCCCACCCCCAAATATATGCATTCTTTATAATAAACACATCAAAGAAAATCTTAATTTGGCGCCCCCTTCACCTTTTGTTCTGTTAGCACCCGGGGCACGTGCCGCCTTTGCCCCCCTCTAGTTTCGGCCCCGACGCCGAAACTACCCTTTTTTGCGCCCGGGGCAAACATGGATTTTGGCTCCCCCCCCCATATATATGCATTCTTTATAACAAACACATCAAAGAAAATCTTAATTTGGTGCCCCCTTCACCTTTTGTTCTGTTAGCACCCGGGGCACGTGCCGCCTTTGCCCTCCTCTAGTTTCGGCCCCGTAGGACTGCACAAAAGTATTCGCATGCCATTCTCCTTATTAGACGAAATGGTTGACGGGGAATTTTTAACTGAAATTTATGCATCTCTTAACTGAACTAAATTTCGGAATGCATGCTGTTAATAGATACAAATCTCTATGTCGTATACAGGGCTGCAAAAAAAAAAAAAAAAAAAAAAAAATTGCAGGTAATTTTCCTATTGTTGGAGGGAACAGCTAATAAGTGTGGGAAATGGAGGGTGGAAAGAAAAGTAAAGAAAGAAACTGTGACATTTTGAGATCGAAGGAACAATCTCCTCTTATTTGAAATGTCGACAAAAAATAAATAAAAGTAAATTAAATAACTCTCTCTGTTCCGTCATTTTCAGCTGAAATAAAAAAAAATCCATCAAAGTTGAAAAATGCTTATGCTTTCACTTTGTCCGCCTGTCCACGCTCGTACTCTCGTTAATAGTCTCGCATTTTAATGCAATGTATTTAAAACTTATTAAGGATCACCAAAGTATATTTGGCATGGCCTAGGAAGAAAGTACGATTGATGGTTCATTGACAGGGACATTAAAAACAAGTTAGAAATTGCACGTGAAGCGTAGCAAATGAGGTGCGTTCGTACGATAACGAAGTTTTAAAAATATCCCTCTCATATATCAATCTCATAAAACTGTAGATAATTACAATTAAAATGCGCACCAAACAATGTTCTCCCTATACCATTATGTGATGGAATACTTTTGTGTGGCCTTGTAAATCATTAACAAATATTCTTTGCACCACAGATTATGCAAAATGTATATTATAATATGTACTTTATAGATGCATATCAATTTTATCACGTTCGAATGAGTGTAACACCATTAAAATGCATTTGAAACATTTTCCCTATTAATCGTAATGTAACGGAATCCTTTTGATCGTCCCTGTAATTGATCTATGCATCCGATTTTCTTAACATTTGAAATGACTCGACAAAATTAAATAATAGTTATATATTTTAAATTTCAAACGATTCGGTTGGGTAGTTTTTGCGTTGTTATATGCGGACGGACGGACAGACAGACGGACCGACTGAACGACAACAATAGGTGCTACGTATTTACATAATTACGAACGCACCTAAAAATTCTACTACATTATGGTACAGGGGGGATGAATCGTTTAGAGAATATTTGAATGACATCCCGCTGTTTCAAATGTATCGAAACTGATATAAATCACTGAATTTCACTACAATAACATTAAAACAGAGCATACATAGCATTTTTTATTCATTTACAGAGACACGCGAAAGAAATCGGTTACAGGACTGTCTTTGCGTCATAATGGCTTCAGAGTAAGTTTTACAATTCGGTATGCGCTTTTAAATTTAATTAGTTTTTTTTTTCATATTACTCTTTACATATGAGGACCCCAGAAGCCAAGGGGTACAAGAGACAAAATTTCGATTTGGAGTAAATTGAGTTTAAAGATAATTGATGTTAAATTGGAACATCAATAACAATTGAGTGGATTGAAATAGGAAATTTCTGCTTGTTGCATTCTAATCTTTGAACTCTTATTTCAATAACTGTTAAAAAATAGAGTACAATTTTCTTTAAATGTATAATTAATCAATATTGTTTGTTTTTCGAAAAAAGTGGTTTGCGTTTATAACTCAGCAAATAATAAGAAAATCACTTCTATTTCTTTACCTGAAATGAAAAAAGCATATTTTTAGGTCGTCTGTGTATTTAGTTTATATTTTTCAATTTTGTCACTTATACCCCTTGGCTTCTGGGGTCCTCATATAAACTATATACCTCCTATACGCGGCTGAAGAAAAGTATTCGCCTACCATTCTCCTTATCAGAAAAATGGCTGAAGGGGAATTTTCATAAAATATATGCACGGCCCTGCATTCAGTAAACCTAACTTCAACATAGCATCTTGAATTTTGAGAAGGTTAAAAAAAATAAATAAAACAACGAAGACGTTTTTCGCTTTTCACTCGATTTAAAAACTGTTTTTAGAGAAGAAGAATAAAAATGAACACTCATCTAATTAAAATATACATTGGCATTTTATTTTGCATCATAACTTTATCGCGTCACTGAAAATAGTGTTTAAAGAAAAAAGAAATAATTAAGTCTATTTTATTTTCTCCCTCTTTTAATTTTATTTTAGACCATTTTTTTCCGCGGCTTATTTTCAATTTAAAAATCATCGCCTTTTGAGGCTGTTATTATTTTTTACTAGAACAGACAAGCATTTTATCGCCGCTTTGCTAACGAAGTCAATATTGATTCGCAAAAATTCTTTGTGGGGCGAAAAATTACTTTGTTGTTGTTCCGACGATTGTTTTAAATAGCTTCATTAAAAACACTGCTAAGTTTTTAATTAGTCTTTCGAAATTTTATTCAAAACTGTGCAAATGACTAGGAAAAGGAAGCTGGGTGGTTATAATTTTTCTTGTAAATGAATTGAATGCGAGAGATTTTATAATTAGATCATTGGATGCATGGGGAGATACATTACAACTACTATCTATCTATAATTGAAAATGAAAAACGGGTGGAATCAGAGAGAAAAGTAGAGCTCGATCTAAAAAATGTCAGAGTAAAAATTGGCCTATAGTTTCAATCTAAAAAATGTGCGAATTTTAGAAGTTTAAAAATTTGCAATTCCAAAAATTATAAAATTGAAACTTCATTGAAATTTTTTTTCATGATGGGTCCAGGAATATTAATGTTTAATCCATGTCGTACGTAATAGAAGGCGTTCAGAAGTCAGTCTGATTATCTCCATCAAACCAAAATGCACATTTTAAACAATTAAAGCAGTATATTTAGTATAAACTCCTGTTTTTTTTTAATAATTCGTCTAGGAATATTAATGTTTAATGCACGACGTATGTAATATCCCGTAAAGCATGGTGACGTCACTGCAACGTCGTTGTGAAGTCACACTGAGACTTTGTGACCATCGATTGTCGATGTGACGTCACGTGACGTCGATGTGAAGTCACAGTGATTAAAATGTGAAGTCGTTATGGCTGTTTTAGAGCTTTTTTGTGACGTTTCACAAAGTGGTCACAATGTGACAAATTTGTGAAAAATGTGTCATTTGTGACTAATTTGTCATTAACATTGTGACGAAACTGTGACAAAAGCGACGATATTTAAATTGCCAGAAACATGTTTTTTAAAGTAAATAACATGTTTTGAAGGAAATTTATAAAGTTCTAAACATTTTTAAGAAAGTCACATCTGAGTCACAATGTGACATCACTGAGAGGTGGCATTTTGGTCACAGATCTGATGTGACCAAAGTGACTCACAGTGACGTCATAGTGACGTCACTGTGACCATGCATGCTATTAGGGATAGGACACGTTGTGATTACCGTAAAAATGATGTTTATTAGTATTATTAATTTAATTATAGAATTCATTTATAAATAATTAAAATTTTAGTCTTTGAAAATATCATTTTCCTAATAGTCGCAGTAATTTGTTAAATTACACTTTTTTTAGAAACTATTCATTGAGATAATTTACATTTTAAAAGTAACTTTAAAGCAACTCGAAGCAAAATTTCAAATAGAGCTGTAACATCGAAATAAAAAAGTTGCGATTTTTTTTTTCTAATTAGTGACATATTTAGAAATTGTTTTATTGCGTGTGGTTGTTTCTGAAAGCCAGTTTTTTATCATTAATGTACCTCTTTTACAGTATAAAAAATGTATTACTTTTGTTTAAAGCCCCTTTTGTCTGTGTGAATGCGAATAATTAGCCATTTTTTAACTAACTTACTCGCATTAAAATAAGTAAAAACATTTATCACCAGAACGACTATCCATAAAATTTATTTCAAGCCAGAAATGTGAACGGACTACTCATTTTTGTGTGATGGTATATATATGATGTCGTCTGCTCAATAAAATTTCTATATCAATGAATGTGTTATGTGGCATTACCATTCGATATTATATTCTTCTGACGCGACAAAAAAAAAAAAAAAAAAAAAAAAAATAGCAGCACTTTTCACTTACAAAATTTTGTTTATCCTTTTTGGTTTTCAACAATGACAATAATGTTCTCCCGCACATACAATAAAAAAACGTTTTTCGAATCTAGTTTTAATACTGTAATGAACCAACAAGGTTTAATTAGATGGCGTTATTATCCTGGTAATGAGAAATACCTGTATATTTTAAATTAGAAACTACATCGTGAACGGATACAAAATCTCACACAACATTTTAAAATTACATGAAATACACTGCAAATTTATGTAATAAACAAAGTATTCCCTAATAAGTATACAATTTTCAGATAACAGAACTTAACAAATTTTAGATCTGGTGACAAAGATTTAACTAGAATTTTACAAATTTTAGATCTGGCTGTTTTGTACTTCTCCCAGCATAAGGTTTACAAATGGAATAAATTAACTTTTAACGGTTATTTGCAATTCTGATGACTCAGAGCCCTTCTGTGCAGAACCTGTTGGTGCCATCACCCTAATTTCTTCATAATTACGGGTAATATTAACTCTCGGCATAATTACCCACTCTACAGTGATTACCCCAGGACACTTTAGTATGAATAGAGCTTCCGCGAAGAGCCCATACAATGCATTCTCTTAATTCATTGGACACTAAAAAGTAATTCATGCAATTAGTTGAAAAAAGATTGGCTTTAAAAATTCACTCTAAAGGCATTTATTAAAGTCAAAACTTCTTACTTCTAAAGAATATAAAGAAGCTGAAGAAAAACTTACCATGAAAATGAATTAAATAGGACAAGTAGAAATGATTGGTTGTATGATTGACAGGCAGTTCGTTTCAGGGGGAATAAAAATAGAGACAGTGAGTGAGATCGATGAATGTGCTTCTTTGACAATTAATCAGGAAAAAAAGAGTTCCAGCTTGTTCAGGTCGCATTGAGGGCCTTACATATGTTAGCTTCGACATCATATTTTACTCATGTAGTTGCTGCCCCAAACACGACCCACTTTTTCTCTACATTACATTGTGATACTTTTCTCTGCCAAAGAGTTGTTGATATTTCGTTGGACATCACCGGGGGAAAATGAATGACATTCAGAGTTTCGCTTATATCCTTTAACATATGGAAAAGTGTGGAGTATTTTAATTAAATAAAGAGTGATCGGACGAGTATAAATAGAGTAATAAAGAATGAGATCGTTTCAAGTACATTATTGAATATAAAAATGAAGAAGAAAGAAATATAGGTTATTGTTAATAAGAAACAGTCGATGCGAAACATTTTATAAGTCTATATACTTTGATAAAAAATAAAAGAGACAAAGTTATTTTTGTAATTCAGATGATTTGAGATGACAAGCATTAAATTACCAGCATAAGGCACTAATTACTAACATAAAGTTATGTTAAATTACATTTTAGGATACAACCGCGGCATTGTTTTGAGAATCTTTGAATTTCGTCCCATAACTGTCGTCCTGTTTCAATTCTTTCAACCGACGGTCTTCTGAGCACAAAGCAAAGTAAGAAGAACAGGATGTGTGTATGAATGCGTAAGCTTTATTAATTTGTGTGTGGATATAGAAAGAATTTTCTCATTCCACATACTTCCGCTGAATAAGCAATAAGATGGGAATTACCGAGTGGAGTAATGACAGTACGGCCCAGCCGGCCTGTGTACTAGAATTCATACATGGTCTTATATTTAATGTTTCAATCACATTTGATAAGAAATTAAAATTTTATTTGGAATGCTTTCAAAATTGGTAGAATGCTTAGCAAAGTACCATTTCAAGAAAAACTTTGTCTATAGGAGTTGCCGATAGATGGCAATAAAACAACAATTAATAGATGCTTTAAAATCGCCTGTTACGATCCACTTCTACTAGAAACCTAGTGTACCTTCCGGCCTACAGCAACCAACCTACACTCTGCCACATCCTATGTCATCTTTTTCAAGGAAATGGAAAATAGTTGCTTTTAAAGTGTTACTATTTTCATATTAACGAAGAACGTAAATTTCCTCTCCAGTTTACGGTCTGTAGAAATTTTACTCGCTCTGTCCAAAACCCCGATATCAATGGATTACAAGAGAAAAAAAAATCAAGCGAACACCAAACAAACTGAATTAAAAATGAAGCGTACGGGGCCGAGTGGTCAAGACATCATGCCACTAATCACCTGCAAGCGTAGGAGGTTGTAGGTTCGAATCCCGCTGGCTGCATTGCACACGCTCTTTGTGTGGAGCTCCCAGCTGTAATTACTTCGTGTCATAGTATTTACTTGTGTTATTTCGTCCCTGTACATTTGCGATGACTTATAAGCAGGCTTTCATATAAAGCTCACAAGTCAGATGCAGGTATTCAATAAATAAATAAAGCGTACATCGACAGAGAATAACTTTTGTGAAAGATTTCGTGTCAAGTTAGACACATTGTTTCGGGAATCTTGCGGATCAAAAGAGGATGAGCTTCCCTCCGCCTCCCATCTCTATTTCGTCACTTTAATTGTTCATCCACAGCCTTTTCTTTTTCTTCCAGAAGGAGCTTGGCCGTCGATTCGACCACGGAGAATGAATTCACTGTCAGTAAAACTTGGAACGAAATGTCAGAAAAAAAAGTGGTCAGGGCAGGGATCAAAGCTAAACTGGTGTTATCGGACTCGCAGAAAACCTTTTTTTTTAATATTCATAATTTGACTATTCAGTTTCCATTTAATTATACTAGTGCAATTTTGTTTCATTTGGAATCTTAGTAAAATCGCTACAGACTTCTGAATAGGTCAAATTGAATGATAACAGTATTTTGCACAAAGTTTCGAGCCTTTTATTTATCTTTCTATCGGGCGGTCTACGTTTAATTGTGAACGAACTGTTATTAAATTCAAAAACTATGGTTTCTTTTTAAATACTTCGGGACTCTGCCCCCTACAATCTATGCTCGTTTAACCCCACGTTCAGTCATCCAAACTAAAAAGAACCGAGTTTGATCAGCTTTTTAAAGATTGCAAAACATTGAACTATATCTTTATCTATCTATCGGTCTGTCTATCTATCTATCTATATATATATATGTAATAAAAAAAAAAAAATTGCGCCATTTTGTTCTCTCTTAACTTCAATTCTAAAATTTGTGGAACATATTTCAATCTTATTTTCGTAATGTATTAACTTGTAATGAAAAATGACGCTGAACCTTTGCCCCGAATAGATGAAATTTTAGACAAATTAAGTGGTGCCCAATATTTCTCTACACTAGATTTAGCCTCAACCTATTGGCACATACGTATTCACCCAGCAGATTCCGAAAAGTTAGCCTTTACTACTAATTGTGCGCTCTGGGAATGGAATGTTCTCCCCTTTAGTGTAAAGGTAGGCCCCTCAATTTTCAATAGGACACTTAGAAGAATTCTTACAAAATATAAAATAGACTTTGCTTGTTATTATTTTGATGATATAATTATTTTTTCTAAATCAATAGATGAACATATACAACATCTCATCCAAGTTTTTGATTTATGCTGAATAGAAAATATTAAATTAAAACTTTTGCCATTTAATTTAATTTAATTTAATTTAATTTTTTATTTAACATCGCGTGACCGGTGTTAATGCGCGTTGTTAAATAAAAAATAAAATTAAAATCCCGGGAATATTCCAGAGAGTAAAAAGATTACGAAATACTTCCCGCCTTTTTGAGAAGCAAGCAATAATTTATTAATAAATAAAATAAGAAAAAGAATTTTAGCTGTTACAAGTTAATACATTATGAAACTAAGATTGAAATGTGTTCCACAAATTTTAGAATTGAAGTTAAGTGAGAACAAAATGGCGCAAATTTTTTTTATTTTATTACACATATATATATAACCATTAATTGTTTTACAATATATAAAGCATTGAGTTTAATAGAAAATTACCACACTATATATTCATATATAATTCATTTTTTAAGCGACAATCTCTCTATAAACAAATCTCCATTCATTTCCCTCCTGGTATTTTTTGAACTACAGTATAAGAAAAATGTTTAAGTTTAAGTAAGGCATTTTAAATGCATCTTTTAAATCTGATGTAACTTTCACAAAAAAAAGAATTCTCTTTTTAATATTCATGTGAAAATTCTTTTGCTGTTTGTAAGAAAGTATTATTATTCGGACGGACGTGATACAGGCTTATCCCCAGAAAGAAATAACAGTTTCTACCATATTCCTTTTTTTTCACTGATATGTTCCAGCAATTAAGTATTTATTTTATGCTTTACACAGTATTTTTATGGAAAAGTCTGGGAAATTGATCCTACGAAATTACCCCAAAATTTTACATTTTTAGGACCTCTATTACCTAGTAGTAATCTTCGTATTATGAACCACACACTTCTTTCATCAATTACAAAGGCTATTCATTAATATTTATGATATAATTTTATATTGGAGTTTATGGAATATCGTGATCGTTCGGATTGTTTCATTAAGTACATACACGTTGTAATCCATAGCAAACTCCGATTATAATAATCCGTTTCCTGTGTTAGTCAATCAGGCAATAATTCAGAATTTTTTCCATGTAAAAAATATTTTATAATACGAAACAGTTGGTGAATACGTAAAATTAGTGCCCCCCCCCCCCCCCCGTATTCGCAGCCAAACTTTTTAACTGTTACTAATCACAAGATCAGATGAGAAGTGTCTGTCTAAGTACGTTAATACATGACAAGCATACATCATTTACGTTAAGGCCCCTGTCCTCGCTCGAGGAAACGCTCGCGAGCTAATGCTATTCCTATGGGGAAGCATTTTTCTAATAACTCTTTCGCATTTTCACATTTTTGAGTAATTTTTTTGCATTGGATAGCTGAGGTGCATGCCGACAGCGCCCTTTTTTTACTTTTTCGATTTTGGTTACAGATATATTTTTTAAAAAGCACTTTCAGTTTCGAAACCGGTTTTGAAAGTGAAACTAACTTTGTAAAAAAATATCTGCAACCAAAATAGAAAAATTAAAAAAGCTGCGCTGTCGGCATGCACCTCAACTATCCAATGCAAAAAAAATTATTCAAAAATGTGAAAATGCGAAAGAGTTATTAGAAAAATGGTTCCCCATAGGAATAGCATTAGCTTGCGAGCGTTTCCTCGAGCGAGGACAGGGGCCTTAAGACGAAACGCCAATCTAAATAGCAATTAGGTATAAAAATTTAAACACGATAAACGTTAAGTAGATGTGTCACATTCGGCAACAATTAAAAATGTGAAATAAAAATGCAAACCTATGTTTGCTTTCATTAAACTCTAACGGATCGCTTAATAATGATAAATATCTATTTGCAAGCCGATGTGAAATGATAGTTATGGGCTTCTTAATGATTAATACGCACCATATAGGTTAAATTACTGTCTGACTTTTTTTAGTTTACATAGACAAATTTTTAATAAATAATCGTTTAACTCATAAAATATCATTAAAGATTATTTATACAAGCACAATAATTGATCTAAAATCAGAAAAAAGAAATGATAGTATACATCATAGAAGAAAAGAAAGTAAATTTAGAAATGGATTAATTTTGAATAAAAATAGAACAGGAATATATGGCTTCACCATAATGTTCAAAAATTAGAAAGTTTTTGGCGCTTTTGAATGAGAATCCCCTCCACCCTCTCTTCCTTCTTTCCAATATAATCTAAACTGTCACACACTCATAATTCCAAAATCAGTTACAAGGTTCATCGAATCTGATTTATTAATATTAACAAAAAAAAATTTTCCTTACTGAAAAAGTGTTTTAGATGATAAATCGGATCCATAAGAAAAACGCTCGATTAAAGAAAAGAAAATTATGCCTTAAAAGGAGAATTCATGCGAAATATTTTCAATTTTTTTGCCCTCACTGATCAAAGTTTTCTGCTTTGGATTTTCTTTTCTTTCTTGAAAGCGACACCGAAACACGCATTGATTTTTGGATGAATTATGGGATTAAAAAAAGCATAAAAAACAAAACAAGCATGTTGTTTATAATTACTTAGATTCTTCTACACACTAGCAAAAATAAAAATAAACAAAAAATTCTAGTTTAAAAATTTATATCGGTTTATTTATTTAAAATACATTTTGATTATGACGTGCAAAGTATATTTGCATATAGTATTTGAGGAGAAAGCGTAGTTTTTTTACTAAAAAAATAGAAAAGTATGTAAATGTATATAAAAATAAAGTATATAAAAATAAGTACAGTCGACTTTCGTTAATTCGAACTCGTCGGGACCACAAGAAATGTTCGAATTACGGAAAACATGCTTAATATGGGTACTATTACAAAGGAATTAATGTTATAGTGTTTTTTAAACTTATTTCGTCTGTTATCATTAGAATATGACTTAATATTAAATTAGAATGTATAAATACATAAACTAATTAAAAGATCAGAAACAAGCACGATGAAAGAAAAAATTAAAGCGTCACTGATGGACAGACGTGGAGACCACATCTAAGAAAGTGGATATCAAATGCATTGGATTATATGTATACTCGTTCGGAACAATTTTCACAAAAATCAAAGAAAGAAAGTGATTCAAATGATCTGAAATCCGTGAGAAAGGAAAGAAAAATAAAAAATCGGAATCCTCGTTAGTTCGAATTAAACAAAGTGAAGAGAAAATGAGTTCGAATTAATGAAAATTTTTAACGTTATTCTGGCATTGAAAATTTCGGGACTTCATGTTTAGTTCGAATTATCCGAATTCGAATTAACGAGAGTCGACTGTATATAAAGTAGAAAAGTATATAAAAGTAGAAAATTCTAGAATGAAAGGAATATAAGGAGCTTTACCTTTGAAAGCATTTTTTCAGCTTAAAAAATTATCTTCTTATGTGATTTAAACATTTAAAATTGATGTAGGACATTTAAAATTTTAATTTATTGGATTCAAAACAATTAAAGCTAGTACGCTGATGCCATCCTAAAAATTTTCTGCTACATAAAGCGAAATAATTGCATGATTTAAATGTCACAATAAATGACATCGATTTAACAAATAAGTATAAATTCCCTGTTCAAGTTTCGTTAAATTCTGTGTCGATAAATTGTTACTTTAACAGAGTTAAACTGATTGACAAAGTTGTCATACCAAATAAATATTTCAAACTGTGCTAAAAAAAAAAGGCCAGCCAGGGAATTGAACCCAGATCCTTGGTTACAATGTCAATGCTCTTCCGTTTAAGTTAATTGGGACGACAACCTGTTGACTTTGAAAATTTTCAAAATACAGTCGACTCTCGTTAATTCGAAATCGGATAATTCGAATCTTCGCTTAATTCGAACTAAACACGAAATCCAGAAATTTTCAATTGCAGAATAACGTTAAAAATTTTCATTAATTCGAACTAATTTTCGCTTGACTTCGTTTAATTCGAACTAATGATAATTCGGATTTTTCCCTTTTCCTTTCTTTTTCACGGATTTCAGATCATTTGAATAACTTTCTTTCTTTGATTTTTATGAAAATTGTTCCGAACGAGTATACATATAATCCAATGCATTTGATATCCACTTTCTTAGTGCCCCGTCTGTCCATCAGTGACGCTTCAAATTTTTCTTCCATTGTTTCGAATCTTTAGATTAGTTTATGTTATATTCTAATTTAATATTAAGTGATACTCTAATGATAACAGACGAAATAAATTCAAAAAACACTATAACATTAATTCCTTTGTAATAGTACCATATTAAGCATGTTTTCATTTCATACTTTCCATAATTCGAACTTCGGATAATTCGAACATTTCTTGTGGTCCTGACGAGTTCGAATTAACGAGAGCCGACTGTATTTTCATTTTTGTCATCCCATTTTGACTTCTCTGCCCTTTTTAGGTGCGTTTGTAATTATGAAAATACGTAGCACCTATTGTTGTCACTCAGTCCGTCCGTCTGTCTATCCGTCTGTCCGCATATAACAACGCAAAAACTACCCAACCGAATCGTTTGAAATTTAAAATATATTATTATTATATAATTTTGTCGAGTCATTTCAAATTTCATGAAAATCGGATGAATAGATCAATTACAGGGACAATCAAAAATATTCCGTTACATTACGGTCAATGGGGAAAAGAGTGTCAAATGCATTTTTATCGTTTGAAATTTAAAATATATGATTATTACATATTTTTGTCGAGTCATTTCAAATTTTATGAAAATCGGATGCGTAGATCAATTACAGGGACAATCAAAAGTATTCCGTTACATTACGGTCAATGGGGAATAAAGTTTCAAATGCATTTTAATGGTGTTACACTTATTCGAACACAATAAAATTGTTATACATCTGTGAAGTACATGTTATAATATACATTTTGCACAATCTGTGGTGCAGAAAACTTTTGTTTTTGATTTACAAGGTCACACAGAAGTATTCCATTACATAATGGTATAGGGAGAATATTTTTTGTTGCGCGTTTTAATTGTAATTAACTATTTAACATTTTATGAGATTGATATACGTTGCTGAAGAATACTACAAGTTATTTCCTGTATAAAAGAAAGCATATAGTATAGCATATTATATACTTTGCTGAGGTATAATAAAAGTTACTTCCTGTGTATTTACCGTAACGCAAAAAAAAATTTTGACCACTGTACTCTATCCAAAAAATACTATCTATTATAACAGCAAGATCTGAATATATTTAAAACTTTGTTATCGTATGAACGCACCTCATTTGCTACGCTTCACGTGCAATTTCCAACTTGTTGTTTTAGGATACCGGCTACCTTAATCAGTAGAGCGCGAAATTCTTCATCTCGGGGTTCTCATCACCCACGTTGGGCACCAAAATGTTAATTCTTATGACTTAATTAAAGACTCTGAATTAATACAGAACAAACTCATAAAACCACATCTGTAGTACCATAGCAAAAACTGCGCTTTTTAGGCCACACAATGAATCTGATTAAATGGAAAAGAAAAGGACTAGTTACTTTTTCTACATTTTATTATAAACTAACTAGTTGGATGCGCGAATCCCAAAACTTTCTTCTATCTCATAAGTACATTTTAATATTTAAAAAAATAGTTACTCATGTTAATTCTTTAATAATTTTAATTCAATACTATACCAACTTTCATTTCCATCTTCAATTTCTGCTTCAGTCAATTAATTGGAGTAAAAACGAGTTTCCGAGCCGATGGACTATAGAATAATAGGCAGATTTTTTTTTAAATTCAGGTAGGATCTACTTGCCATACCAAAAAATAATACACAAAAATTTTAGTTCATTTTTAGGCATAACTTCATACACTTTTAGGTGGTGCAATATTTAAAATGGCACAAAAATCGCTATTGCAGCGCCCCCTTCCGGCGGATTTTTTTTCAAATTCAAGGAGAACCAACTAGCCATACCCATACACTTACACAAAAAATTTGATTCAATTCTATGCATAACTTCATACACATTTGGTCGATACAAAATTGAAAATGGAGCAAACATCGAGATTGCAGCGCCCCCTTCCGGTGGAATATTTCAAAACTAAGGAGGACTACTTGCTACAGCCAAAAACATTCACAAAAAAATTGGTTCAATTCTATGCATATCTTCATACTCTTTTTGATGGTAGAATGGCGACATACGGACAAACACACAGACATACAGACTCACAGACACACACACACAGACAGACAGCCATTTTGTAAAAGCATGTTTTTTGGAATCTCTGATCCCTAAAATGTGTAAATCCGTGGAAAACCGGAAGTTGAAAAAATTTCGATTACAATACTTTCTTCTAATGAAGATGCGCGCCAATGCGCCGGCTCTAGAATTAAAAATAAACACATAAAAGTAATATATGACACTTAATGCTTTAGGAAATGATTATAACATAAATAAGCATTACTTAATCTATATATTTAAAACACCTGGCTGTTTTTTTGGACATCAGCCCTGAGCTTTCTACTGTCCCGATTTTGATAATTATTTTTTTAAATGAAAGCTGTTTATGTGTAGATGTGCCCATTCTGGCTAATTTTTAATTTATTTCAATTTTTATATTTTATTTTTAATTTTAAAAGCTTTTTCATGACATTTCTTCAAAACAGTGGCAACAGGTTAAGTTTTTCTCAAAATTTATTTTGTTTCATAATTTTCCACCAATCAGGAGATTGATCTCATCGGTGAATGTATAAGCGCATTTCAAAAATAAAAATAAAAATAATAATAAATAAAATAAAATAAAATAAATAAAGGTTTTTGTTAAATTTAATCATAATAAAATGATTGCTCATAGTTATTCCCTGCAGTACACAGATTATTTACTGAGTAATATTATTAAGTATTATGTAAGTAAAATAACAGAAGATAAACTTTAATAAAATATACTATCTAAAGCGAAATTTTGTCGATGGAGAAAATGTCGTCATACAGAAACCAGATAAATTTGTTCCATGAGTATAATATGCATTGTTATAGCTGTGTCAGTGATGATGTCATATTCACTGACTTTAATTCCTGCATCTAAATAAAGTGAACTTCTATTAATGTGAATGTCCATGGTGTGCTCAAATGAAAATATTTCTATAAACTGCGCCATTTCTATTTAATTATAATGAATATTTTATGAAAAACTAAAGAATTCTTATATAACTGCATAAATCACGATTTTATTTAAGAAAAGATGAGTATTTCTGAAGGTATAAATGATGTCATATTAGAAAAAAAAAGAATAAAACCTGTAATATGCCGGTATTACTATATTTCTATCTTACATAATATCAAAAAATAATTAAAATCATTTCATTGTATTAATTTATTGTTTAAAAAAAATTGTATTTCAGCAACAAATACAAAAATTTTATTCTTTTTAATAACAGAGATATCGTTTTTTTTTCTTTTTGTTGTTACCATAACAATAAAATTAATTTTTACAAGTTCATGGAGGATACAAACCAATAAATAAATTGAATTTATTGCAAGTGCTGTAAATGTGTAGTGGGTTGGTTAAGCAGTTTAGTAAGTCCCTGTTTCTATTATAAATAAAATGTTTCATTGATATTGTAATTTTTGTACAGTTATCAAGCGATATTTAAACGAAGAAAAGATAAACTAAGCAGATATTTTTGAATTCGTCTTCTGGGGTATAATATTAACATCCTAAATAATTTGATAGTATTTAAAGTTTAGAAACCGCATTAAAAAAAGAATTGCAGCTGAAGTTATGTCCAACATAGTAATTTATGAGTTGTTTTCCTTATTTTTTGTTATTTTCTGAAGTTTGTACATCTTCATCATGAAAAGCTATCTTATCCCTATTTTAAGAGGTAGCAATTGTTTATTTCGCTCAGTATTTTACTGTCTATATAAGATTGATATATATCATACCTAATATATATTCTTTTCCGTCGAGTTTCGACGGGTGCAACTAGTTATGTAGAAAATGATTATTATGACAACAAATCTCTGATTTGAAAAATTATTTTTTGTTACTTTTGACTGATAACAAGCTTAGTATGATGAAAAAGTTTAAGTTTACATACTATTACATATGAAAGGTCGAAAAAATCATGCATAACCTCAGGTAAGATTCGTATAAATTCTGTGTATTTAAATTAAAGATAGGGTGGTAGAAGCATCGCCTATTTTGAGCAAATCAGAGAACTGCAACCTAATTTGAAAATGACAATCTATTTCTACTATTATAATTCTAACTTAGTGTTTCTCTTCGATCTGCACACATTAACTGGAGATGGACACATCTCATAAATCGGACCCATCATCGATAGGCAATCCCCCTTCTCCTCTTCGAGGATTTGGTCCCAAAACTAAACAGACATATTGATGACACTTTATATGAAATTTCATCCTATTTTCGCCCATACTATTACCTGTACATACCACTACCTATGTTATTTTCAGTAATAGTGTGAGGGAGTGAACTTTGCATAAAGGCACTCTAGTGTTTCTGAGATCGTGACGTCAATAATTTAACATGTGTAAGCGTCAAAGCGACATCTATCCTCTCTTTTACTTTTACTTTCTAGAGTGTGTGTGCTCTTTCGGATTCTGCAGTTAGCTCGCGGTTATTAGTAATATGTTAATGTGAAGTATCTCAGTTTGCAGCATATAAAAGCTTGGGTTTGAGTGAATGGAGGGTGTCTCCGGCATTAGCCAGCGAGAGAGCATCTGTGGCGTTAGCCAGTGTGTGAGTATCTGTGGCGTTAGATAGCGAAGTGAGATATTGTTCAGCGAAGTGCTAGCCGATTGAAAGTAGCAGCGGGCATCCAGTGAAGTGTAAAGGAGTTTCGATAGTTGACTTGAGAGTTGGCTGGGGTAAGAAACTTCATAGTAGTTTCATTTTGATTACTTGTGAATAAAGAATTACACACAGCCACGGGCTGTTTAATTAAGCTTTACCTAGCAGCTCAGCCAAGAGATAGTGAGAAGTATTAGAAGGTGCCACGATTGAGCTAGGCCGGAGCCTGTGAGTATGCGTTTAGCTTTTTCATAGTATTCTCAGTTGTGTAAAATTAAGACTTGCTCCACTTCCCTGCAGCCCTCATCATTTTAATAAACTTTGTTGTTTTACCCTAATTACTGAGTATGTCTACATTTAACTCCCACCACGACCAACCAAACGTTATAAATGACACCCAGCATGCATATAACGTTACAAATGGCGCCCAACGAAACATCGGACATTGTGAGATTGTGCCACGTGTGTATTTCACCGGTGAGGGTGATATTAGTGAATTTTTAGTTAAATTAGATGATTATATTTTGTTCAATAATATACCTGAGAAAAGTAGATACGTAGTGCTTAAATGCTCATTGAAGGGCGAAGCACTTTTGTGGTTGGAAAATATAGGAAAGTTTTTGATTACTGATGAAGCGAAAAGATTTGAACAAACTGTGATTGAGTTAAAGAAGGCATTTCTTCCCATTAAAGATAAAAGTATTTTGAGAAAAGAGTTCTATTGTAATAAGCAGAATATTTATGAGTCGGCGTCAAAATTTTATCTTCGTAAGCTGGAACTAAAAAATAAATTAGATTTAGATATCACATTTGAGGAATTGTTGGACATTGTTTTTCCTCTTTTTAATCCAAATATACAGGACTTTATTGAAGTTAGAGCACCGAAGAATTTTGCAGAAATGCATCAGATATTATCGAAGTATGAGACTCGGCATAGCTCGGATCAACGGGATTTGCGTAGCCCTCGTCAGAGACCTGTCGCGGATAGTAATTTGAGAAATGAGGGGGAACGTAATTTTGTGAGAGGGGGACAGCGATTTCCGGATAATGATTTGCGTAATAGAAATGATGGATTTGGTCGTAATATGTCGAATACTGGTAATAAGAATGGTGGTGGTGCTAATAATTTTAGAAGTGGTGAGAGAAATATGTATGGAAATAGACAGAATAGTGGTTATGATCGGAGAGGGGGAGTACGGGACAGGAATGTTTCTTCGCAAGTAAGGAGATTAACTTCGGATGAGAATTTTGAAGGTAGATCAGTGCAAAGGAGAGGTGTGAGGAGGTCGGGTCAGTTAAACTGGTAAGTGACTGTATTTCGGAAGGTATGCAGTCACAGATTAAATCGGAAAAGCCTTCTGTAAGTTTGAATAAAGTTACTATTAATCCGGTTGAGTTACCTGAAGTGTTAATTGTGTTGGATGGTATTGTAGTTAAAAGTGTCTTCGATACAGGGGCAGATAAGTCGTTCATTTCTTTTGATTGTTATCGGAAATATTTTTCGTATAAGAAGTTGAAGAGGTCAAGTCTGGTGGTTCAGTCGGCACAGGGAGTAGCTTGCGATAATAAAGGTTTAGTAGAGTTGGAAGTTGAAATTCGTTCGGTTAAGACATGTTGGGAGTTTTGTGTGTTAGATGTATTAACAGTGCATTGTATAGTTGGTGTGGATTATATGAAGGATAGAGGAATTAGTTTGGATTTCTTTAAAAAGTCGTTGATCGTGAATAATGATGAGAATGTGAGTAAGAAAGAGCCAGTTTCAGTGTCAGTTAATTTGGAGGAGTCGGGGTTAAGTGAAATCGAGAAGGAGGAATTTAATAAGTTTTTGAATGAATTTGGAGAGGTTTTTTCTGATAAACCGGGTTTAACGCATGTTGCGTGGCATGAGATTGATACTGGTTTGAAAGCACCTGTTGCTAGTAAACCATATCATTATGATAAAGTTAAACAAGGTATAATTGATTATCATATTCAAAAAATGCTAGCGGACGATATTATAATGCCGATTGAGTCTCCTTTTGCATCTCCAGTAGTGTTATGTCGTAAAAATAATGGGAAAAGTTTAGAGAATCCAGAGGCATATAGGTTTGCAGTAGATTATAGAAAGTTAAATGCGATAACGCAATACCCTCAGTATCCTATTCCGGTTATTGATGACATTTTGGCTAATATAACGAGTACGAATTATATGTCAACGTTAGATCTTACGTCAGGTTATTTTCAGATTGCAATAAAGCCGGAGGATATACCGAAGACTGCGTTCATTACTCGGGACGGTTGTTTTGCTTTTAAGAGAATGAGTTTTGGTTTATCGGGAGCGCCAGCAACGTTCCAGAAGGCCATGAATAATATCCTTAAACCTTTGCTTGGTAAGGGTGTCTTGGTCTACCTGGACGACAGAATTATAATGGCAGCTACTTTTGAAGAGCATTTAAGATTATTGAGGGAAGTATTTACGTTGTTAAGAGATGCTGGGTTAACAGGTAAGTTAGAAAAATGTAAATTTTTGAGAAAAGAGATAAAGTATTTAGGAATTAAAATTACGCGTGATGGTATTGTGGTGGTTACTCCATAACCCCCCCATATGTTTAATTTAATTCATTTTATTAGCCATTTTATTTCATATCACCTTCCTTTTTATTAATGTTCTCAATTTAAATTTAATTTCGGTTTCGCTTATTTTCATTTCGTCGCCTGTAATGTTTTCTTTCTTGCTTAGCTTTCGAATGTTCCAAGCCGGTAAAATTCTGTTTGAAATCATTCCTTCCGGTTTTAAATTTGTTCGAGAACTTTCTCGCTAGTTCTTTTGGGTGGAACTTCCGTTTACTCGGACACACCCCTAACCTATCAAATTAAATTTCACAGGTGACGTATTTCAAGCCGTTAAGTACATGGCCACCGGCTTTGGCCTCCCCTCTTAAGATGGTTATCAATTTTATTCTTATTAGTTACATATCTTTTCATACTGTATATTGTAATTTGGCTTAGTTTTTCCTCACCCCCTCTGTTGCTAACTGCCAAATTGGCGTATTTTGCATTTACAATAACCCTTTCTCCTTTTCCCCTGGGCTCGCGGCCACCTGCGTCAGTTGCGCCGATAGACACCTGCTGTGATGGATGCAGTCGCATGAGTGAAAGTTCGGGGCAGAGGTGCTCCCCCGTTAACGAAGGATGGAACGGTTTTTTTTTTTGTTATGTTGATATTATTACGATGCTGATTTTTTTTAAGTGCGGCAAAGAAAAAGTGCTGCCCTCAAAATTCATCTAGGAAAGTGATGTTGATTTCTGTTAAGCCAAGTCCCTCTGTGCTGCGAGGAGCAATGAAGTGGTTTAATGCATTCCTGAATGTATTCGTTTGTGCCTTCTCTTTTTGGAAATGATGTTGAGTTTTTAAGGCGGCCAGTAGCAAGGCACTTCTCACTGCAATAGCATCCCGAAAATTGTTTTGTTTGTGCATTCTCTTCTTGGATTACGGAAATTATATAAGGTCTCATTATACGTCTTCAGTTTATGCTCTCGTGTTATCTTCACAAGTGTTGTAAAAATGTCGTCACGTATTTTATAAATATTCATTCATTTTCTCATCATCTCTTCATCAACGAGTTTTCTTCTACAAATCTAATGTGCCCAATTCTTCGATAATCTTTTTATTCTCTATCCTCTGAGAAGTAGGCAGAGGTGAAGAACTGTTTTGTTTTCAAGAAATAATATTATAGTTTACATGACGTCTTGGTGAAGATTTTTCTTTCGTCAGGTGAAGAAATTTTATTTGCATAAGTCCTTTTTACTTCATTATCTGGCCCAATATATATATAATTTTTTTTTTTTAATATTTACGGGGCGTTATAAAGAAAATATTGGCATGTATCTATACAATATGAAGTATGATGTATTTTGTTTTGAAAGTTCATATTATGAGAGGTGTTCTTTTTCAAAAAGAAATAATAATTTATTCTCCTTTTATGTCATGAAGAAAATTGTTTAATTACATGTTGTTGAGATATCTAGAATATGTTATGAAAAGAATTTTTATTGCTTGGAGATAGCAATAGTTGTGATTAACATATGTTATGAAATGGTTGTTTATCAAGTGAGAAATTAATATGTACGAGTCACCAAAAATATAAATTTGTGAAGAAATATTTATTCATGAAAAAAGCAACAAGTTCTTCATGAAATAAAATATATTTTTTTTTTCTTCGAAAATTGTTCGTATATTAATTTCTTGTGCCTATTGTCTGGATTTATTTGTCATCAAAAGCCAAGGATTCAACAGGTAACTTTTTACCTTTTTAATTTTATATTTTTATAACTTTATACTTGATTTTTCTTCATCATTGGATAAAGAATATTTTTATTATTTTAAATGAAATAATGAAGAGAGTAATTAGGGTCGTTTGCAGGCCCCCATTCTCCGTGATGTGCTATCATTATCACGATCACTTTGGCCTAATTGTGGGTAGAGGCAAATAAAAAGTGCTTTCTCCACTTTCAAATAAACATAACATTATATTTTCTTTGATACCCTGACCAAAGCGTCAGCTCAGCAGCTCAAACACAACATCCTTAATTTCTTTTGGTGCCGTGACCAGGATTGAACATTCTTCATTATTTTTTTTTTCAAGTTATTTTTCTTCATATAGTGATTAATGTTTTATATAATTATATTTTGTTGGGTATGGTGCAGTAATCAAATACAATATTTATATTGATCTTGTATTGAAATATTATCTTTTTCTGGAGCAGTGCATTATATATACAACATAATTTATCAATATATTTCTTCTTGCATTATTATAATTTATAACTAATATATGCATTATTTAACGGTGGTACTGGTAAAAATTATTGTTCATGCTAAGATAAATTATTCTTCTTGTCATACATATAATAATTTATGTTTTGAGCCATATTATATATAAATATTTACATAAAATATTTGGGTCTTATATTCTTCATATGATACTAATATGTTAGTATACGTTTTCTTCTTTTTTTTACATATAAAAATGATGTATGAAGTAAATGAAAGTCATCAATATTTTAAATAACGAGTCAATTTATATATATATATTGTTCATCATAGGACCTGCCAAATAACCAAATTTATCATGTCATACATTGAGTTCTTATATTAATTATTTCATCATGCCTCCAAAAGCCAAACTAAATATTGCAATCCAACCTTTCGACGGTAACCCTCAGACTGTAGAATTTTTCTTCGATCAATTATCTGACTTACAGGAACTAAATAACTTTACAGACAAGGAACTTTTTGTTCTCTTTAAATCAAAACTTGAGGGCACCGCCTTACTCTTCTTTCTGGAAACTCAGTCACAGCTCAAGAACTCTAATTTTAGTGAAATTCGAAAGGCATTTATAGACTATTTCTTACCCACAAAAAAGTCTGTTTCTCTAAAATCTTTACAGAACTTGACCTTAGATTCAAATGAATCAGTTAAAAATTTTGCTTTTCGGTTGGATAAACAACTTCGACTTGCTTATCCAAAATTGGATCTTTCTGCTCTTAATTCATTAAAGTTTACTCATTTTCTTGAGGCTTTACCTAAACAAATCAAACGTAAAATCTTAGAAGAAAATATTACGTCCTTCGAATTAGCTCTTGAACGAGCAACTTTTCTTCAAAATATATATGACTCTCCCCCTAAAAAATCTTATGAAAATTTTAATCAAGCCTATTGTATCGATTCTGAAAATGTCCATGATAATTCTAGTAATACTCTTCATAAAACTCCTATAAAGCATACGAAGGATAAAATTTATCACAATTCTCAAACCAACTACTCTCCTTTACAAACTCAAAAGGACAGTTCTCATACTTCTCGTAATTTTCAAAGAAGACCTAGGACATTTTCGCCTTCTCCACCGAGACAAGAGGCTACAAATAAACGTAACAATAATTTTCGTCATCAAAACTTTCACCGGAAACGTCCTTATCAACCAACCTTTGACAAATATTCTCACAAAAAAAATTCTACATCCTTTTATCACAGACGAGATGTTGTGCAGTGTGCGTTCTGTGGGAAATTTAATCATCGTATGGACTCATGCTACAAATTCAAAAACATTATTGGTAATTCTAACAAAAACTCTTCAGCTCCAATCTCGTCTCATCCTTACAGAAGGAAAAACCACACCTCTTCTTCTGAAAACAAAAACAATGTTTATCATTTAAACAAATAAGGGAGACTGGTTCTACTGACCGCCTTCTCTCCCGTAATTCTCATTCAGGGTCAGTACACTTTGACAACAACAACAAACATCAACAATTAGACAAACGCTCGTCAGTCACTTTAGTGGCATCCACAGCTGTCCAAACTTCTCCTATGACATCTAAGTCTAACAAATCTTCCTGTTTACATAATTATTTGACATCTACACAAAATTTTGAAAATAATGATGATGTACAAGAAAATCATGTTATATGCAGTTCTTTTAATAACTCGTATGTTCTTCCATGCATCCTAATAAATGTTCAACATAATGAAATCGCCACATTAATAGATACTGGATCAAGTTTATCTCTCTTGGATGAAGAATGCTTTAATAGCATTAAATCCAGGCTTCATTACAAATTTTTATCCAGAAATGTATCTGTATCGACCATAAATTCTAAGGTCTTCTTCAAAGGATGCATAGAGATAGCTTTTAAGATTGATAAATATTTTTTTCATCATGTATTTTACCTTACAAAAATTCAAAATGTTCACTTTCAAGCCATACTTGGCTTTGAGTTTATTAACAAACATTCTATTACTATTTCACCAAGCTTTAAGTCTATATTACTTAAAGACAAGCACATTCCTTTTCAAAATTATAATGAATCTCCTACTTGCTATTTTATGAATTCTGAATATAATTATGTGAATTCAAATGTACCATATTCTCTTGATGCACACAGAATGCCTTCTTATGAAAGGCCTATATCAAATAATCTAACGAGTGATACTTACATTGATAATACTTGTGCAAATTGTGATAATTCAAGTTTGCAGTTGTCCAACAATTATACAACCTATCCTTATTGTTATAATGTTCAAAATAATGGTTTGTTTACAAATAATATGGCTCATTCTGCTATGAATTTTCATAATCCTTATATTGATGGTCATTTTACTTATTTTTCTAATTATTTTCCAACTGATTATGCTAATGTGGTGAATTATGTGTCTACTAATGATAATAATATACTTAACAAGAATTCCTCATCTAAAAATACTAGTGATAGTAGTTATGTTGGTGAAAAGCAAACTCATTTAAGTATTGGTAACAAAGTTTTGGTGAGTTCTAACATGGTACAATTACTCAATAGAGAATTAATACCTCCTAATTCATTTGTTTATTTACATGTTAAGTATCTCAATCCTCCATCTGAATATTTTGTTTTTAAACCCAATTTAAAAAATAAAGGCCTTATATTACATGAATCATTACACTCAAAATCTTCCATTCAAAATGATTTATTTTTGGTTGTATGTCAGAATGTTTCAAAGCTCGATATTCATTTAAATAAAAATTCAATTATTGGTGAATGTATCAATGTAGATGAAAAAGATATTGAAGAATACTCTTTTGATTTAGAATTTGAAAACGAATATTGTACTTTAATTTTGCCATCTGAAGAGATTAAGAGAAAACGTATTCAAGAATTATCTCCAAATGATTTTGATCTTAAACACTTGCCTCCTCATGAAAAAGAATCTCTGACCAAATTATTATGTAGTAAAGCTCTTGCTTTTTCAAAATCTCTTGACACTTTAGGTCATACTGACCTGGTCAATCCACAATTTACCATGTTAAATTCTCATCCAGTTAAAACCTTACCTTTTCCCGTGCCTCAAGCTCTTGAACAAGAAGCTCTTGACCAAATTGATCAAATGCTGAAAGCTGGCATTATTGAGAGATCAAATTCATCTTGGGCCTGTCCCATGCTTCTTGTTAAAAAGAAGAGAACTGATATGTCTAAGCCTCAAAAGTATCGTTTGGCTCTTGATTTAAGATTGTTAAATTCGATTATAATTCCATCTTCATATCCTCTTCCTAGAATTCAAAATTTATTGGTGCAGTTGTCAAAATTTAAATATTATACCACTCTTGATTTACCCTCTGCATATTGGCAGATTGCTGTACCTAAAGATATGCAAGATAAACTTAGTTTTACTACTCCATGGGGAATTTTTACCTATTTACGTTTAGTATTTGGCTTGAAGACGGCCGCCAGCACTTTCCAACAATTAATCGACTCTGTGATTCAATTATCTCAGATTGACTCCTGTTATGCATATCAAGATGATATAGTAGTGGGCGCTAATTCATTTGAAGAAATGTCCATGAAACTCACAAAGTTATTAGACACCCTTATTGCTAATAACATTACTTTGTCTCCTGAAAAGTGTACCTTTATGCAAACTAGCATTAACTTTTTGGGTTTCCAACTCACAGACCATAAAATTCTTCCTATTACAAGTAACATTTTAAAAATTACTTCCTTTCCAACGCCTAAAACCAAGAGGCAAACAAAGGGTTTTATCGGCTTGTGTTCATTTTATAGATCAATTATACCTAATTTTTCTAAATTGATTGCTCCTCTCATCGAAGTCACCAAACCTAAAAATAAGTTTTCTTGGAAATCTGAACAAGAAAATGCATTTAAAGAATTACAGGACATTTTCTTTCATAAACCTATGCTCAATCTTCCTATCTGGAATGAAACGTTTTATGTTAATACAGATGCCTCAAAAACAGCAATATCAGCTGTTCTTATGCAGAAATTTGATGGTGAACTAAAACCTATCTCCTATTACTCCAAAACTCTATCTCAATCAGAAAGGCACTACCCTGCCATCAAATTGGAACTTTATGCCATTTACAAAGGCATAACAGCTTTCAAATACTATATCTTTGGTCGACCCTTTATTCTATTGTCTGATGCAAAACCTCTCAATAATTATAAAAAAGCTACATCACCTGCTGATATTACTACTCGTTGGATGTTAGAACTGTCTGAATACTCGTACACATTCCAACATGTTCCAGGCAAAGAAAATGTCTTGGCAGATTTTCTAAGTAGAACTCCTCACATTCCTACTGAAGATCTCAATAATAATCCAGATCTTATTTCTTCACAAGAACCTCTACCCATTGTTGATAATCAAAACGATTTACATAATGACATTTCCCAATTTCCATGTGGTTTAGTTCACAAAATCCACCATACATGTCATCTTCAAAGTGACTCTTCACTTCTAACTAAGGGTAATAACCAAGATCCTTTATTAGAAATTCTTGATCACACCATCTTCTCTGAACAACAGAAGGACCCAAAAATCAAACAAATTTATGAAGATCTTAAAAATAACAAAAAATCTAAAAGTTTAAATGGCTACTATATTAATCCAAGTAATGAGTTACTTTGCTATAATGGTCATTTCTCTTCAGAAGATATCGAGCTACACAAAGCTGTTTTACCTGTGTCACTTAGAGCAAAGGCCTTAAGAATTGCTCATATTACTCATACTGGAATTCATAAAACCATTGTTAATTTAAAGAAAAGATTTACCTGGAAAACCCTTGTTTCTGATACCATTAATTATGTCAACTCTTGTGAAATTTGTTTAGTAAATAAGAATCATAAAAAAAACACTGCTCCATACCTACCTGCACCACTCCCAACAGCTCCCAATCAAAAGGTCTCTATGGATTTACTCGGCCCATTGAGAAATCGTCAATATGTGTTAACAATGATAGACCATTTTTCTCGTCATTTAGAATTATATGCCTTGAATAATATCAGTGCTGAGTCAGTTACAAAGGCTTTATTGCATTATATTTCCACTCATGGAAAACCTGAATTAACTCTTACTGATCATGGTTCTCAATTTACTAGTGATATGTTTGCATATTTTAACAAAAAGCTTGGCATTAAGTTGGAACATAGTTCTGTAGCCCATCCCCAAGCTAACGGTTTAAGTGAACGTGTCAATTCTCAAATAAAATCGTCTGTGAACACAATGGCTTCACAAGGATGTGATATACCAACTGCTCTAAAAATTCACCAATCCATATATAATGCTACACCTCATCCAGCTACAAAGTTCTCCCCAAATCTTCTTCATTTTGGCAGAGAAATAAATGATATTTATTCCAATTATAAATCTCAAGTTTCATGGAAAATTCTCAACACTGCATATGAAATTCATAAATTGATGGATGTTATTGAAAAAATATACTATCAAGCTTACAAGAATAACGAATCATCCAGACAAAAGGTGTACCAAAAATCCAGAGAAAAATTAAAGTTTTCCAACATCAATGTTAATGACATTGTTTATGCAAAATTTCCTACTGTGTTTAACAAAAAGATACAAGGCCCATACGTGGTCAAGAAAATAATTTCTCCTGTGCTCATTCAAATTCAAGATCCCAATAATAGTCATGCTTCACCAATGTTGATTCACACTAATCGAATCTTGAAGCTTCAAAAGAGAAATGAAGCACTGCAACATCCTTCAGTTTCTTCAAAAGGTGCATCACATGATCAACCAGCTGTTGATAATGCATCCTCCACTCCTGTAAGACAGCACTCTTCTATTCAAGTTTCAAATCATGATGCAGCTTGTAATACTTCTCCTCAAATTCTTTCTTCTTCTAAATGCCAGCAAACATCTTCATGTTCCAGTAAATCGGTACTGTCACAAGCTCCTCCTGATGGCACTCATACTGGTGCTAAAAGCAAATCCACTCAATATAGAAGTTATGATCTTCGTCCTCGCAATCATAAACTACATAAAAAATAGACTAACTCTCTTTTTCCTTTTACAGGATGACTTTTGCTTTGTAATATATTCAGTCGAAGCTAGCCGCACTGATTGTCCAGCAAGAAGAATCGCTATGTAATTTTTTTTTTCTTTTCTCCAGGCTGCAGGCAGCTGTTATTATTTTTTTTTTCATTTTATTTAAGTCTTCTTCTCCCTGGTACAACTCAACGGTCATCCTCGGGATGTATGTATGAATTTTCAATAGTTTTATTATTTACTGTATTTATCTATAAGTCATAATTCTTACAATATTTACACATAATCTCATGTATGCCATACTTTTAAATTTTATAAAGTCTTTAATTACAATAGTTGATGCAAAAAATGGAGAAAGAATTTGTCTTTTTATATTCTTGTTATAATACTATATCATTATTTAAAGTGATTTTTGACAAATGTTTCATTCTAATAAGAAAAGTGAAATTGTAATTCATATAAGGTAAACATAAAGATGAGTACTCATCAAATTATTTTCCCTATTGTGTCTTCCCTTTACAATGCAGGCATGTTTTAACATTTAACCTCTTTTAAAAAAAAGAAAAAGAGAAAAGAAAATGCATGATAAACTTATATATACTAATATTTCTTCTCTTCTTGGTGAAATATAGAAAGTGAATGACTCACCATAAGTAGTATATAATATTTTTTTTTTGTATACTTTTGAGTATTTATACTTTGGATCCAAAGATGTTGATTGAGGCATTATATATATATTTATCCAAAGATGTTTAATGAGTCATTATATATATTTATATAAAGCAAATTCTTGATTTATGACAAATGTAAAAGTGATCACTTACTTAATTTTTTTTTAAAAATGTTTGAAAATTATAAGTAAATATGTTCTAGATATCTTCTATATAGAAATTTTGACACAATTGATTTTTCTTTGTAAGTTGACATTATCAAGTCATATATAAGATTGACATATTCATATAAGTTTCTTCCTTTTTTCGGAATATTAAACATCTTATGTTTTATGTTTATTTTGAATGAAGTATAGTATTAAAGGTATTTATGCAATTATTGTCAATTTATATTGAAAATGTTTAAGAATATTCCTTTATGAGAGCGTAAAAATTCTCTCTTTGAAAATTATTATATTCATTTTGAAGATATTTTTATTGGAAAATAATATCATGCTTTTGTTGACATTTTTTTTGCAACTTATTAATTTTATTTTCTGCAAAAATGTGTTATTGAATAATACTAAAGTTATTCATTTAAGATTTTTTGAAAGCTTAAAAGGCTATGTGGTGATATAAGAAATTTTTTTTTTATGAGAGCATAACTAATCTCTCTACACCATTTATATATATATTTTTGTTCAACTTTCAGCTTACAAATTCATTCAATTTATTATGTGTTATTTGAAACCATATATGTTATATATAGTTATAACATGATTCATATACAGTTATAGTATATTTCATTTTTGTTCACAACTGAGAATATAAATATACATATTATTGTGTAATCAAATATTGTGACATATGCTAGAGCATTCTACTATTGTGGTACATTGTGCACAGCCTAACAAGAGACTCTTTAAAGTTATGGACTGTTTTTCTGCACATAGACTTTAATTTTTTTTATATGATAGATACCTCTGAAAGAAACTTTATATACCTTTCATGTTAACATTTACTACAGTTGGTATATTTTCATAAGGATTACTATCATAACAGTAATTGTTTAAATATCATGTACAACAATTATGTATATTTTTATAACTATTTCTGATATTTATTTTGTGTAATTACTTAGTATATTTGTCCATGTGTTAGAAAATATTGTCTCGATGAAAAATTGTTCATTTTGTCATCTCACCAATATTTTCTTTTGGGGGACCCTGGGTAATATGTGGTGGTTACTCCATAACCCCCCCATATGTTTAATTTAATTCATTTTATTAGCCATTTTATTTCATATCACCTTCCTTTTTATTAATGTTCTCAATTTAAATTTAATTTCGGTTTCGCTTATTTTCATTTCGTCGCCTGTAATGTTTTCTTTCTTGCTTAGCTTTCGAATGTTCCAAGCCGGTAAAATTCTGTTTGAAATCATTCCTTCCGGTTTTAAATTTGTTCGAGAACTTTCTCGCTAGTTCTTTTGGGTGGAACTTCCGTTTACTCGGACACACCCCTAACCTATCAAATTAAATTTCACAGGTGACGTATTTCAAGCCGTTAAGTACATGGCCACCGGCTTTGGCCTCCCCTCTTAAGATGGTTATCAATTTTATTCTTATTAGTTACATATCTTTTCATACTGTATATTGTAATTTGGCTTAGTTTTTCCTCACCCCCTCTGTTGCTAACTGCCAAATTGGCGTATTTTGCATTTACAATAACCCTTTCTCCTTTTCCCCTGGGCTCGCGGCCACCTGCGTCAGTTGCGCCGATAGACACCTGCTGTGATGGATGCAGTCGCATGAGTGAAAGTTCGGGGCAGAGGTGCTCCCCCGTTAACGAAGGATGGAACGGTTTTTTTTTTGTTATGTTGATATTATTACGATGCTGATTTTTTTTAAGTGCGGCAAAGAAAAAGTGCTGCCCTCAAAATTCATCTAGGAAAGTGATGTTGATTTCTGTTAAGCCAAGTCCCTCTGTGCTGCGAGGAGCAATGAAGTGGTTTAATGCATTCCTGAATGTATTCGTTTGTGCCTTCTCTTTTTGGAAATGATGTTGAGTTTTTAAGGCGGCCAGTAGCAAGGCACTTCTCACTGCAATAGCATCCCGAAAATTGTTTTGTTTGTGCATTCTCTTCTTGGATTACGGAAATTATATAAGGTCTCATTATACGTCTTCAGTTTATGCTCTCGTGTTATCTTCACAAGTGTTGTAAAAATGTCGTCACGTATTTTATAAATATTCATTCATTTTCTCATCATCTCTTCATCAACGAGTTTTCTTCTACAAATCTAATGTGCCCAATTCTTCGATAATCTTTTTATTCTCTATCCTCTGAGAAGTAGGCAGAGGTGAAGAACTGTTTTGTTTTCAAGAAATAATATTATAGTTTACATGACGTCTTGGTGAAGATTTTTCTTTCGTCAGGTGAAGAAATTTTATTTGCATAAGTCCTTTTTACTTCATTATCTGGCCCAATATATATATAATTTTTTTTTTTTAATATTTACGGGGCGTTATAAAGAAAATATTGGCATGTATCTATACAATATGAAGTATGATGTATTTTGTTTTGAAAGTTCATATTATGAGAGGTGTTCTTTTTCAAAAAGAAATAATAATTTATTCTCCTTTTATGTCATGAAGAAAATTGTTTAATTACATGTTGTTGAGATATCTAGAATATGTTATGAAAAGAATTTTTATTGCTTGGAGATAGCAATAGTTGTGATTAACATATGTTATGAAATGGTTGTTTATCAAGTGAGAAATTAATATGTACGAGTCACCAAAAATATAAATTTGTGAAGAAATATTTATTCATGAAAAAAGCAACAAGTTCTTCATGAAATAAAATATATTTTTTTTTTCTTCGAAAATTGTTCGTATATTAATTTCTTGTGCCTATTGTCTGGATTTATTTGTCATCAAAAGCCAAGGATTCAACAGGTAACTTTTTACCTTTTTAATTTTATATTTTTATAACTTTATACTTGATTTTTCTTCATCATTGGATAAAGAATATTTTTATTATTTTAAATGAAATAATGAAGAGAGTAATTAGGGTCGTTTGCAGGCCCCCATTCTCCGTGATGTGCTATCATTATCACGATCACTTTGGCCTAATTGTGGGTAGAGGCAAATAAAAAGTGCTTTCTCCACTTTCAAATAAACATAACATTATATTTTCTTTGATACCCTGACCAAAGCGTCAGCTCAGCAGCTCAAACACAACAGGTATTAATATAGATAATGAGAAAATTGAGGCAATTACGTCAATGAGTCCCCCCAAAAATAGTAAGGAAGTGGCGACATTTTTAGGGATGGTGGCTTGGTTTGCCAAGTTCATTCCACGTTTTTCGGAGTTATGTGAACCGTTGTATAATTTAAAAAGGAAGAGGGTGAAGTTTGTATGGTCATCAGCGGCTCAGAGATCGTTTGAATTATTAAAAGAGGCAGTAGTTTCCCCTCCTGTTTTGGCTCACCCCGATTATTCGTCTCAGTTTGAAGTGTATTGCGATGCGAGTGCAGTGGGGGTTGGAGCGATGTTAGCACAGAAAGGTCGACCTATAGCGTTTGCGTCGAGAATTTTAAATGCAGCGGAAAGGAATTATTCGATTACGGAAAGGGAGTGTCTTGCAGTAATTTGGGCTTTGAATAAATTTCGTTGTTTTTTCACTAATATACCGGTTAAAGTCGTTACGGATCATTCAGCTTTGACAAAGTTAACTAATGGAAAGGGTTTGTCTTCTCGTATGGTCAGATGGTGTTTGAAGTTAGCAGAGTATAATGTGGTTATAGAACATAGGGCTGGCAAGGAGAATGCGGTAGCGGACGCTTTGTCACGAAACCCGCATGGTGGTTTAGAGGTTCCGGAGGAAATTAAGTGTTGTGCATTGTCTTCGTTGGTGTTAAGGTCACGAGAGCAGTTGATAAGGGAACAGAAGCAAGATGAAGAATTTGGTAGTTTGTATCGTTATTTGGAAAATCCTGATGATGTCCCGAGCGCAGATGTGCCTATGTTTGAGAAATGGTCCCAATCTTTTAAGCTTATCGATGGTCTTCTTTTTTATTCTAAAATTGTAAATTCACGTGGTGAATTAAGAGTTTTTATTCCGGCTAGTCTTCGTAAGGCCATCTTGAAAGAATTTCATGATAATCCATTAGCAGGTCACTTAGGAATCAGGAAAACTTATGCTCGAATTTGTGAATCCTGCTACTTCCCTAAAATGCGGGAAGCAGTGCGCGCTTATGTCTCCAGTTGTAGCACATGCCAACGTTATAATTATAAAAATGTAAGTCCAGCTGGCAAATTAATTCCTATTAAAGTAAATTTTCCTAATGAATGTGTAGGTGTAGATTTAATCGGTCCTTATCCATTGTCTAATACTAAAAGATATAGATTTGTACTAGTTATTGTTGATTATTTTAGTAAATGGGTAGAGTTAGTCCCCCTCAGGAAGGCTTCTGCACCTGCAGTTGCCGATGCATTTTTCGATAATTATATTTCTAAATATGGTGCACCAATTAGGGTAGTGAGCGATCATGGCCCTTGTTTTATTTCTGATATATTTAAGGCCCTGTGTGAGAAGCTGGAGATCGAACATTCTTTTACTGTTCCGTATCGTCCTCAGTCTAATATGGCTGAACGTGTAAATCGTACATTAATTCAAATGATTTCTTCGTATGTTGGTTCTCATCATGCAAATTGGGACCAGTTTCTTCAGCATTTTGCGTATGCACTTCGTTCAGCAGTTCATGAGTCAACGGGGAAAACGCCTGCTGAATTGTTTTTGGGTAGAAAAGTCATTACTCCATTCCAAAGGCTAGTTATGGTGTCAGATGCGGAAAGTCAGTTTATGTGCCAGGATATTGAGAGGTTGGTTAAGGAAGCTCAAGTTCAGATGGGAAAAGCGCAAGAAAAGCAAGCTCAGTATTATAATATGCGTAGGAGGGAGTTAGAAGTGAAAGTTGGGGATTTTGTGTTAGTAGAAAAGCATTGGTTAAGTTCAAGTCGTCAAAAGAGAGTAGCTAAGTTTGGTCCGAAGTTTGTAGGTCCGTTTGAAGTTTTGGAAGTTCGAAATAATAATTTGGTTGTTGATGTCAATGGTGAAAGAATGACGGTTAATCTGGATCAGGTTAGAGTTTATAAGTTTAGAGAAAATGGTAGTGAAGGTTCTCATGTGTCGAGTGGTGTTTCGCAAAATTCCCGATCCAATGAGTGTCCCGAGTCCAGCACATCTTCATCTAATTCTTTTCATCAATATTCAAGAAGAAAATTTGGTCAAACAGCTCCAAAAACTGTTATTGAAAGTCGAAAGCCTAGCAATCCAATAGCACAGTATGATAATAAAAATAAGAGAACTGTGTCAAATACATCAGATTCTGTGTGCCATAAAAAACAAAAGATTATAAACTATCCCGTTCCTCCACTTATTAGACAGCAAACTCAGAAACACAAATTATCTAATAGTTCACCATTTCGGTACTTAATCCCCGGAAAAGATTTCAGATGGACACTCGCCAAATTGTTAAAAGGACTTTAAAGTCGGAATTTTTGCCCAATAAGAAACAGCATAGGTCCGGAAAGAAACGTGGTCTAGGATCTTCAGTAACTTCGGATGCATCTAGAAAGAGGAGACAACGCTCAGATTACCGGCATCAACAGTGTGAATCTCGCCATGGAGTGACCCCAGCGAACCGGCCAGAGCAGAGTCGTCGAGCTGAACCTACAAGTATTCCACGGCATCCATTCAGAACCAGGCTGCAGGCACGACAGTCAACTGTGGCGTCACCGTACAGTTCTGATGACGAAAGATCCTTCGTACAAGGTTTCTGGGACAAGAGGAGAAAGCCATCCTGTAGTATGAAGCCGGCCAGCAGCGAATCATCTCTATGATTGGGTGATAATGTTCTTTATTAAATTTCTATTAGAGTGCATATATGTGGTAGCAATGTGAAGGAATAGAAAGCAGAGAGACTGTTTTGTACTTTTGGCCAATTTTTGGAATTTTTTGACGGACTGACGATTAGTGCTTAATTGTGTTCAAAATTTGTTTGCAAAATTGTTAGTTTTATGTATGTTTGAGATTTTGGTCTTAACTGCTTTTAAAAATTCTGGATTTATTGTTAAATTGTTATGTTATTTGTTAAAAATGTTACTGTATTGTTATATTGTTCATGTGTTATAAAATGTATGTTAATGTATGTTTAAATTTTCAGAAAGTACAGATAGTAATTTGGATTATTTTGTACACGCGCCGCGGTTCAGGCGCGCACGTGTTTTGCGGTCAAGAAGTCCTTGACACGCGTTTCTATCTCTTATACTAACATTTAATGAATTAACTTTCTTCTTATCGTTCGTGTTTTATGAGTTGCGTTTGTACTTTAGTTGGGAATGGTTTCCGCAAGTTGCGAAGTTTTAAGCTGCGTTTGAATTTGAAATTGTATTATATTAAAATTGAATGTTAATGTGATTTTCTTGCAGGGAAGTATACCTGTGTTATGTACTGATTCTGCTATTTTTCTTTTAGTTAATACAGATGAAGAGCATGATGACGTCATTTTGTAAATTTGATATTTTTTGATTGTTGCATAAGCACAGCGATGTGACGCTGTACGTATGTGCCCCAATTATTGTTAAAGTGGAGTTAAGTTCTGACGAATTTTGGGGAGTTAGTTCATTGGCTAATGGGTATGTAGGTATTACGTAGTAGCAGGGTTATTTTAGTATGAAGTAAATTTAATTTTAGATGAGTTCGGAATTTGGATGAGGAAAATTTTTGCGCATTGAGTTTTTTGGACTTGGTGCGAATTCTAGTATTAGGAAAGTTATGGAGAGATTTTTGGTAAAATTATAGTTGTATTGCAATATTGAGGAAATTTTCGGAAGTTTAGTGTTTTGAGAAATTTTAGCACTCTCAGTGGAGTGGGCTGTTTTAAAAGAAGAAGTAATTAGTTTTGAAAGTTTTACGAGTTTTTGGAAGTTTTACGGAGGCTATTTGTAAGATAGAAGAATGATTGGATTGAATATGTGAATATTTGAGGCAAACTGAGGTTTTTTTGGGTGTGATGGGTTAAAGTTAATATTTTAAAAGTTATGTTTCGGCGCTAAATTTCACCCATCACTGTGTTTTATTACGGCTCGAAATTTATAACAAAAAAAAGTTCTAGGCATGCATTTGGCCCAGCCCTTTTTCTCTGTAGAATCCGAGGGGGGGTTGTGAGGGAGTGAACTTTGCATAAAGGCACTCTAGTGTTTCTGAGATCGTGACGTCAATAATTTAACATGTGTAAGCGTAAAAGCGACATCTATCCTCTCTTTTACTTTAACTTTCTAGAGTGTGTGTGCTCTTTCGGATTCTGCAGTTAGCTCGCGGTGATTAGTAATATGTTAATGTGAAGTATCTCAGTTTGCAGCATATAAAAGCTTGGGTTTGAGTGAATGGAGGGTGTCTCTGGCATTAGCCAGCTAGTGTCTCTGGCATTAGCCAGCGAGAGAGCATCTGTAGCTTTAGATAGCGAAGTGAGATTGTTCAGCGAAGTGCTAGCCGATTGAAAGTAGCAGCGGGCCTCCAGTGAAGTGTAAAGGAGTTTCGATAGTTGACTTGAGAGTTGACCGGGGTAAGAAACTTCATAGTAGTTTCATTTTGATTGTTTGTGAATAAAGAATTACACACAGCCACGGGCTGTTTAATTAAGCTTTATCTAGCAGCTCAGCCAAGAGATAGTGAGAAGTATTAGAAGGTGCCGCGATTGAGCTAGGCCGGAGCCTGTGAGTATGCGTTTAGCTTTTTCACAGTATTCTCAGTTGTGTAAAATTAAGACTTGCTCCACTTCCCTGCAGCCCTCATCATTTTAATAAACTTTGTTGTTTTATCCTAATTACTGAGTATGTCTACATTTAACTCCCACCACGACCAACCAAACGTTATAAATGACACCCTGCATGCATATAACGTTACAGTAGTATTTCTACTAGTAGAAATTTTATATTACTACATATTATTTACAAATCAGTTGGTCATTGAAGGTCAATGTGCTTCATTAACAAGCACATATACTCACGCACAGATATTGCTAAAAACCATCCAATCGTGGACAGAACCCTCTAAAATATTTGCTTACCTTTGTATAAGAAATATTATTAAAAAGTCATTTCTACAAGGATCGCAGAAAACTATAATTTTTGGCACATTTGGAAATACTTTTTAAGAACACTAGATTCTATTTAACATATTAAAAAAAATCTGTTACTAACATTATTGTTTGGAAATTAGTGATAGCAAAATTTAAAAAAAAATATGTATATTACGTTGCGAAACATTTTCAAGCGCACTTGGAAAATAAAGTTCCCAAAAATCTTGTATGTTTTTATTTTTGGACTCAAAACTCATATAAAAAATAGAAGTAAACTGAAAAGGATGGAAGTTATCGCAGCATATTTAAATCCAGACTTTTTTATTGTAAATTGTATAACGAAAACCGACATTTCTTTTCTATGTTAAGATATAATTCGTCAGTGAAGGCGAATTAAAAATTATCTATCACTAACAAACACACGGACACACGGGAGATATTTCAAAAAATTATCCAGTCGTGTCCAAAAGCTTCTAAAACATAGAAATCCGTCGAAAAATGGAGTTATCGCGAATCGTATACTTTCTTCTCGTACAGTAGAAAATTAGAAATAAATTGACATTTATTGGGAATAAATAAAAAAAAAACCTATTTTGGAAATCTATTTTTGTTGGACCAAAAATTAACTTTTTAAAATATTTGGATACCTTCCCTTGATTTTTCAAAAGCCGTACAAAATGACTCTTCTTTCCTAAAAAAAGTTGCCTTTGCTGACCTTTACTACCTCTTTTTAGGTGCGTTCGTAATTATGTAAATACGTAGCAGAGATGGGAAATATAGTTATTTTTGGTTAACAGGTTACATCGTTCCACACATTGACGGGTAACAGGTTTCAACAACCTGTTATTTTTGTAACGTATAACTAATCGATGAGACTATGCTGTCAATAGACATTTTAATTAGAGGGCCGTTAATTAAGGTATCTTGAATAATTTTGATACATAAGTATAGACGCTGTTTTAGTTCAGATAAACCTGCGTCTTTAAAATCAACATAGAGTTAAAATTTTAATTTTTGCAAGACAAAAACTTAGTTAGTTGTGATACTTTACATTTCACGTATTATTATCGTTTTCTTGCACTATAAATGCATGTTTCCTCGTTGAAAATTTATACGTATCATAACTCAGTAAATTTTGCCCGTAGAACTTTTTTTTTTCTTTTTTTGCTGATTTACTTGTTAAAACACATAAAAACTTTTTCTAAATAAAAGTTACAGGAAACTTACTGAACACTGTATAAAATATGTAGTTTCTTAACAATTTAAAAAATAATTGTTTTAATGTAAATTAATATTTAAATGATGCTGAAGAAAGTTTAAACATTTTTGCATTGTTACAATGACTCCAAAACTGACGGTTTAGAAATTAATTTTTTCGAAACGATCAGAATTATCCTCCATAAAACAACACCGTTTTAACAATGCGATTTGTTAAAATAAATAAATAAATAAATAAATAAAATTGATCTTCATTCATTAGCAATTTGATTTGAAGTTCGAATTTTGACATCCCCGAATCAATATCTGTCAACGCATATTCAAAGCTTATCCCACAAGAGCACGAAACATTACTTGTTTTTAATCAAATGTCATTCATCCCACAAATTTCGTATGTGCAAGTACGTATTTAAAATCCCCTCCCCAAAAGTTGTGACAGGCCAAAAAATGATATTGTAGTATAAAATTGGCGACCTATAAATTTCCGCGTCCGTCGGGACCGCCCCTCTTCGTCCCCCCCCCTCCCATCCCTTTTCGAATGGCTGTGTCCTCACCAGGCTATTTTTCTTCTTTTTTTTCCGAAAATACAATTACAAAAGTAATGTTTTCCAATTCGTATTTTCTAACGACGCAATATTGACAAAATAATCATAACAATAATAATAATAATAATAATAATAAAAAGTTATAAACATTTTATTAAATAAAAATCATAGCGCCAGAATACCCCCTTCCCCTTCCCCAAATACCATGAGTACGTTTGTGGTTTAAAACTTTAATTCTGGAAAGCAAAAATTTATCTATTTATGATAGTATAAATCTCATACATTTTTAACGTTTCTTTTTCTTTTTCTTTTATTATTATTATTTTTATTAAAAACACATTTTCCATTGCTGTGATTAAAACATTGAAAATTCATAAAATTGAAAGTATCATAACTCAGTAAATTTTGGTCATATAAAAATCTAATTTTTACTGTTTACTTGTTAGAACATGGAGGAACATTTTCTAAATGAAACTTATGATGGAACCGATACATTGTATAAAATTCGGAATTTCTTAACCTTTTAAAAATGCATTATTTTAATATAAATCGATTTTTAAAATAATGCATAACAAAACGTAAAAGATTTTTGTAACTTAAACCACACTTCTAAAACTAATAGTTATTAACTATAGGTAAACAATAATAAGAGATACCCTGTATAACAATAGACATAGCCCGATTGTTAAAAAAAAATTGCAAAAATTGCCCGATTGCAAAATTGCAATCATATCCATCAACGCATATTTAAATTGAATAGCAAGAATACGAAAATATTATCTATACACTTTTAATCAAATTCAATTCATGCAAATACATTTCTTACGCACAAATATGTTTTTCAAATTAATTACAATTGTATTAAAACTAATTGACCGGGAGGTGACAGCAAAGACAATCATCTCATCGAGCTCACGGATGAAATTCTAGGATTAGTTAAATTGCGATTTGCATATTAAAACTGTCTGCCAAGTCATATCTTGAAATCCCGATTTAAAAGGTTGACTCGTATGTTTACCATTGTGTTTGCCTGGTCCCAGTCCTTCATGCTTTCATAACTTTGGTTGCAGAAAAACATAATGGTAAACTTAGGGATGAATCGCTAAAATCAGGTTTTCGGTATTTTCAACCAAGATATGACTTTGCAGACCGATTGCATTTTAATATACGAATCGAGATTTAACTAATCTTAGAAATTTATCCGAGAACTTGATGAGGTGAACGTCTTTGCTACCGCCTCCCGGTCTATTCGTATCCTCACAAATTTCAAAATGTTACTTTCTTTTTTCTTTCATTCTTTTCTTTCTTTTTTTTTTCAATAGATTAAAAACAAGAAAAAAAAAAGGCTTTCATGTCACATTTTTTTTAAGACGCAATAATGACAAAGGAAAAAAAAGGAATAAAAGGAAAGGGGAAAAATAATAAATCATTCGCCCCTCCCTCACTAGAAAAAAAATCTAGTATCAGAAATCTCTTTTCGAAAATTCGAATATTTAAAACCAAATAAACTACCATCTGCCAAGCAAGGGCTGAAACTAGTCTTTTTTTAGACCCGGGATAAATATGATTTTTGCCCCTACCCCCGCCTACGCAAATTAAATTTGCAGAGGTAATACTTATAAGTTTCAAATAGCTGACATATAAAAAGCACAATCATTAAATATGTTGTACTGAACAACATAATCAGCTTTGTCAAATATGGATTCATTAAAATCCTGAAAATGGAATCGAAAAGAATAGAAAAACATTCCGTATTAAACAGGCAGGATTCTTATAATCCTATATCATTTGTAGATTCCAGACAGAACCATATCGTGCAAAACACAAACTTGAAAAAAAATAGACAAACAAAATATTCATTTAGCGCCGTCCCCTCCCTTTTGTCTGTTGCCCGGGGCACATGCCCCCTCTGACTGCCCTATCCACCTCCCCCCTCCTTCACTCCGCCCTGGGCAAGCGAACGCATTCCAAAGAATCTGATTAAAACACACCTTTACACTACAAAAACCATTCCTCTACCCCCATATCCATTGTTCGTTCGAATCAATCTCATTTTCCTTCCGATTACAAAAAAAAAAAAAAAACGCCAGAGCTCTTTTTCAGTTTCGCAGCAAAATATTCTATACCACTAAATTTGTTCAACAAAAATCTATTTATTCCACAACAAATAGGAATTACTTTAAGTTTTAACCGCAATACGTGATTTTATATCTCTGAAGAGTAAAACGATCTTTTGTTTCATACCGATACTTGGAATAAAATAACTGAAATGATAACAGAAAATCAGCAAAAAGGAATAATAAAATATGCGTTGCAAAGAACTTAGAGCGGAAGAAAGGAAGGCTTTAAAAACCGTACGTGTAACTAATAGAAACACTGCTAACAGCACAGCTGGAAAACACACTCAAAGGGGGGATCGGCTGGTTCATTCGCTATAAGCGTTCGAAATATGATTCTTTTTACGCACAATTTTAAGCTCTTTTTACAAATACAGAAAACAAATTTCGGAAATTTTATTTTTATTGTAATTTTAATGTATACTTCTAAAAAACGATTGTTTCAAATCTTTGTTTTTTAATACGTTGCTAGGATTGCGTTATAAATTTAACAGGGAGTTTCCGTTAATCTGTTATTAAATAATGAACTACATAACAATAACATTGTTATTTATCCTAATACGTTAAATAATGCCCATCTCTAATACGTAGCACCTATAGTGGTCGTTCAGTCTGTCTGTCCGCAGGCACGTAGCCAGGGAGGGGGCTAAGGGGGCTGAAGCCCCTCCCGAAACTTTGGAAATACAAAATTATCTGTATGATAAAAAAATAAGTTTTGTTTGTTTTTACCTTCCATTACATTAAAATCAATTGCATTTTTGGCTGTAAAAATATCCATTTATTGAATTACAGTTACGGAAATCCTTCATTATATCGGTTATTTTGATATAATGTTTTTTTAATCGGTAAGTACCACTAAAAATATAAATTCTTTTTAAAAAGTAATTTTTATTGTCTTTATGCGCAATAAAATTCGATTAAATGTAATTTCTTATCATTAATTTGACTAAGAAAAATTAAGTATAATACGCATACAGCATAAGAAAGATCACGAAAAATTAGGAAGATTATTTTCTACATGTTTCAGTTTTTGGAAAATGGCAAAATGTTTTTCTTAAAACATATACAATTAGATTATCACAAACCTTATATTATTTTAACAAACAAACTTCAGATTTTTTCAGGAAAATAGAAATAAAATTATTTCATTGCTGAGTTTTCAAAGAGCTCCAGGAAAAGAAGAAATTAGAGAAGATCTTGAACTAATACTTGAAACAATCTTATTTTGTGCAGGATAAAATAGCCACTGACCACTATGACGATCCTCTAACTTTAGCGAAATTAGTATAAAAAAGATTAGTTAAGAGTTCTTTTAAGTTTTGAGCAAAGTCTGGAGAGAATGAATTGAAACGAGACATTATAAATATCATTAGAAATGCTATTTTTTTCACCCCAGACACTCAGAATGATATCAAATATTCTGGTATACAGTTACCGAAGTATTAATTATCAAAATATATATTGTGATCTGTTTTAGCTTAATTGCTGTTGAAACTAGGGACATTTCAAGCCCAGAACTGCTTGCCATTTGTGCTAGATATGTGAACTATTAAAAAATTCACAAAACCCAATAATTCGAAATTTTTTTTCACATGTTATTCCAATAAATATCTCAAAAATTCAAGAAAAGTAACTTTACAACATTGTGATGAACTTAGTCTTGGCATGTATAAATGTGTCGCATAGGCGTATGACAAAGTAGCCAATAAGTTTGGTCATGTTAGCGGGGTTCATTCTAGAATTCTTCAGAATATCTAAAAATTAGATACGTCCTCTCTGAAAGCCATTGGTTAATCTTGCCTTGTCCAACAACATGCTGATTCCCTTCATTTGAAAATATCATGCATGGACTTGTTAAAGCAGCGACAAAATTTTTTAAAAATCACCTGATGGCAAATTTAGCGCTTCAAGAAGCAATTGCATCATATATCCTACAAAACAAAAGAATATAGCTTTTCCGCATTTGTAATACAAATTTTATCGAGAGGCATAAAAGCATATTGACTTTTGTTGAGCTACTTAAATACATTTGTATTAACTCAGAAAATATTTCGAAAAACACATGGAAGATTTCTTCAACAGCTGGAGTTTTTTTTTTTGATAGTCAGGGAGAAGAATCATTTTCTCATAAGCTTGTCTGTTTGTCAGAAGGTTTTTTGTCTGACAATCATAATGGAGGGGGGGACATTCCCCCTCCCCCGGAGAAATGCGATATCCCATCCCGGAAAATTTGTGATTTTGTGTTTTCAATCATCAAAAAGTGAAATCCCCCCCCCCCCCCGGAGCCCCAAATATCCCTCCCAGAAAAAAAGTGCCTGAATTCAACACTGCTAGTAAATTTATTTTACCATGATTTCATTTATAATTATTATACTTAGACAATGTGAAATACAAACATAATTTTTTGATTACATATGGCTGTAGCAATTAATTTTTTTTCAAAAAAAAAAAAAAAATAAAAAAATAATAATGCATGTAATTTATTTCATTTACGGATCAATAGTTTCAAGACCTCGCACTCGTAATGTAAGATTCTCCACATTAACATTAATCCTGCGTTTTAAATCAATACATATTATTTGTTTGCATTTCAATATTTTACAACGTTTTTTCTTCATAGGATAGGGGAGAGGGGAGCACATTTGAACATTTTTTTAAAAATCAGTGCATTTCTTATTTGAATTATATTTTTTGCGTTTTAAGTATTACATAATAAAAACAGTGCATTTCTTCATCATATGAACCAGAAATTAAAAGTTTTAAATATAAATTTTTTAAAAAAATGTGAGGATTTAAAAAGCTGAAATATTTCTGTTCAAACCTGTCCCATGTAGGGGTATTTTTGAACAAGTAAGGGAACACCTTTGAACAAATGGGTAAAATATGAAAATATTGAGTTTTCATAAAACGCTGCATATGTTTCAGGAATATAAAGTAATACGGATAAAATTTAATAACTATATTTTATTGAAACTAATAATTTTTCTATTATTTAACCAAACTTAAATCCATCAAAGTTGATGTCAAAAATCATTGTTAAAACAACACAGAATGTCTCTGAAGTTACGTTTGTTTGAGAAAACTTTTTTTTAAAATATCCTTGTAATACACCAATACGATATCTGATGCTTCTGGAAAATTAAAATTCTTCATTAACACTTTTTATGAAAAAACTTGACTTAAATTCCGTTTTATCTAGTACGAAAGTACTGGTAATTCCGTAGTTTGGGAAAGTGTAAATGAAAGAGTATTGGCTTTGTTAGACAAACCTATTAAACCATGAATCATTATTGTGTATCCGGATTTTGCAATTATCAAATAAATGAATGCCATCATCAATTTAGCTTTGAAACTTCCAATCGCTGATACATCCAGAGATTGTAATACATGTTTGCAGTAAAGAAGGATTGTTAACAGTATAAGTTCATGTTCTTTGATATTCCTAATTAACTTCTTTTCACATAGAAAAAATTCCAAAAATTTTAACACTTACGTACATCAACAACTCTTTACTTCACAGTTTTAGATGTTCAATGGTGCTCCAGCTTTTTTGTTCAAGGGTGCCCCATCACATAAAGTTCAACATTACAACGGTTTACTCAATTCGGCTGATGAATTTGAATAAAACAAAACTTATAAACTAAAGATTACATCTTTATTTAAGTGTTGAACAATAAATCGAAATTTAAGGGATACAAAATTTTGAACAAAAATCTTACATTATTTTCTTAAGTTTAGATTCAAGAGGGAGAAAAATATATATCTTGCTTAGACAGTATTGTTCATACAAAATCGATGAGCTTTGTATATTTATTGCACTGAAGCAATATTAATGTATTGCCATAGGCATTTTTAGAAAATAATTTATTTGAAGGAAAATATTTAGTATTCAAAGGTGCCCCCCTTTCCCCTACTTGAGACTCATCTCAAACATTGTTAGTTTGTGCTTTTGAAGTTTCACAGAAAATTTTTCCTAAAAACTCTCCGGTTCCCAAATCGGTTTGGAAATTGAAGTGCTCTTAAAAGTTAAAAATTGCAACAGAAATTAAAAAAATTAAAAATGAAATTACAATATTTGACATAGTTAACAAGTATCCAACGTAGAAACACACATTAGGATAAGCCTAGATTATTTTTAAATTCAAATTCAAATTCATTATTCAAATTCATTATTCAAATTACTTTTGTAAGAACAGAAAAAATTCCAAAATTGAGCCCCTCCCGAAAGAAAATCCTGGCTACAGGCCTGTCTGTCCGCATATAACAACGCAAAAACTACCCAACCGAATCGTTTGAAATTTGAAATACATAATTATTGCAGAATTTTTGTCGAGTCATTTCAAATTTTTTGATAATCGGGTGCATAGATCAATTACAGGGGCAATCAAAAGTATTCAATTACATTATGGTCAAAGGGGAAAATTTTTCAAATGTATTTTATACATTTGAAATTTAAAATACATAATTATAACATCATTTTGTCGCGTTATTTCAAAATTTATGAAAATAGGATGCCTAGATCAATTGCAGGGACAATCAAAAGTATTCCGTTACATTACGGTCAATGGGGAAAAATGTTTCAAATGCATTTTAATGGTGTTACACTCATTCAAAATTAATAAAATTTATATGCAACTATAAAGCACATATTATAATACATATTTTACATAATTTGTGGTGCAAAGAACGTTTGTTATTGATTTACAAGGCCACACAAAAGTATTCCATTACATAATGGTATAGGGAGAACATTGTTTGATGAGCGTTTTAATTTTAATTCACTATTTACAATTTTATGAGATTGATATATGAGAGAAATATTTTTAAAACTTCGTTATCGTACGAACGTACCTCATTTGCTACGCTTCACGTGCAATTTCCAACTTGTTTAAATTTCGAATTCAGATGTAAAATCATTCTATAATTGTGATTTATGTGGTGTTAAAGGACTCATTTTTTTTCTTTGTTTATCAAGGCATCGTGGCCAGCCATTTTGAAAGTCAATGCAATTACCATTCATTATTTAAAAAAAAAAAATGTAAATCTCCTTACTAAATGTCTTTTGCGTAATAAAACGGAAGAACAAACGCATTATTTTGCGACCCTATCAAAACCTTGAATTCTGGATAATCGGAGCGGAGAAATAAACAGATTTTACACAACAGATATAGAATGAATTTAAGTAATGGGATTTTTTTTTAAGCAAAGAATTGTTTTGAAAGGTTAATGTTTTTAAGAAAAACAAGTTGGAAAATGCACGTGAACGTAGCAAATGAGGTGCGTTCGTACGTTAACGAAGTTTTAAAAATATTCAGATCTTGCTGATATAATAGAGCGTACTCCGGATACAGTAGAGTAGTCGAAATCTTTACGTTTCTGTAAATATGCAGGAAGTAATTTTTATTACACCTCAGCAACGTATATCTTATTCGTAAAATGTGAAATAGTTGAATATAATTAAAACACGTCCCAAACAATGTTTCCCAGTATAGCATTATATAGTGGAATACTTTTGTGTGGCCCTGTAATTTAATAATAAAAATTCTTTGCATCACAGATTGTACAGAATGCATATTTTAGTATATATTTCATAGATTCATGCCAATTCTATTATGTTCGAATGAATGTAACATCATTAAAATGCATTTGAAACTTTTTCCCATTGACCGCAATGTAACGGAATCCTTTTGATTGTCCCTGTAATTGATCTATGCATCCGATTTTCATAACATTTGAAATGACACAAAAAAATTACGCAATAGTTATATGTTTTAAATTTCAAACGATTAAAATGCATTTGAAACTTTTTTCCCTATTGACCGTAGTGTAACGGAATCCTTTTGATTGTCCCTGTAATTGATCTATCCATCCGATTTTCATACAATTTGAAATGACTCGACGAAATTGTGTTATAATTATGTATATTCAATTTCAAACGATTCGGTTGGGTAGTTTTTGCGTTGTTATATGCGGACAGACAGACAGACGGACAGACAGACAGACAGACAGACGGACGGAATGAGCGACAACAATTGGTGCTACGTAATTACATAATTACGAACGCACCTAAAAATGAAAAGGGTTTATTAAAGGTATAGAATAAAAAATAATATGTTAAGATAATATAAAAAGAAAGGAAAAAGGTAAACGTTAATAGAATTTGGAAGTAATTAACTTAGGATTAAGTTTTTTTTATTACATATATATTCATATATATATATATATATACCGGGTGTTCCAAAAATGACTGATGGGTTTTAAAATTGAATAACTTGCAAACGGTGACAACTATTTAAAAAATTTTTGCAGGAGTGTTATGTATAAGGTCAGGAGTTTTTTATCGTAACTTTTGATTATAGATCGAATTTCAAACAATAGATGGCGCTGACGGCAATTGAAGGCCAGGTCGACGCCGAAACTAACCTCACTCAGCACTGATGACCTGGTCTTTAATCGCCGTCAGCGCCATCTGTTGTTTGAAATTCGAACTAAAACAAAAAATTACGGAAAAATACTCCTGACATTATACATAATCCTCCTGCAAAATTTTTTTAAATAGCTGTCTGCAAGTTATTGAATTTTAAAATCCATCAGTCATTTTTGGGACACCCGGTATACATATAAACTTTCTAGGTGGAAATGGTTTTGATGTCCTGGAGTCATATAATGAAAAGTTATGAGGAAATTTTTCAAAAGTTGTGCAATGGTAACGACTGCAAAGGGTAGTATTTCTTACGAAATCTACCTAAAAACGATTGCAGTTGAATGTAATACATTTTAGTTGTACAATTTTTGTATTTTATATTTTTAATATTTAACGGCGTATTAAGTACTTTTCAGTAAATTTTTGGCTGAATTTATCCCTGTAATATGTTTCTAGTTAATATGAATAACACTATTGGTGAATAATATTTTGATTTATATCATAAATTAATTTTGAACGAAACATTTAATTGCAAATTTTGTAAATGTTTCATTTGTGAGAAAGTTTTGCATGATACCATAGGCGTAACCAGCCTTTTGAACGGGGGGGGGGGGGGGGGTGCCCAAATTTTTTTACCTCAACATGTTGGGTACAAACAATATCTTATGTAGTAAAACCTAAAAAAAGGGAACCCCATAAAAACTATCAAATTTCCGTTTTAGACAGGTTTTTTTGCGGAAGGTATAATTGTGTGGAACTTTTTTTAAAAAGGACCCAAACGCAATTTTTCATTGCGGTAAGAAGGATGAGAAGTTGCTTAAAACTAAATCTAATGGACAGGGGCGTGCAATGAGAAAACTGCGCCCGGGGCAAAGTTACAATTTGGCGCTCCTCCACCCAACTTTTTCTTGTAACAGGCCAAAAATGACGTTGGTAGTATAAATTTGGCGCCCCCTAAAATTCCGCGCCCGGGATGGCTGCCCCCTGCGCGCCCTCCTCTCGCACGGCGCTGCTAATGGATAAGAAAAAGATCTATGAACATAGATAAAACATGATAGATATAAAATAAAGATATCCGTAAATATAAATCTGTAATTATCACAAGTTTTCATTTCAAACAGCAATAAAATACTAAAATAAATAAGCACGACTATAGTTCCCCCCATCATTTTGATCAAAGTAGCATTAAAATAACTGGTAGTACGCAATTTAAAGTGAAAAAGAGTTATTTCAATACTTTCCATTTATGAATAAATAAAATTTTGCGGTTTAAAAAAATGAGCCCGTACGAATGTCAAAATATGGCCCCAAAAAACGAAATTTAACGAACCAACCAACCTCCATATTAATTTGAATCTGGCGTAGCATCATTTCTCATTTTTAAAGGAAGCAGATTTGTACTAGAGATGAGTTCGGGCTCGATTTTTGGAGCCCGAATCCGAAAGATTTTTGGTACATTGGAGCCCGAGCCCGAAACAAAAAGTATACAAAAATAAATAAATAAATAATTTAATGATATTTAAAAACTATTTCAAATGTGATATCTCATTTTTAAAAATTTCTTATAAAATTTACTGTTAAGTAAAAATTTAAATTCAATCTTATGAAAAGAGCAATTTGGCATCAAATAAACATATCCATCATACCTAAAATGATTTCCATATTTTTTTTTGTCCTTTAAGAAGAAAATTTGATGGACATATTAAAGAAGTGTAATGAATAAATGGATAGTGCTTATAGAAATTACTATTTGTATGCTGAAGAATCAAAAAAATGTTTTTAATTTCTTATAAAATGTGTACATCTTTAATTATAATCAATTCATTTCTCATAACAATTCCCCATGATTTACGAGAACCTTAAAATCAACGCAAATTAAAACATTCATACAGTTATCTTAAAGGTCCGTTGTTTTTATGGGAAAAGAAGAAACATTAATCAAATGTTTTCTATCGGAATAACATGTAAAATATGGTTACTTACGAAGGGAAATCCTCAGCATAAGCAAAATTCATGATGACAAACAGAAAAAAAAATCACGATGCTATTATCATAAGAAGAACGATTATGACTCGTGCACGATCAAATAATTTGCAAACCTCCAACATCTAATCTGCATCAAAAACAAAGAAATCATTTTCTAAGTGTAAATAAATAAATAAACGATCGAATAAAAAAATATCCTCTGCCTCTAACGAAAATCCAACCAGAAGCTAATTTATAGTTTATGATTATTTTGATTGGCGCCTTATCAATTTATCGTCGATGGAAATGATATAGACATAAATTCCATACATCACAAATTTCCTTTTGAAACAACAATCAACTGTTGAAATAATAATAATTAAAAAAAAACTATTTTTTCTTTTTCTTTTGTTTTGATTACAATATCACTGAAATGACAATTTGATAACAATAACACTTGAAAAACAATAAATAATTTTAAAAGGAAAATAGTAGTTCTTTCAATCTCTTCTAAACATAAATATTTTTAATTCGCAGAAAGAATGAACACTAGCCCGAACACTAAAATGAAAATAGACCCCGAGCCCGCTTCGGGCTCAGACTCGGGCTGGTGCTGAGCCCGTCTCATCTCTAATTTGTACAACCCTCCACCCCCTCCTTTCTCTAGGCTAATCACATGGTGGAAATATCGTTTAACATCTGTATTTATTTTCAATTTTTTTTTCTCCTATCTAGACTTTAGATAACAAAAGCAAAGATATAAATCCTTGTCGAGAATGCAAAGGATCGGCATTAAAAAAAACTTCCATAAAGAAAAGACATCAAATTGGGATTATAAAACCAACTTTTTGACTTACTGTGATTAATACAGATTCTAGTACAGTCGAACCCCGTTATAGCAAACTCGTTTTATAACGAACTCCCTGATATAACGAACGAAAATTTTCGTCCCGTCGTTTTCCTATTGTATTTAATGCTATTTTATCATTTTATAGCGAACTTCTGAAATCTTAAGAATCGGTTATAACGAACTTTTTTTCAGTTGACCATGTTTTTTTTTATTTTTTTATTTTTCCGCTGTTGTGAAAACAGGATTTCGACTCAAATTTGATAAGAAAATGCATGTTGGATAGTGAAACATGGTGCAAATTAACGGTAAGTCGTTTTATTAAAAAATAGTAAGAACTGCATTCTTTGTCTTTTATGGTAGCTATTTTGCAGGTGTGATCACGCCCACCCATCAGTTATTTTCTGTTTCTCCTATAATAGCTGTTTAGTAACGCATTTAAGGCTAACTCATTTAACTAATGTATTTAAGAATAATTCGTTTTCTTTAAAGCAAGCAATAATCATAAGTTTTTTTCCTTAAATCATAATTTAAATGATAAAAAAGTAAACAAACAAAATAAAAATAAAAATGAAACTATTTTTAACACGCCAGTACTTACAGTTAGTCATCCTAAGCCTGGATAAAGTGTAAAATTAACCCTTAAATTGTCTGGTTATTTAACCTAACATTTATTCGAGCTAGAGTCGATCTCGACTGTACTGTATTTTTGTTTGTCTTCAATTTTAGTTCATTTGTTTAGTATTATGCCAGTTTAGTGTAATAAAGTTTGTATTAACGGATTGATTTTAGAAATTTCATTACGTTACGTTTTCTTAAGCAATATGTGAGTAATGGTTGTTCATGTTCATTTATTGAAATCAGTAGTTCTTAATATTTTGAACCTTTTTACACAATTTTTTAAAAATTCAAATTTCAAATGAAGTTCAAACTCCGTTTTTATTGTGTATGTGAATACTAAACGCATTTTTATTGAGTCTAAATATATATATTGTTTACGTTATTAAAAGGTTTCGTGTGAAAATAATCGAATTCGTTTGACACGAAAATGGCTAAGACGGGTATACTTTTCAGAAAGACAACTTTACTGGCAACATCCTATGAAAAACAATTCCATAAATATAAAATATTTAATTTTTACACAAACAAAACATTTTTAGCTCACAGGCTATCAAAGTCTAAGAGCTCATGTACCCGCCGTTTCTAGTATATGTATGTATATACGTAACGCGATAACTGTTGATAGAACTATCCAATATTTTTAATAGGTTCATTCTGATAAGGCATTTCCCTGATTAGTTTTGAGGCTTTTTTGGTTAAGTATAAAGGAGGGACTGTAACTTGAGCTAATACATAATTAATTTAGAAAAATGTTTTTTTTTTTTAAAAAATGCAGATTTATCTGATTTGCTTCAAATGTTGTATATCAGTTTATTTTGATAAGGTTCTTTCGTATTTAGATTTGGAGATGCACCGAATCAGCATAAAGGGGAGGGGGGACGGGGACATGGGTGCAAGTTTGAAATTTTGCCAAGACTGAAAATATTTTGACCCCCCTCACCACTGAGTGAGAACATAAGCATGTAACTCGTGTTTTTTCCACGACTACATGACGAAATTAGTTTTTTTCCCTGATGTTTTGACAAAATTTGCGGCTTTTCTATGATATTTTGCCAAAATTTGTGTTTTTTTCTAAGATTTTAAACCGAAACTTGCGATTTTCAACTATTTTTCAAGGAAATTTGCGATTTTTCTACGGCTTTTAGTCAAAATTTGCATTTTATCTACAGTTTTCAGCAGAAATCTGCGATTTTTCGATGAAATCCAAGTATTGTATACGATCTTTTGACGAAATTCGCGTCCTTTTCGCGATCCTTTGACAGAAATCGCGTCTTTTTCGCGATCCTTGGACAGAAATCGCGTTTTCTCTGCTATCATTTGATGAAAATCGTGGGGGGTTTTGCGATCATTTCACGGAAATCGCGTTTTTTTCTCGATCTTCTGGCAAAATTCGCGTCTTTTCTACGATTCTTCGATTAAATTCACATCTTTATTGCGATCCTTTGACAAAAATGGTACCTATTTTGTATTCTTTGACTGGAAATAGCGTCTTTTTCGCAATTATTCGACATAAATAGCGTCTTTTTCGCGATCTTTGAACAGAAATCGCGTCTTTTCACGATGTTTTGGCAAAATTCGCATCTTTTTCACGATTCTTCGACAAAAATCGCGTTTTTCCTGCAATCATTTGATGATGGAATAGTGGAGTTTTTTGCGATTATTTGACGGAAATCGCGTCTTTTTCTTTATCCTTTGGCAAAATTCGCGTCTTTTCCGCGATCCTTTGACAAAATTCACGTCTTTTCCACGATCCTTCGATTAAATTCACGTCTTTTTTGCTATCCTTTGACAAAAATTGCATCTATTTAGTATTCCTTGACCGGAAATAGCATCTTTTTCGCGATTCTCCGACAGGAATTTCGTTTTTTCTGTAACCTTTTGACAGAAAACTCATCTTTTTTGGGATCCTTTGACAGAGACCGCGTCTATTTCGCATTCTCTGACCGAGATGACGTCTTTTCCGCGTTCTTTTAATAGGAATCTCGTTTTCTTCCCAAGCTTTTGACAAAAATCGCGCCTTTTTTTGCAATTCTTTGATGATATTGAAGATTTTTTTCATGATCTTTCGACAGAAATAGCGTGTTTTTCGCGATCCTTCGTCAAGAATCGCGTTTTTTTCCGAAAGCTCTTGACGGCAAACGCGCCTTTTTTTGCAATTCTTTGACAGAAATAGCACTTTTTTCCGCGATTATTTCACGAAAACAATGTTTTTTTTCCGCAATCCTTTGACGAAAATGTTTTTTTCCCGCGATCCTTTGACGAAAAGCACGTGTTTTTCGCGATCTGCTTCCGTCCTCGGAGATTTTTCCGTCTCGCTTCCGTCCTCGGGAATTTTTAAAAGACGGAATTCCGTCTGAGGACGGAAGAACTTGCACCCATGGACGGGGAGGTTAGTTTATTTTTCGAGGGGACTTATTCTCTGAAAAAAAAACTAGGCTGTAATATACAATTAGTTTTTTAGTTCAATATCAGCAGTTTATCTAGTAAAATATTCTTTTCTTTCTTTAATTTTTTAACAGTAATTTCCGGCGTATAATGCGCAGATCAAACAATTCTGTTTGAACCCACGAATTTTATTATAAAAATTGAAACCGACTTTCTATAAAAAGGGAGACAAAAGACAAAAAGATGGACAGTCGGAAAATGGTGACAGAGTTTTGACCTATTTTCGTCCATCTATTATCTGAGAAACATTTCTCACCTCAAGAAAAAATAAGTAAAACAGACTTTCCTTTTAAATATTTTCACAATTTAAAACCCCAAAGTCATGGGAAAATGGGGAAAGAAAATAAAACAGAGCTGAGAGAAAAAAGTGTATTGGGACGTCGGTCGCTTGAAATCCCGTGATGCTGAACACTTTTACTTGCCCATCATACGTAGTATAGGGTAACTCTTGCAATCGTTTTGAAAATCGAAAAATTTTTTTTGACGGATTTACACGTTTTAGATACTGGAGATTCCGAAAAACATATTTTTAGAAAATAAAATTTGCCGTCCGCCTGTCTGTCTGTCTGTCTGTCTGTAAACGCTCTATCTCCCGAACAAATTGAGATAGAGACTTGAAATTTTGTATGTAGTTAGTATGTAAGAATGGGACGAAGCCTATTTAATATCAGCAACCTCGATTATCCGGAACTATTTTTTTCGGACTCTCGAAAAATCCGTTCCGATGAAAGGTATATAAAAATTTTCGAATTTTTTTGTTTTAAGGAATGAACGTAAAAGGCAATAAAATAACACACATTTTGCATATAGAACGAAATCGATCGGATTATTAGTTGTAATCCTGTTTTCCACATTCTTCGATTTTTCATGACCCTGTATTTCATTCAAATTTCAATTCAGAGGTATATTTTAATTGAAAATGAGACGCTTAATCCGACACAGTTAATTGTTAGTTAATAGAATTATTATTTTTGGAGTTATAAGGATGTTTCTTTTAAGCAGTTCGGTACTACTTGAGCAGTTTGGCGTTTTATATAATTTGTCGAAACTGGTACATCAGCAGTTCTTTAATAGAGCATTACTATGCATATTAACAATATTTAAATTTTGTTTATGAATTGCAATGCATTGTATAAATAGTTTTCACAAGTTTTATTTTTATATACATTTCCATGATGGGTAAGTATTACGGTGGCCTCCAACGACTAGTTTTTCTTTTGTCTTGAGATTCTTCGTCATTTTCTTGTCCACTGCCTTTGAATATTTTCGTGAAAGAAACAAAGGGTTGATCTATTTCTAAGTTCATTTTTTTCCACAATTTTTTTTCGCAAAAAATAAAAATAGCAACATTTAATTTTGCAACTTCGATGTTTCCGCGTTTTTTTTATTTTTAAATAATTGTCAAAATGGTGTATACGAACGTCGTGTGTACGAACATTAATTAATATTTTATAGCAGACACATACTTTTTCAGGTCCCAACTGTGACATTTTGAGGATGCTCTGAATGGTCTGGATACCCCTCTTCATTTTATTGAGTGTACAGTGTTATTAAACGTACAGGAAATATTAAAAAAAAAATGCACAGGGTCAATTACATGCATATACACTTTTTCGCATACATACTATTTGTAAAGCAATGGAAAATCAATTTGAGAATGGAACAGCAAGAATAAATTGATCATATGGAGGATATTGCAAATCTGCTTTCGAGGCTGTAAAAAGTCACTTTTGACTGGTAAGAAAAAAGGCAGCTACTGCTTTCCTCATAATCTGTTCCATTGGTTGGTGGGGATTTACATTCCGTCTAACGGAACTTTCCCTTCTTTACACTACAATTTTTTGCCTTGACCACGTGATCATGACGTAGATGGAATATCTTCCTTTGGCAAGGTGAATGGAAGAGGCGGTATGAGCAAATAGTCTATTGTATTCCATAATAAGACCGCTCAGTGGGGAAAAAACATTTCAAGTGTGCTTTGATGGTTGCATCCATTGAAACAAAAGGATATGGACATGCATTTATGAAGTGCACACAATATAAATTCTGTAGAGTAGGGTATTCGCAGATTGGTTCGACTTCGACCAGGCGATTGGAAGAGAAAAAATGAACGAATGGTACAGGGTAGGCAAACGGAAGGGCAGGTATTAGCCGTTGGTATTTGGCTAGATGAATAAAAGATGAATTATGGTATTGACTAGCCGAATGAATGAGGGAGAATAAGCCGATGTTCAAATGTGTTCCATTCTAAGACGGCGTATGGGAAAAATGCAATTTGGTGATGTTGCAGTCGTTGAAACAGAATGATACGGGCCTGTATTTATGAAGTACGTACAATAAGAACTGGGTGGAGTAGGGCATTGGCAAAATGACAAATATTTATTTATCCAGGCGAATAGAAAAAGAAGTATAAACAGATGGTATTGGGTGACGGAATGGAGTAGTAAGAATAAAAATGTATTGGCTAGGCAAATGCAGAAAGAAGATTTTTTTCTGGGCTAGTGGGACAACAAAAATAAACCGATGGTTTTGCAGAAGAAGAAAGATTAGCCGCTGGTATTGGCTAGGCGAATAAGCGAGGGAGAATAAATCTATTTTATTTCCTAGGCGAATGGAAGAGCAAGATTAAACCGATGTTATTAGCTAGGCGAATCAGTAGGAAGAATGAGCCGATGGTTAGGCGAATGGAAGAACAAGGATTCATGTAATTCATCTGCTAAAGTTATTCTCAACTGGTCCGCTCAACAAGCGCAAAACGTTTTGACACATTCACAAATCCATTTTTAACGGAAATTGGAAGATCTGGATATGTAAGTGCGTAATTTTTTTTCCGAGCACCTTCGTCGTTCCAAGCCCGAGCTCGCACTCTGATTGGTTGTTGCTCTCGGCACTGTTTTCATGTAACTTGGCAATAATCATACTTGGCGTAGCGATAGATTCTTCCATCGAATTTGATTTCCTTCCGAACCGAGTACAAAGTAACTTTTCTCTTGCAGCATTGGATTGGATGGAACGTGTCTTACTGAAAGCTGTACTCTTTAAAAGTTTTTACCCACAAGAGCACAAGACCACGAGGATAAGAATGATGGAAGAATAAGAGTGAATAGGTTAGGTTTTAGGCTCAATCGTTCACTTACGAGCGAAGTATTTTTCGCCAAGTAGGGTTTCAACAACCAATCAGAGTGCGAGCTTGAGCTTGGAACGACGAAGGTGCTCGGGAAGTAAATTTCGCTATGTAAGTACTTCCGAATCAAACTCAGTATTTTAATTTAAGGATAATTAAACTACCTACTGAGTTTTGATCACGTGGTCATGCGATTTTCTACCTTTCGTTGACTGGTTTTCCTTCTTTTGTCGGAAAATGCGGTTGAAAACACGCGGTTTGACGGCTTGTTCTGAAATAGCTATTGCGTTTGCACAAAAACAGAAAAAAAAATGAGTGCGATTAGAAAGTTTCTGAACAACAATACCTGGAAGTTTCCGAGCAAAGATGAATTAAAATTTATGTCATAAAGTTACCCTTTTTGATTTAAGAACACCCTCAAGAAAGAAGAATGTAGGTGAATAGAATAGGATGCATGGGCCGCTAGAACTAATTAGGTATGAGGAAGATGAAGTGTGTGCCGATGGTATTAGTTAGGCGAATGAAAAAAGAAGAATCGGCCGATGCCGAATGAGTATCTTTTTTGCATCCGGCGAGAAATTTTATTAATACTGGTTTAGACAGAATTTACTGTATGTATGTATAGAATAAAATAAACACAGATTTAGAAACACAAGGTAAAACGTTGGGGAAAAAACAATTCTTGAGATTTCATACCGCATAATACTGATACGCATAACAAATGTGTTGATTGAACTTACCAAAATTATGGACTGAATATTGGCTTGGCTTAAAAGTCTGTTTTATGTCCTGTATTTTCTATTCTAAAATGTACACTTTACACATACACACTGGTTATTTATCTCTCCCATTATGCTTATAAACTTCCCCACAAAAATTTCATTTTATGTGGCACTGACTTTCACGTTCATTCAATTTCCTTGAAAATGATATAATCAGACTCATTTTCGTTTCTGAGAACTTCAAATTTAATTAGAAATTTATTCTTATTCTATTACAAAAATACCTGAGAACCAGTTCCATTTGACTCTGCATTTCATTATTTCTGGTATTAAACGGTGGAAGATTGAAAATCCATTTGTAATTCACATTAGTTTAATGGTTTCTTTTCAAAAAAATATATATATATTTAAAAATCCGGCGATAAATGAAAAAAATGTGTCTGTGCCCTCCCTTCTTTTTTTTTAAATTTTAACCGTGGAAATAACTTTAATTTCAATTCTCCAATACATTTTTGGAAGATTACTTATTATTTTCTAATCGATACTTTTCTCTCCTTTATCTGTATTCACCTCATTGAACTGATGAGTTTTTCGCCCTTTTGGTGATCATAATCCTGGGTATTTAAATTTTTTTTGGGACCCAGTTCTTTCATGTTGCGTACTTATTAAATGAATGGAGAAAGTTTTACTTTTTTGCTACAAATTTGCGTCGTCCACAGGAAAAAAGAAAAGCAAAAAATGAAGCATTTTTACTTCTTAATAACATACTTTTTCGGAAAGTTGACGAGCACCTTTTTGTATAAGCGTTTATTTCTGTGTTAATTCAATGTTTTTACTCATTGAGATAAAAGCTTTTTACATTCTCTTTTGAAAACTTTAAGGTGACACGGAAGACAAAATAAGAGAAATTAAACTAATGAGTGTGTTTGTGAAAACTTTAGATATGCCCTTTTCCCAACTTATAATGTTCGGAGTTTTCGTGGTTTTCTTCGAACCTTGCGTAAATACGGGTTAGGTTCCCTTAGAAAGACCCCCACGGAGGGCACTCCCCCCTGGTCCTATATCCCTAGCGTAGATAATCGGACGACAAAAATAAACCAAACCAAACCCAACTAATAATTTTGGAAATGTTCTCTTGTTATACGGCTTTAATTTTGGAACATTTTCGATTATTATATTTTGTGTGTTTAATCGAAACTTTGGTGGAAGAACCCCGATAGTATGGACTATTTTTTCTCTAAATGGTCGAACTATCCTCAATGGAAAACATAAAGCAGAAGACTATCTGTTAATGCTGGAAGATAATGCACTGTTGATTGTTGGAGTAAACTGGGTTTTTCTGAAAAAAACATTGACGCAATATACAGTCGGCTTTTGTTAATTCGAACTCGTCGGGATCACAAGAAATGTTCGAATTATGGATAATATGAAATGAAAAGATGCTTAATATGGTAGTGTTACAAAGGAACTAATGTTATAGTGTTTTCTTTTAAATTTATTTCGTCTGCTATCATCAGAATATGCTTAATATTAAATTAGAACGTATAAATAGATAAACTAATTAAAAGATTAGAAACAAGCACAATGGAAGAAAAATTTAAAGCGTCACTGATGGATACACGGGGCACTAAAGAAAGTGAATATTAAATGCATTGGATTCTTTGTATATACTCGTTCGGAACAATTTTCACAAAAATCAAAGAAAGAAAGTTATTCAAATGATCTGAAATCCGTGAGAAAGAAACGAAAAATGAAAAATCGGAATTCTCGTTAGTTCGAGTTAAACGAAGTCAGGAGAAGATGTGTTCGAATTAATGAAAATTTTTAACGTTATTCTGCCATTGAAAATTTCGGGACTTCATGTTTAGTTCGACTTAAGCGAAGATTCTAATTATCCGATTTCGAATTAATGAGAGTCCACTGTACTCTGAAAAAAGTATAAAAGTGTAGGATGTAGGGATGGGCATTATTTATCGTATTAGGATAAATAACAGTGTTACTACGCTAGAACCTAATATTGCATTAATATGTTACTGAAAAGTCCCTGTTAAATAAATAACACATGGTTCTTAATGATAGCATCCACCTTCACTTGTTGAAATCAAGATATCATTTTTTGTACCTCTACAATAATAAAATATTCATTGAAAACGTCCTTAATCGTTTCTTTTGAGACGTTTGCCGAACAATGTTGAATGTCCAGGCTAGGTGCCCGGACAGCGCCCCCCCCCTTCCTGCTTGCGCAGACCCATTCACAATTATTAAAAAAATTTGCGTCCCCCCCCCCTTATTAAAACATTCTTAAAAACCCTTATTAAAATAATCTCACAATTATACACTCTAAGATAAAAAAACTGTCTAAAACGGAATTTAAAACTGTATTACAGGCTTCCGTTTTAGAAGGTTTTACTATATAAAATAAGATATTGTTTGTATCCAGCAAGTTCAGGTTAAAAATTCTGGGCACCCACCCGTTCAAAAAGCTGGTTACGCCTATGCAACCACAGAAGAAGTAACTCCTTAATATTCGCAAATTCAATAACTGTTAGATTTTTCACCAGTTTTTCAATTCAGTTCAGTTATGTAGTACTTTTCTGTTAGATTTTCCACCCGTTTTTGAAAAAATGTAGTTTTTTACATTACAAAAGAACATTTTATCGCTTCGTAACTGTTGTTTATTTTCAAACGTTTTGTCTGAGGATAATGTTGTTATCGTTAACGACTTTTGATTTGAAGTTTCGTTTCCTGTTTGGTTTTCATTCGCGGTTGTTGAAGAAAGAGGATAAATAAAAAATGATTTCGTCTCTTTTTTATTAAATATCAGAAAGACTGAATTTGAGATTTGTGGATTTGATTTCTAAAGGGTTCTTCTGGGGGGGGGGGGGTTCCCTATAGGACCATTTTTTGGGAGGAGGGACTGGGGGGGTGTTTCTCATTTTTTGATGTAATATGTCTATCGAAAGCTTATGCTTCATACATTACAAATCTAGCATAAAAGATTTTCTCCCGTCATTCTGGGTCACGTTACGGACCCATAATGGGTTGAAATTTAAATTTCTTAAACTTCTTCGAGGTTTTTTTGCCAAATCGGTATCAGAAAAAAATTGTGCCAACGTGATGTGTGTATGACATCTGCGCCATATAAATATTATTCAGTCTTTTTTTATTGCAATTTTTTTTATCTAAAACAATATGCATTATTTTTCATGCACAATTGCGCATTAAATGAAAATTGTAATGCAATTTTCGTAGTAGTACTTTATAATAATGAATAAAAAAAACACATTATTTAAAAGTATTTCCTGCACAATAAAATGTTTCCTGACGATTACAAAAAAATATGTCCTGACAATTCAAAAAATAAAAACGTAATTGTCCAAGTTTTCACTTCTGTCGACACTCCAAAAATGTCACTTTTTTAGGGGGGGGGGGGGAATTTTGTGGAAATAAGTCTTATTTTTTATTTATGTATGGATCCATATAAAAAAGTATGAGCTAGTGAACTTTGAAACCATTTTAATACAACTCATATTCCAAATATTAAAATAATTGAGAAAAATTATTAAAAAATTATTTTCAATTTAATCATTTTTATACTAAGTAAATGCAATTAAATTTCTTATAAATTGAATCTGGAATGTTTAGATAAGATTTTAATATTTACAAAATATAAAATACAGTACAATATATTAGGTTTACAGCTTTCTGAAAGACATAAAAATAGTAGGATAAAATTTAGATGAGTTCAAAGTATTAGAATATTTTATTTTGCGCAACAATATTACCTTATTAATATGAAGTAAATGTAGTTAATTTTTTGTAGCTCCCTCTTTTGCTTTCATAACAGCGTACAATCGATCTTGCATACTATACATATCTGCTATTAAGAAACTAGTAAAAAAAACTGAGTCTGGAAAAAATTTCATTCTCTACGATCTGTCCTATCTCACAAGTTTCTTTGTCCTATCAGTTAATATTTGTTTTATGTTTTGCAGCCGCTCTAGTGGTGGCAGCACGCATTGACTTGCTGTACGAAAATTCAGTAATGCATTTCATCTCAGATTTTTAAAACATCAACAGTGCTGATTGAGAAAACGCGGTATACGAAAAATGGATTTTTGAAAAATTCGTTTTCCTCTGTATGTTAAAGAAAGTTTTCTTAATATGTTTTCTTGTACTTTCTAATTTTCCTGCTTTTCGTATTTCCTATTGGATACATTATTTTAGATTCAAAAATATATGTGCCTATAGATATTTTCTTAAATGTTGTTGCCCCACCAGTGGCTGAGAGATTCTGCTCTCAAAACTGGTAGACGGCAGGCGCTGGATTAGAACAAAACCCAATCGCAGTCGTCAGCCCAACCATTCGGAGTTTTTCATGGTTTTCTTCGAACTTTGGATTTCCTTGCGTAAATACGGGTTGGGTTCCCTTAGAAAGACCCCCCCTCCCTCCACGGAGGGCACCACCTTGGGGGCCCATATCCCATGTGTTGTCCATTTGAGAGCATATTTAGCAATTGTTTATAAATTGTTTATTGTATCCTGTTACAAAAATAACAGGATGTTGGAACCTGTTACCAGCGCTACTGTGGAATGATGTAACCTGTTAACCAAAAATAACCATATTTCCCATCTCTAGTAGGATGTGAATGTTCTGAAATAGCAAGCCTGATCTAAACTCCGTTGAAAATTGTTGGGATGCAGTGGTACGAATAGTCTTTCACGAGGACGTCAAAATTAAAATACAAATGATTTAAAAATGACTATACTTTTAGCATATAACTACTTTTCAAAGGAGAAGTTGGGAAAACTTTTTCAATCTATGCCTTAAAGTTAATATAAGGAATATGCTATAAGGGATTTTTTTCACATAGAAATAAGCAGGCGACGTAAAAATCAAGCTGGAGAAAGTGATGTATAGGTTTCGAGCAAAGAGCATTTCCAGTTTTATTTTCTTCTATCTTTACAAGAAGAAAGGCGTGAAAATTTTCTACTTCAGGTTTTTGACCAATTGGTACGTTTGAAGGATCAGAAGTCCGAAAAATATGTTTTTACAAAATGTCTGTCTGTGTGGATGTGACAAAAAATTTTGTGAGCGTTCCATCTCAAGAACTAATGTATGAAATTTAAAATTTTATATTCAGTTAGCTCCTGATATAAATTGGTGCTAAAAAGTTTTTGATGTAAATCGTTCCACAGATGACGCTGCTATTCAACACTGTTCACTATTTCTGCAATCGTTCGATTTCCAAAAATATAGCATAAAATTTTAAGACCTTTTTCCGTTATATAGGAGTCGTTGGCAGAAAGCTTCTGATCTCTACCGGGTTGGCTCTATCGACTGAATCAGCTCGGACGAAACATTCACCTAAATGACCTTTAACGATCACGGTATCTGGTCTAATATCTGAATCACTTACTTCAACAGAAAAAATCGAAAGTCATTTTTGCATCGAAGGTACAAAAAAGGGTTTTTTTTCTAAAAAGTGCGTATTTTTTCAACAAAACAGCTCTTAAATTTATGTATACATATTTAAAAGCTGTATTTTGCTTCATAACACATCAATTGATATGCAAAACCTTATGAGAAAATTTTATTTAACATAATACTAAAACAGAAACTTGAATGCATCATTTGAAGATAGAAAATTCGAAATTTGATACCGTTTTTACAGGCCTACATTTAAAATGAAAATATATAGATAGAACAGTTTTAAAAAAGTTTAAAAAGGCGGTACGAATAAACTAGAATCCTCATGAAATAGATTTTATTAGACTTCTAATAAAAGTAGTTCCTTGCTTATGCAAATGAACATCGCTCGCGTAACAAGCATTATTTATCTATCTGCATGAAAATACAACATTTTTTATGCTCCAAAAATGTTCATGCAAGATATTTTAATATTCTCAGAGAAATAAAAAAAATTTGCAAATGTTAAAAAGCGAGCTAGAAAAAGAAACATCAGTTAGATTTATGCAGTGGAATGCATCGTCGAAAAAATTCTTATCAAAAAGGCAATTTATAATAAAAAAGAACAAAGCGCGGGAATTAAAGTCAAAAATAAAGAAAGCTCCAACATGCAAAGGATTCGTTCTTCAATAATATGTAAATCAAGATAAAAATGTCTGATATAAAAAATAGTTACTATAGCACTTGTTTACATGGCTTCATCTCTCCTCTCCTTTTATGAAAAGAATTTGTTAAACCGCCGGATAACTAGAACTTTGATTTTTAAAAATTAGCTTAGGAACATTATATTAGTTAAACAAGTAAGAAAAATTAACACTTTCCAACATTTCCTGAAATCTTTAACAAAACTTTGTCATCCAGGGAAATGATGTGTCCATTGTCAAATGTGCTTTCCAATACTTTTGAACAGCCCCGTATTTGATCTGTCGGTTTATATATGGGCTGTAGAATTAAAAAAACGATAGTTTGGCAAAAAAATGCCAAATTGGTTGAAAATTTCCTTTCTCAATTTATACTAATACATGGAATCATTCTTGAATACTTTTGTTCAGCTCTTTAGTTTACCTAGTATCTTTAATACACGAAAGTATTTTGCTAAAATTTAATTCAAACAAAAATAATCTATAAACTACTTAAGTCATATTTCCAGAAATTATCATTCACTGGTGACCAGGTATCCTTTTTTTTCGAGGCGCTATACACCATTTTATTTATATTCTAAAGCTGAATGCAGTTCAACGTAAAAATGCAAAACTTATTTAAAAACCAGCTTTAAGTAAATTTTGCTCACATTCAATAATCTTTGCGAGATCTTTTATGTAACCCTGTATATCTAAATTGTATAATGGTTAGCATTTATGCACATAATATAATATGCAAACATCATAACTAAAAATGCATTTCATCCTTCCAACAGCCATCTTCCATAATATACACTACTTCTGATAGAATGTACCATTTGAAATCTTTTGTGTGTCCCTGTAAATGCTAGGTACTTCGCATTATGTTTGAAATAACTCATAATGAGCCTCAGCGACGACTATCGATTTGATTATACATGAAATCGCTTTCCAAAATTAAAATATATGGCAAACAATTCCCCACGTCTTATTATTATTGAATGGAATTCTTTTGTGTGGCCCTGTAAATGAATAATAACAATTCTTTTCACTGAATACTTTACAAAATGCATATTCTTGTGCATTTCGTAGATAAATATAAATTTGAATATGTATGACTGAGTGTAGCAACTTTAAAATTCATTTAAAACGATTTTTCTCCATAGGTCACAATGTAACAGAAAACTTTTGATTGTCCCTGTAAATGATCGTGGTAGAAACTTCCATTATCAACAGGGTTCGTGCTAAAGTAAAAATCAATAACATCCAAAAATTTCATGAGAATCCGAGTCTAATTACGAGAGTTAGAGCCCGGCCAGACAAATCGAAAGCATAAACAACTTTGGAAAATGTTAAAAAAAGGTAATAAATTTAAGTACATAAATATTATTCCTTTTCTATGCTGTGTCATTTCCCGTCCTATAAATAGTAATGCAGATATGTTCTCTTTTTTAAATGCATATTAATTCAATTTTCCAATTCATATTAGCATAACTGTTGGAGGACAGAAAATCACAGGCACAAGGACTTAAACGCTTAGTGTTGTTTCCTTGTTCAAATATTTTTTTTAAAAAATGTCCAAAAAAATTCAAATAGCACACATACTGAGTAATCTATGTAATTCTATAAGCAGGCATGTATCAATCGACAAAGGCAGGTATAGTACAGACAGCCGATGTGTACAGCCAAACTTTCAGATATTTAAATGCCACTGTTTCGAAACACTATTTTTCCTTTTTTTTATCGCACGTTTCTGTTATTACATAAAGCCAATCGTCGGAAACTGGAGTATTAAAGTAAGAACAAGTAACAAGTTTCTTTTACATTGGACCCATTTTCTAAGTCACTTTTCCACAACTACCTCTTTGTCATACTGGCCTGCCTGCAGTTACTTTAAAAAATAAACCTCCTTTGAACGAAAATTTTTAATCGATGCATAAAATCCAATAAGCAACGCATAGTACAGACATACTTAAAAGATATTTTATTGAACACATTTTTTGGTTCGGTCTATGCCCATTAGGGTGGAGTGAAAAATCGAAAGTTGGAATTTTGATTTTGGATAGCAGCCAAAAGTTGCCTTTTAGTACCTCTATTACACGTGCAAAATTTCATGAATTTTGAAAAACTTCTTGAGTCCCCTACCAGGACATTTATACTTTCATTGATTTATACGATAGATTCTTACCATAAATTGTACATTAACAGGATTTTTTGATAATCTCGTTTGATATTTTTATATTTAAAATGTTTAGTGTAATTCCTTTCATAATTTACAAACTTTAAGTCTTTATTTTTAAATATTTGAAACGGTTTATTGAGTTTCAAAATTTGTATGTTGTCATTTTTAAAGTCAAAATGAGTACGTGTGTAAGCAAATCGATGTTTATCATTACTAGAAGTCGGTGATTCTTCAAAACTAAATAAAGCTGTTTTGTCAACAATAGCAGAATGCTATAAAATATTATTATTATGCAAAACAATAAATAAAACACAGCAGTAATTGTAAAGTTTCACCAAAATCAGAGATAAAAAAAATTCTTAAGAGAAAACATCGAAGGCATCAATTATTGTAGTTTCCTAAAGACGTATTGATCAAATGATAGACAAAAATTTTTCTGAATATCAGAAGCTTATTGAATTCCCGAAAATCAAAGGAAATTATAAAAAACTGGAGATATATAGAAGAATTATAAGTGAAAAACATAATCTCCGATTTTAAAAGTCAAATGTATTGTATTTTGACACATTACACCATCTTTTGGACCAGGAAAGATCATTGCAGGAAGTATTAAAATATTGCACTGAAAAACATTTAAACCTTGATAAATTCATGGCAATAGGTTGTGAAGGAACAACTTTACACTGTGAGATAAAAAAACCATGCTAATAGATTTTGAAACTAAGATTTAGTCGTCCGTTGTAATGGTTAATATGTCAGCTCTCTGCAAAGGAATTGCCACTAAGTCATTGAACTTGATAAACAAAATAAAAACTCACGAGCTTTTCCTATTCTAATTGGAAAGTCTATGAATCAATATGAACAATATACAGTTATGGAAATTAAAAAATATCTGCTCCTATCACAGAGAAATAAACTGTGGAGAGTTAAGTGTAGATCAAAATTATTTTTATGACATGTGTTAAACTTTGCATCTGGTTAATGTTCCTCAAATCTGGTAAATTGTAATCCAGCAAGAATGTCGCACTCTAAATGATTAACAATTGCCAATTGATTACTTGGTTTGCAGATTGGAAGTCAGAATTCATCCCAAAATCTGAAGATTATGCCTGAATTTGTAATGAAAGTACATTCGTCTATGTTGTTTCACTTCAAGAAAGATTCTTCTTTCAAATATAGAGCTCAAAATGTTTTTTTTATAGACAATTAAGTTGTTTCGTTATTTGAGAGAATATTTAAAGAAAATTCTCTATCCCGTTATTTAACAAAACGTATACTTCTGTCATTGAAATGAAAATTTACAGGAATGATAACTGATTTAAAAAAAAAATTATGGACAGTTTGGATTTCGAAGAATATTGAAGATGAAGGATATTATATGCTCTGCAATAAGATAGTTTCATATCCCAATATTGAAATTCAGTGTTACAAACTATATAAACATTACTAACTGGCAAGAATGTGAAATCACCCCACATTGTTAAAAGAGTACCAAGAGAGAAACTGGAAAGTCTCAGAAAAAAATCGAAAGTCCCATCTTTTCAGTTGAAAAATTTCCCTGTTAGATTCAAGTATTCGAAAGATGCATAAAATTAGTTGTTGAGGCACCATTAGAGGCTGTAGTAGTAAAAGCAAGAACCGGATATATATGAGCAAAAAGCATATCGCGAAAGGTACTACCTAATTTTGATAACAAAGACCAATATAAATTAGAGTGAAATGAAAGATCGTTTAACAATACATCGTATATATTCTTTTCATTTCATTACTATATATTCAGAAAACTGCATTTCCTTTATATTTAGAGAACTATCTTTCATGTGCATTGAAAAAATAAAAGTGAAATGCATGTCTAATTGTGTTTTCTCTTTTCTGCGACAATACGATTCACATTTTAGGGTTTTATTCGCGATTCAAAGAGTTAAAACGCAACGATACTTAGATCGTTCACAAGTAATATTTTAAGAAGTCATTTTTGTGGGTTATTTTACTAAAATCAGAAATTTTAGTTTAAAAAAAAGTTTATTAATTTACACTAAATTGTGAAATCTTGATTTTCACATAAAAAGAGCATAACCTTTAAGAGCTGGTAGGGAACTAAATGAATTCCAAATGAAATGAAATTTTAACCATATATTTAGTGTGCCATAAAGCAACATTTTAATCCTAACCAAAGAAAAAATTCCGAAAAAAAAGTTTTTTTGGTCATTTACACTTTATATTGAAAACTTGATTTTCACATATAAAGAGAATAATCTTTACGAGCTGGTAGGAAACTAAAATGAATTCCAAACGAAATGAAATTTTAACCATATATTCAGTGTGCCATAAAGCAACATTTTAGACCTATTCAAAAAAAAAAATCCGAAAAAAAATTTTTTTTGATCATTTACACTTCATAGTGAAATCTTGATTTTCACATTTAAAGAGCATAATCTTTAAGAGCTGGTAGGGGACTAAAGATGAATTCCAAACGAAATGAAATTTTAACCTTATATTCAGTGTGCCAAAAGGCAACTTTTTAGACCTATCCAAAGAAAAAATTCCGAAAAAAAATTTTTGGGGTCATTTTCACTCCACCCTAAGCCCATGCTTCTATTAAAATCAGCAGACTCGGCAAATACCCTTGTCATTGTTGATAGTTGATTTCTGTCTGTCGCATCATTCTTAAAGAAAAGGTTTATTTATCTTGAGCAATATCTCCTCGCCATTACGTGTGTTTAAAACCACACTTGTTCTAAAACAGTCGATGATTGGACAGCGACACGCCACTGAACGATCTTGTTTCGGAGCAGGATGAAGCCCCTACCTTCTCTCCGCCACTATTCGCCTCGCAAACCGAGGCTTGAACTTGAGGCTTAACTTGAGAGGTCATTTAAAAACTTTCGGGTAGAATCCCTCGTTACCGCCTCCTCGTTAACAAACGGGATTAAAAGGGATATTCCCAGCCATCACATTATAGGCTATTTCTGAAAGCCTCTACAAGCCCCTCCCTCCCCCCCTCTTACGCTTCCCTCAGTGTGAAACGATTAAAATATAAAAGATTAGACCTGTTTTAATCCTGTCGATTTTCAGTTTCAAAAGCCCCTGCTACAATTTCATTAGTCGGTGGGGGTCACCGTTAATACTTATCGATCATGGATATTTCATACTATAAAATTTGGAAATAAAATCAAGTAACACTGAATTGCGTAAAAGAAGCAACCTTATAACTCCAAAAATTATGCCTTTGATGAATGCTTTATGATTTTTAACAACTTAGCTTAAGAGAAATTTAAATACAAATAATATATATATAATTTTTTTATAAACATGTATATAGCATGTATATATATAAATGTGTACGCGTGAAAATGATGTGGATAAAATGAATTTCTGCAAAAAAAATGAAATAGCTGCGGAAATCAGAAAATATTGATTTCATAACTTATTACAACTAAAAACAAGTTGGAAATTGCACGTGAAGCGTAGCAAATGAGGTGCGTTCGTACGATAACGAAGTTTTAAAAGTATCACTCTCATGTATCAATCTCATAAAACTGTAAATAATTACAATTAAAATGCGCACCAAACAATGTTCTCCCTATAGCATTATGCAATGGAATACTTTTGTGTGGCCTTGTAAATCAATAACAAATATTCTTTGCACCACAGATTATGCAAAATGTATATTATAATATGTACTTTATAGATGCATATCAATTTTATTACGTTCGAATGAGTGTAACACCATTAAAATGCATTTGAAACATTTTTCCCCATTAACCGTAATGTAACGGAATACTTTTGATTGTCCCTGTAGTTGAACTATGCATCCGATTTTGATAAAATTTGAAATAACTTGACAAAATTATGTAATAATTATGTATTTAAATTTTCAAACGATTAAAATGTATTTGAAACTTTTTTCCCCATTGACCGTAATGTAACAGAATTCTTTTGATTGTCCCTGTAATTGATCCATGTATTCGATTTTCATAACATTTGAAATGACTCGACAAAATTATGTAATACTTATGTATTTTCAATTTCAAACGATTCAGTTGGGTAGTTTTTGCGTTGTTATATGCGGACAGACAGACTGACGGACGGACAACAATAGGTGCTACGTATTTACATAATTACGAACGCACCTAAAAAGAGACCCAAGATAGACGGATATTTCATCGTTCCAACATTAAAAAAAATGGATTTCTGATTTCGAGAAGAACAATAGGAGAATGAATACTCTAATTTATATGTAGCAGATTTTACTAACGTTCCTCTCGGCACTTGGCCATCTATTACGTCACATTCCTCTGTCGAAGAGATGTTATATTGGGCACCTCACCGCGAGAGATTCATTGCTGGCAAGAAATTGTACAGAAAATGTGAAATAGAGGATGGGAATATTCTGAAGATATAATGTAACAAGGAACTTAACTATAACAAGGAATATAAAATCATGCATCAAGCATAGAATATGCAATATTTTCCAATACATTCAGAATTAATGTAAGAAAACTGCACCGCTTAAAAAATTAAAATATTGTTTTCAATTAACACCCCTGTGGAACATTTAGCACACTTGAAATTCCAGTTTCAGCTGTTTCCATCTGCAGTCGGATTTTGAGAAGCTCTGTATAAGATGGATAGATTTGTATCTATTAATTAAATGCATGTCAAACCTGAGTTCATTTAAGAAATGTGTATACCTGAGTCGAAAGTTTCCCTTTCAGGAATTTCTGCAATGAACAAACAATGAAAAAAGTACATAAATTTTTCTGTAGCCTAGTATATAGAACAGGTGTAGAATATATGTACAACAAGTAAAAGGCAAAATATGAGTTAAACATATACAAAAGCACATACCGAATTTTAAAAAAGTCGGAAATTACACGCCAAACAAATGAGGTGCGTTTGTACTAAAACGAAGTTTTAAAAATACTCAGACCTTGGTGTAATAGTACACAGTACTTCGGATAGAGTAGAGTTGCCGAAATCTTTGGTGTGTCCCTGTAAATGCTACCTGCTTTATAGTATATATAGAAAGTAACCTGTAGTAAACCTCAGCAACGTTTATCTATCTCCTAATATGTGAAATAGTTTAATATAATTAAGACATAGCCCAAAAAATGTTTTCCCCTGCACCACTATTCAACGGAATACTTTTGTGTGGCCATGTAAATAAATAAGAAATATTTTTTGCACCACAGATTGTACAGAATGTATATTTTTTGTATGTACTTCATAGATGCGTATCAATTTCATCATGTGCCAAAGTGTGGAATGCACTTAAAGCGATTTTTGCTCATTGGACGTCCTGTAACATTCTCCCTGTAATTGAACTATTCATATGCGGTTTTCATGAAGTTTGAAATGACTCGATAAAATTATGCAACAATATTATATTTTAAATTTCAAGTTATTTCGTTGAGTTTTGCTTTGTTATATACGGACAGACGGACGGACGGAACTACCACTACAGGAGCTACGTATTTATATAACTATGAACGCACCTGAAACTGATTTTAACATTAAAAGTACAGTAATTTAAAGCTGCATAATACTACACCACTTAAGTGAATGACTTGAGCTTGATATTCTGGTGTAAAATTTTCTAGGAAATTCAAATATTATTTTAAAATTGGGTGTTAGTCTTACTACTTTCCCTTTCTTCAACTTTTTCAAGAAATCCCATAAAAGTTTTAAAAAATTATAAATTGAAAAAACAGAAAGGCGTGAGAATGAGATATAAAAAACACCAAAAAACACGCGTGCTATTGTAAAAAATTAAATTAAAAATAGACCATGATCTTAAAGAATTTCCAACATGGTTCATCCCATTCAAGCTCTCACGAGGAATTTATACATTAATTCTAACCATATGCAATATGGTTTGCAATGATACCGTTTCTTTTATTATCCCTAAGTTATGGTTAGAATTAATGAATAAATTCTTTGTGAGAGCTTGAATGGGATTAATCATGTTGGAAATTCTTTTAGATCATGGTCTATATTTTAATTTAATTTTTTGCAATAGAGCGCGTGTTTTTTGGTGTTTTTTATATCTCATTGTCGCGTGTCATTTGTATTGACCGTGAAATATTTTGAAATTTTATTTTTATTTATATTTTAGATCAGGGTCTATATTTTAATTTAATTTTTTGCAATACAGCGCATGTTTTTTGTTATTTATATCTCATTGTGGCGTGTCATTTCTATTGACAGAGAAATATTTTGAAATTTTGTTTTATTTATATTATGACTATGGAACTTAATTTGACGGTTCCGAAACATGTCAATGTATTTTATTTTTATTATAACACCTTTCTTAAGAAAAATTAAAATTTTTATTAAAATATTTAACATCTATATGTGATTATTTTAACTGCCTTTTAAGTAAACCTGAACATTTTAAAGTTCATATCTTACACTATAATGCGAGCAAAAATTGTGTGTGTGTGTGTGTGGGTAAATTTTATCTCAAAAACGGCTCTAACGATTTTCGCAAAAATTTGGATTTTACCATTTTCGGGCACGAGAAGACCATTGGGCTAGGTCACATGTTCGAGAAAATTCGATTATTGGGTCATTTTGGGTCATAATGGGTCAGGATCAAGCTATTTATATATAGAGAACGGCTGGATCGATTTTAAGGAAATTTTGTATCCAATCGTTTTTTGGCACGAGAAAACAATTGAGCTGGGTCACATGTTCGAAAAATTTGGATTAGTGGGTCATTTTTGGGTCATTGTGGGTCAAGCCATTTTTATTTAAAAAACGGCTCTAACGATTTCGACCAAATTTTATATTTTATCGTTTTGGATTACAGTAAGACCATTGGATTAGGTAACATGTTCGAGAAAATTCGGTTAGAGGGTCATTTTTGGGGTCATTGTGGGTCATGCTATTTTTATCTAGAGATTTTCTCACGCAATTTTGACTAAAAATTCCATTCTATGGTTTTCGGGCACGAGAAGAACATTGGGCTAGGTTACATGTTCGAAAAAAAATTTTAATGGGTCATGGGTCATTAAGTGTCTGGGTCAAGCTATTTATATTTAAAGAACCGCAGAATCAATTTCATCGAAATTTTGCCTGTAATAGTTTTTTGACACGAGAAAGCTAATGGACTAAGTCACACGATCGAGAGATTCCGATTATAAGAGTCATTTGTGGGTCATGAAGGGTCATAATGGGTCATGGTCAAGCTATAGCTAAAGAACAGGTGGATCGATTTTAACGAAGTTTTGTATACAACATTTCTTTGACATGAGAAAACTATTGGGTTAGGTCTCAGTTCGAGAAATTTCGATTACTGGGTCATTTTGGGTCATAAAAGGTCTGGGTCAAGCTATTTATATATAAAGTACGACAGTATCAAATTTAATGAAATTTTGTATGTAAGTTTTTTGACACGAAAAAATTAATGGGCTATCTCACATGTTTGAAATATTTCGATTATAAGAGTCATTTATGGGTCATGATGGGTCATAACGGGTCATGCAAGCTATATCTAAAGACATGTGGATCAATTTTAACGAAATTTTGTATAAAACATTTTTTGAAACGAGAAAATCATTGGGCTAGGTGACATGATCGAGAAATTTCGATTAATGGGTCATTTTGGGTCATAAAGGGTCTGGGTCAAGTTATTTATATTTAAAGAACGGCAGGATCGAGTTTAACGAAATTTTGAGTGTTACAATATTTGTACACGAGAAAACTAATGGGCTAAGTCACATGTTCGAGAGATTTCGATTATAAAGGTCATTTGTGGGTCATGATGGGTCATGGTCAAGCTATATCTAAAGAACTGGTGAATCGATTTTAACGAAATTTTGTATAAAGCATGTTTTTGGCACGAGAAAATCATTGGGCTATGTCACATGTTCGAGAAATTTCGATCAGTGGGTCACTTTTGGGTTATTCTAATTTTATCTAGACAATGTCTCGCGCAAATTTGACTAAATTTTATATTCTATCGTTTTCGGACACAAGAAAATCATTGGGTTAGGTCAGATGTTTGAGAAAACTCGATTAATGAGTCATTTCGGGTCATAATGGGTCAAGGTCAAACTATTTATACCTAAAAATTGGCTCAATCGATTTTATCTAAATTTTGTATTTAACGTTTTTCGACACGCAAAAATTAATGAACTAAGTCACATTTTCGAGAGATTTCGATATAACTGTCATTTATGGGTCATGCTAATTTTATCTAAAAAATTGTTTTTCACCATTTTGAGCATATTTTCTATTATATCGTTTTCGGGCAAAAGAAAACCATTGAGATAGGACACATGCACGTAACAATTCAATTAGTGGGTCGTTTTAGGTCTTAATGGGTTCGGGTCATTCTAATTATGTATAACAACGATTCAGTCAATTTTACCTAAATGTTGCAACGGAACGTCTTTTGTCACGAGAAGACTATTGAGCTGAGTTGCATATTAAACAAAATTATATTAGTGGGTCATATCGCTTCATTGCTGAATGCTGTCAAGCTAATTTTCTTAAGAAATGGCTTAAACGATTTTGATTCATTTTATACTCTACTGTTTTTGATTACCTGAAGACCATTGAGCTAAGTCACATGTTTCATCACATGTGATTAGTGGATCATTTGGGTAATAAAGGTCAGGATCATGAGACTATGGCAAAAGCCAATAAGTTGGCGATATTTGACAAAATACAGGCAAAATTTGGCCGAAAAATCGACTATTAAGGTTACGAAACTAAAACACATATTTGTCACCAAATGAAAAAATGTGTCCAAATTTGGTTATATCTGGCAAAAAATATTGTCTTTCAGATTGTGAAGAAATTTCTTATACATTCTTAATAGTCTTCGAGATGCATAGTTAAACTAACCAGAGTCGAGCTAAAAAAGTGATTTGGATTGATGTCCTTTCGTTGTAAATTTTAAAATAAAATAAAATTTATGAACATGTGCATACAAACATAGTTTTCTTATTGATTGTTTTGTAAATAATACTATTATTAATAACATGTTTTACAGTGTAATAATACTTTATCGAGTTGAACACAAAGTTAATTTTGACCGAGCTGAGCTCGGTCACCCCTGCTAGTTATACATTATGTGCACAAAAGTTTAATTTTGCAACCTCATGAAATGAATCAAATAGTCAGAACATGCTTTTTCGAAAGATCATGCTCTTTCAAAAAATAAATAAACAAATTTCTCAATATCAAAGCATCCGTTCAGTGTGTGGACCTACAGTAAAGGTTCTATGCAAAACAAATGCTAACTCCTGTGTGATTTAAAAAAGAACTTTATTCTTCGGACTTCCACTTTTTGGTGTCTATTGAAAGAGATGGATTCTTTTTACCTGAATCCGAAATTTTTGAAGCAGAAAAGAGGGTGCTCGGAAGGGAAAAAAATATTCTGAACCATTGGCCTGTAGATGCTACTCGGAAATATTTCCGAAAATAACCGGCTGCCAATAAAAATCTATTTATCAAATTATTCTGTAAATTTCAAAAATAAATTATTTTGTGGGGGGATTTTAAAGATAAAGGAAGGCTTTTCGAAATCTTCGGTGGCTTGGAAGGGATGATTGTGAATTTTTCATTCCTGATCATACTGTCCGTGCCATTTTTCGATATTGTCATATTTGTATTATCATATTCATATTCTTCTATATTGCCGTATTTCTGTTCTTTTTTTACAGTGTATAAAGTACTGCAATGTACCTATTAAAAGTACGTGGCACCCGTCATTATAAAAATAATAGTCTAGAAAACACACAAAAGAATTAATGGTCAAAAGTTTAATTTTGCGTTTTCCTGAAATGAATATCAGAATGTATCCTTTCAAAAAATACATCAATAAATAAAATTTCTCGAAATCGGAGCGTTTCCGTTCGGTGCGTGAATCTATATAAAAGATTCTATACAAAACAAATGCTGAAAACTCCTTAGTCGGTTTTAAAAAGAACATTTCTTATTCTTCAGATCCGTTTTTTTTTGTGTGTGTGTCCGTCGAAAGAGATGAATTCCCTTTTCCTTTTAAGGAGAAATTCTCGGAGCAGAAAAAGAATGTGTTCGGAAGAATAAAAAAAGCTGCGCGCTGAAGAGAATGAATTTTGGATAAGATGGACGTATTGGTCCGGCAAGAGAAACTCAAAAACAAGAAATGTGCATTCCAGAGAGATTTCTGCTGAATACGGAATTCTGTTATGCATCACTACGAGCTCCTTGCGTTTCCCGTCTCTTACGAATGCTTTCCTCATACGTATGTATTACCGTAGAGCAATGCTTTTTCTACGAAATGTGCATGAATAAATCACGAAGTTTGAAATACGTGTAATCGGATGAAACTACAAACCGAATATTCTTTATGAGTATGTGTTATGTGTTTGAAAACGAGAAAAGATATCTTCACGGCTGAACATTCAGATATGTTGCGGTAGTTTTCGGTTCTGCGGTTGCTTTGTCTAAGAGATAGTTTTGAATATAGTCAGATGGATCTGGAACTCGAAAATATTTTCAGTAGAAGATCTTTATGATGCGAATCTAAAAACGCAAGGTTTTGCTTTATGTTGATCATTTCATACATCGTTAAAACTTACTTTGTAAACATGATTAAATTAATCTGGAATGTATCAACATGCAGTAGAATTTTTTTTTATATTGCATTCATCAAGAGCAAAATTTATGCACATAATATTTTTTTTCATCATTTCATGGAGTGAAATTGTCTTATAAACAGAATATCAAAATGCACCTGGACGAAATCATCATGTTACTTATTTCCAAAATCTTTTAATTAAACGAAAAAAAAAATTCATTGAAAAAAATTTTGAAATTATGAAATAATGTTTAAACTGTATTTCTCTAGAAAATAGGATTATTTCTATTTTGTGGATTGCAGATCTCTTTTTAACCTCTTGGGGACGAGCGACACGTATACGTGCCGCAAAAAGGCTTAAGAATCCTCGTTTATCCCCACCAGTAAAATTTTACTATAAAATTTGCCTTATTTAATCGGAGCATTTTCTCAATTTAATAAGGCGCAAGCTTCTGTTTATTAAAAGCGGTGACAAAACATTAAAAATTTTGTAAAAGGCTCCCTTCGCGAAGGGGTTAGGTGTGATATTAATTGTTCACATTACAAAAACTTTGTGTTGTGCAGAGAAATACATTATGGAATTGCATTACAAAGACAATTGCAATTACAATTGCATTACTTAATAGCATTATTTATGAACTAGTTTCATTCCCATCCATAACAGAGAATCTATACTAATAAAAGAATAAAACGCTCTGTCTGCGTGTGTGTGCGTGTGTGTGTATGTCTGCGATGGCTAGCAAAATCTACAGCACGTACGAAGCTCAAAATTTTTTTGAGAGTAGCCCAATACCTCTCCTGATGCACCTGAGGCTCAGAATTTTAATTTTTTGATTAGTTTCATAGATATTAATTATGAGGCGGAACTCACTCTCATCAAAAAGTCATTTTTTAAATGTTCTGGGAAAGAAAACGTTTGCACATGCGCAGAAACTCAATTACGCATCTATATAATCGGAGGAAGAACCTTTCCCCCCCCCGTTTATTTCTGTTTTTGGATCATTTTGTTTAAATCCAAATCAACCAAACTGCTCGACGTAGTTAAACTTAAGAGACAAGAAGTCGAAAGATCATATTTTTAGGTCTCAAGTGCAATAATCAATTCCAAAGAATGTTGCAGTTAACCCTTTGAAAACAAATATTCAAAAATGGTCGTTTTTTCCAAAACTATTTTTCTCCCTTTTGTCAATGCCCCTCCAGGGCGTAATTTTTAAGATATAAACAAACCAAAAAATATCTTAAAGTTGAAACTTTCTTCTGACTGATTGTTTAATTGGTTTTAAAATATTTGGATTTTAACCCTTTCAAATACACTGGCGAAAGAAGGTCATTTTGCGACTCGCAGAGAAGGTATTCTTTCCATTCTAAAATTATCTTAACGTGCATATTTCTACTAAATCTTTTAAAATCTTCTCAATAGACCAAATTTATACTCCCTACAAAAAATTCGACACGTTCGGACGGATTGAAATATTTTTTACAAAATAAAATATGCGAAAAATTTGATGAAATCAATAAAAAACAGATCGTTTTCATTGCGGTTTTGACTTAGCAAACGCAATCCTATAGGTACCGGTAAACAAAAAACATATTCCTTAAGCTTAAAAACATTTTTATAATCTATGATGCAATCGGTTTTTAAAATATAAGATTTAACCCTTTGAAATACACCGGCAAAAGGAGGCACTTTGCGACTCACAAATAGAATATTTTTTCTACGCTAAAAGTATCTAAGCGTACATATTTCAGCCCAAACTTTTAAAAGCATCTAAATAGATCAAATTTACACCTTCTTAAAAAATTTTAAAACGTTCGGACGAGTAGAAATATTTTTTACAAAATAAAAAGTGCGAAAAATTTGAGGAAATCAATAAAAACCAGATCGTTTCATTGCGGTTTCGCCTTTGCAGGGCGCAATTCTATATACGTCCTGACAAAGCGAAAATACTTTCTTAAAGCTAAAACATTCTCATAATTTATGTTGCAATTTGTTTAAAAAAAAATATGAGATTCAACCCGTTCAAATACACCGACAAACACGAATTACATTCCGGCAAAAAGTAACTAGATGCCTATATTTTAGCACAATCTTTTTAGAGCCTTTCAATAAACCAGATTTACATTATTTTCAAAAATTTTGGAACTTTCGTATGGATAGAATTCTTTTTTTACAAAATAAAATGTGTGAACATTTTTACGAATTCAGTAAAAACCTGAATGTTCCGTAGCGGTTTCGTTCGCTCTCGGTTCGCATAGATTCCAAAAAATCAAATTACATAGAAAACAAAATACCAAACAGCATGTACTTTCAATTCAATATCTTTTAGCGATTTTTCCGTTTTAAAAATATAAATTTTGACAAAATGGACTTAAAGATATAAAATCATAGAAATTTGAGTTTAATTTAAGGGTCATTTAGAAAGCAAATAACACATTTGAAAACTGAATAACATCACGGGTCCGGGCAACGCCGGGCAGGACAGCTAGTGACAAATAAAATCTATACTAATAAAAGAACAAAACGCTCTGTCTGTCTGTGTGTGTGTGTGTCCGTCTGTGTGTCTGCGATGGCTAGCAAAATCTATGGGACGTACAAAGCTCAAAATTTTTATGAGAGTAGCCCAATATCTGTCCTGATGCACCTGAAGCTCAGAATTTCAAAATTCTATTTATTAACTGAATTATTAATTAAATTCCAAAGCTCACTCTCATAAAAAATCGCCGTTTTTTCCTTTCATTTTCTTATGGTTGGTTGGTTTCACAAAATTTTCGCAGAAATAATTAAAAAAGCTGGGAAAGACCTTTAAAATTCATAGACTGGCAAACTGCCAATTTAAATGAGATTTTTTTTTTTTAATCACAGTTGCTGTACGCCATGGAGGAAAAAGATAGGTGGGGGTGAAGTAATCCGAGAAAAAGGTTTGCAATATGAAACCACTTATTGCTGAAATTTTAATGTCTCAAACAAAAGCACGAGGGAGGAATTTTGTATTAATAAGGCGAATTGAAAGAAATGAATTACAGCTGAAGCATATTTTACGAAGAAATAGTAATTTATTAAAATGTTTTTTTCTATTATATTATTTATTAAAATAAATGTTTACTTTTAAGATAATTGAAACTGGAAAATTAGAAATAATTAAATGTCAAAATAAAATTAAATAAAATATTGAAAACCTTTGATTTGAACTAAAAATTCTACTACTAAAAGTTTTCTTTTTTTTTTCTGAACTTTTTAATACTTTATAACTTAGATGAAAAATGTTTATGATTTAACAACATATTAATAATTCCATGTCAATATATAAAATATATTGATGAAAACATTCTTTTAAAATCATCCATGAAAACTTAAATAACAAATATTAATCTAAAATCTAGATTTCAGACTGCAGACGATTTTAAGACATTAACGAAAGAATATTAACTTTTCAAGCAAAATCTTAAATGATGCTTCTATATTGATATTTCAAAGTCATATGATAAAAATAATCAAATAATTCTTGCCTATGATTGATCTATTTATATCTTTTATGCATTCCGATCGTGTATTACAGCCAATAATGGCACAAAACGTTATTTTTAAAAGAAATTTTAGTCATCTATTCAATAACAGTTTAAAAGGTAAAATACAAAAACAAAGACATACGGGTTTAAACCAGTTTGAATTGATCGGAGTGTCAAAGCACATGGTTTTGTTGGTGCTTATTTGGAATTAATATAGCAGATTTTAGAGTAACATTTTTGGCGTCACCCCAAGACATTATACTGCCACTCTATTAATTTCTTTTTACTGTATGGTTGTACGCAGATTTTTGGCATTTCGAACATTAGAATGTATGAGTCATCAGCTGTGTTGCAGTAAAAAAAATACACAACATTTTTCTAGGAGTTTATTTTTTTTTAAGCAAATCTGATTATAACCTTAATGTCCAGACTAATTTAAACATAACCCGATCCCAACCAGAAAAAAAAAACAGACCACATTCCGATCCGTGATATAGAAAATTTCCGTGGGTATAAATCCGACCCGAACCTAAATATTCTCTTTGAAAAAACTATGGGCTTGATAACTGGCCCGAACCAAATCTGAATCCCGCAAAAATGTTTAAATGAAGCATAACCCGATCCAAACATGGAAAAATAATTTTCGTAGGCATGAAACCTCACCCGAACCTAAATATTTTCTTTAAAAAAACCCGAAATATGACCCGAACGAAATCTGAAACCGATAAAAATGTTCCAGAGAACTATAACTCGATTCCAGCAAGAGAAAATACTTTCCGTGGTCATAAACCCGACTCAAACCAAAAAAATTCCATTTGAAAAATCCTGAACTTTGACCCAGACCACATCTAAATCTGACCAAAATATTCGAAAGAACCATAACTGGATTCGAGTAAGGCAAAATAATTTCCGTGGATATGAACCCGATACGAACCTAAAACTTCCATTTGAAAAAATACCTGAAATTTGAATCGAACCAAATCTGAATCTAACAAAACTATTTCAAAGAAACGCGACCGGGTCCAAACAAGGCAAAATATTTCCATGGACAAGAACCCAATCTGAACCCAAAAAATTTCTTTGAAAAAATCGCGAAATCTGAACTGAACGAAATCTGAACTTGGCAAAAATATTCCAGCGAAGCATGTTCTTATTCGAACAAAACAGAATAATTTCCGTGAACACGTAAGAAGACCCGAATCCAACAGTTATATTTGAAGAAAAACCCGAAATTTGAATTGAACCAAATCTCAACCCGACAAAAATATTCAAAAGAACTATAACCCAATCCAACCAAGACGAAATAATTTCCATCGACATAAACCCGATTCGATCCTAAAAAATTTAAATTGAAAAAAATCCTGAATTTTGACCCAAACCACATTTGAATCCGACCAAAATATTCGAAAGAATCATAACTGGATTCGAGTATGACAAAATAATTTCCGTGTACATGAACGAGATCCGAACCTAAAAATTCTATTTAAAAAAATACCTGATATTTGAATCGAACCAAATCTGAATCTGATAAAAAATATTCCAAAGAACCGTAACCGGATCCGAATAAGACAAAAAATTTCCATGCACATGAACCGAATCTGAACCTAAACAATTTCTTTGACAGAATTACGAAATCTGAACTGAACCAAAATTAACTTGAAAAAAAAATATATTCCAATGAAGCATGTTCTTATTCGAACAAGGCAGAATAATTTCCGTGAACACGCAAGAAAACCCGAACCCAAAAATTCCATTCGAAGAAAAAGTCGAAATCTGAATTAAACCAAATCTGTTCCCGACAAAAATATTCCACAGAACCATAACTGGATCCGAGCACAGCAAAATAATTTCCATAGATATGAATCCGACCCGAATATTAAAATTCAATTTCAAAAAATACTTCAAATCTGAATCGAACGAAATCTGAACCCGACGAAATATTCTAATGAATCATAACTAGATCCAAACAAGACAAAATAATTTCCATGGACATGAACCCAATATATGGTTAGGTAACATTTAAGTTGCAATTACATTACGGTAAGTCTTTGATTATGTTTAATTTTCCGTTTATGTTTAATTTACAGTTAGGTCACTGTTAAGTTAGGTTAAAGTTAAATTGCATTTATGTTACGGTTAGAATAAGGATAGGTTACAATAAAGTGAAGGCTAGGTTACATTTATGTTATATTTAATTTACGGTAGGGTACTGTTAAGTCGCAGTTAGGTTACAGACAGGTTATGGTTACGGTACAAATGTTTACGGTTAGGAATTTGTCCACAGAGTGAACATTACGCATGATTTGATTAAAAATAACACTTACTTTTGTTAAATGGCTCTGAAATAATAATACTATATACCAACCTTTAAGCTACCATCGAGTATCGATTTCATTCATGGTATAGTCGGATTTAAGAGTGATATAATTAGTTTGAAATTCAAAATATTTCACTTGGGATTTCTAAGTGAAAAAAATAATTAGTTACGTGACTTAACAGTGATTTTTACGGGTAAATATCAGCACTTTAACACGAAAATCACGCAATCGTCGGATACATATTCCCTCCCGCGTTTCTCATTGCTCATTTTGAGTATTTTTAGAGCTGAATATTAATTGTTGTTTTTTAAACCGATTTTTCACACAGTCAGTGGTCACGTATTTCAGACAATGCATTTCTGCGTGTTTCGAGTTAATGATAAAATCATACAAATTTTAAGTTCGTTTAATATTGTTAATAAGGACCCGGGCAACGCCGGGCGGGTCAGCTAATTAAAAATAAAATGACTTATATGACCTAATACTCATGCAAAAAAAAAAAAAAAAATGCATTTTGTAGAATGGGTTTTCTGAAAAAAAAAAAAAAATCATTCATTTTTAAAGCACTTACACAGAAATGTAGAAGTCAACAACTCATAATCGCCCATTTCGAGTAAGAAGTTTCAATTTTGTTACGATGATTTCAATGTCTCAGGGGTCGTGGTGACGTAAACGCCCCGTTAAGTGCAAACACAGCGGATACACACACACATACATATATATAAACATTTTAGGTGGGGGTAGTTTTGGGTTCCTGGTGTTTTATAATGAAAAGTTATGAAGAAATTTTTCAAAACTTGTGCGATGGTAACGACTGCAATAGGAAGTATTTTTTTACGAAATCTACCTAAAAACGAGTGCAATCGAATGCAATACATTTTAGTAGGACAATTATTGTATTTTATATTTTTAATATTGAATAGTGTATTAAGAACTTTTCAGTAAATTTTTGATTGAAATTATCCCTATAACATGTTTCTAGTTAATGTGAATAACGGGATTCGTGAGCACTATTTTGAATTTCGAACAAAACATTTAATTGTTACTTTTGTAAATGTTTCATTTGTGAGAACATTTTAGATGATACATTTAATTTTAGATTCAGTTTTAACTGATAAGCGGATTACAGATAACATTGACTTCAACCATTCACTAAAGTTGGATGACTCATACGATGAGAGATTACATTTACAATTAATAATGAAATGTTAAAATTAAACTTCGATGTATAATGGATGTTAATTGAAATTGTATCTCATTCGAATGCAGCAAAGGTGTATCGTGTTTTGATGGATTGATTTTAGCATTTCCATTAAGTTACTCTGTTTTCTTCAGCAAAATGTGAATCATGTTTGTTCATTTATTAAAATCGTTTTTAATATTTTGAACCTTTGTACATAATTAAAAAAAATAATAATAATTTCAAATGAAGTTGAAACTCCGTTTTTCTTATGCCTGTGAATACTAAACGCATTTTTATTCAGTCTAAATATCTATATGTATGTCCGGTTGCGTGTGAAAATAATTGAATTCGCTTGACACGATAATTACTAAGACGAGAATACTTTTAAGAAAGGCAACTTACAGGCAACATCATGTGAAAAGCAATTCCATAAAAATAAATTATTTATTTGTTATTTAATAAATTTATAAATTATTAGGATGAGCGAAGCGAATCCTCTACAAGGCCACTCAAGTTACATTTTGTCGTACACTTTATAAAAAAACTATTCAGTATTTTAACTTGAAATTAAACATAAGAATAAATTATGATTCGTAGATTTGCAGAATGTTATTTTTTTAACAGAATAATCTTTAAAAAATATTATTTTAATATTTAATTTATTCTACATGTTTTTCTATTATGGACGCATTTTTGCAAATAAAAAATTGAACGCGTATCTTTTTATATTCAGAAGGAAAATAAACCATGAGGTTAGTAATTATAGATAGAATCATGATTAATTAATGAAGTAAAATACATTTTCATGATTCCGCCAAAATCGTTTGCAAATAAAAAAAATGAACCCATATCTGTTTATTTTAAGAGCGAAAATAAACCATGGGGTTAGTAATTATAGATAGAATCATGATTAATATATTAAATAAAATATTTTGTCATTATTCTGCCAAAATTATTTACGCAGTTTATACTTACGGATTTTAAAAGAATTATATTATGGTTTATTTATTAAGGTTTTTACTTTGGTAAAATGGCAACAAAAGAATCGTAAACAAGTAAAATTAACTCTAATATTTGGTATTTAAAGTGAATATTTTGTTAAATTTGGTAAGTTTCTTAAAATTGGTATTCGAAATGAAAGATTGAAGAATAATTTAAGAATATTTTAATTGATTGAAGATTGATTAAGTTAATTCAATCAAATTAAATATATTAACTATGTTTATAAATAAATTCTGGAATGCATTAGTAATTTAAAAATGCCGAAAAAAGGAACATTTACTGGCCAGAACGAATGTCATAACTGGCCATTGGAAAATGTAAAAACAACTTTAAAACTTTTAGTTAAAAATTGAAAAAATATTTTGTAAAATTCTGCTTCGAAAATATTTTTATTTATATCAGCCTTATATAAAAAATAAAAAACTCCTAGGAAATTCTTAGTTATTTGGCTGGATTTATATTTCTAAAATTTAAATGCTCCAAAACATGGGATAACGTTTTTGCTTAATAAAGATGCAAAAATAATATAAAAAAATAATGTTACTTTCAAATATTTATGTTATTAAAAAATGCTTCGCGAATCCAAACAAAGCACGGCTTTTGCTAGTTATTAATTTAATTTAATAAATTATTATCACAAACAAAACATTCCTTTTCAGCTCACAAGCTATCGAAGCCTGAGAGCTAATGTGCCCGTATTCACTGCACGCTTACCCGAGCCTGGCATATTAAACGTTTCTTTTCAAAATCTCGTTATCTAATATTTTGTCAAGATCTCAGATATGTCAATAACTGCGTGTCGGGGAACACTCGAGGTGGGGCAAATAGAGTTTACATCCAACCTTTGAGGTCTGGTGATTCTGCTCCACTTAAGGGCGTTCTTAACTGATCCGCTCAACAAACGAAAAACGTTTTGACACATTTACAAATTCATTTTTTAACAGAAAGACATAAAATTTTAATGCCTGACTATATGAAAGCGATTTCGAATTGAACTTATTTTTTCATTTTAGGATCATTCAATTACTTATCGAGTTATAAGCTATTTTGATGACGCAATCACCCGTTTTTCTCCTGCTTTTCGACCGGTTTTTCTGCTTTCGTCGGGAAATAGGCTCAAAAGTGTCCACTTTGAAGGCTTGTTATGAAAAATCTATTGTGTTTTTTAAAAAACAAAAGAATGAGTGCCATTAGACAGTTTCTGAATAATAACATCTTGTACTTTCATGCATTTCCGAACAAAAATAAATTAATGCATGTGTCACAAAGATGCGCTTTTTGAAAACAATAAATAAATAAACAAATAAATACTAAGAATGGGCCGACGGTATTGGCTAGGTGAATGGAAGTGATATTATAAGTTGATGGTATTGGTTTCTGAAATGAAAGAACAAGTCGATTGTACTGACTAGGTGAATGTAAGTGAAAGTATAACTGGTGTTATTTTAAGGCGAATGAAAAATGAACAAGTTGTAAATTGCACGTGAAGCGTAGCAAATGAGGTACGCTCGTACTTCAACGAAATTAAAAAATATTCAGATCTTGCTGTTCTAGTATACAGTACTTCGAATACAGTATAGTGGTTGATATCTTGTATGTGTTTCTATAAATACTATCTGCTTTTTATTATACAGGAAGTAACTTGCATTTAATCGCAGCAACGTATATAATTAAAATACGCCTCAAATAATATTTACCCCTCGTATACCATAATGCAGTTTTATACTTCTGAGTAGCCCTGTAGAATAATAATAAATATTCTTTGTATCATAAATTGTACAGAATGTATATTTTAGTACATATTTCATAGATTCATGCCGATTCTATTATGTTCGAATGAGTGTAACACCATTAAAATGCATTTGGAACTTTTTTCCCTATTGATGGTAATGTAACGGAATACTTTTGATTGTCCCTGTAATTGATGTATCCATCCGATTTTCATAACATTTGAAATGTCTCGACAAAATTATGTAATAAATATACGTTTTAAATTTCAAACGATTAAAATGCATTTGAAACTTTTTTCCCCATTGACCGTAATGTAAAGAAATCCTTTTGATTGTCCCTGTAATTAAACTATACATACAATTTTCATAAAATTTGAACTGACTCGACAAAGTTATGCAACAATTATATGTTTTAAATCTCAAATGATTTGGTTGGGTAATTTTTGCTCTACTATATGTGGACAGACAGACGGACAGACTAAGCGATGACAATAACTTGATGTAATCCTGTGCAACGTATATCAATTTCATAAATAATCAATAGTTTAATACTATTAAAATACATACCAAACAATGTCTCAATATATGATTAGGCAATGGAATATTTTTGTGTTTCCCTGTAAATCAATAAGAAATATTATTCGCACCACAGATTGTACAGAATGTATATTATAGTACATACTTCACAGATGCATATGAACTTTATTATGTTCGAAAGAGCGTAAGACCATTAAAAAGCACGTGAAACTTTTTTCCCCGTTGACCTTAATGTATTGGAGTACTTTTGATTGTCCCTGTAATTGTATTATGCATCCGATTTTCATAAAATTTGAAATGTCTTGCCAAAATTATCTAATAATTACATATTTTAAGTTTCAAACAATTCGGTTGGGTAGTTTTTGCGTTGTTATATGCGGACGGACGGACAACTATAGTTGCTACGTATTTACATAATTAGGAACGCACCTTAAAAATGAGCCGAAGGTATTAGCTAGACGAATAATGAGCCGATGATAATGTTTAGGTGAATGGAGTAGGAATTATAAACCTGTGTTACATGTCAGGGGAATGGTAGAACAAAAAGACATGTGATTCATGTACTAAGAATAAAGACGAATGAAGGTGAATCTAACAGGAAGTATGAGTCTATGGTATTGACTAGACGAATGGAACAGGAAGTTTAAACCGATGCTATTTTAAGTCGAATGGAAAATGAAGATTCCCCAGAAATTCATAACTCTTTTTGAGCATCACTCCTTTATAAAATTAATTTTTTTTTTAAAAATTCTTAGAAATCTTTTGCATCTAATAAATAACTAACATGTCAAATTTCGTGTTCCTTCAGTTATATAAAAATCGTATTTTTTGAAAATATCTTACTCCTGCACCCCCCCCCTCTCTTTTTGTTAGTGGCAGAGGCATAAGATATAGCCTATGTTTGAATGAGGACTAATGCCATCATTTTGGTGTCATTGCTTTTGAAATCGGTTCAGTAGTTTCAGAAGTTACCTCAGAATGATAGAGATAATCAGTTTAATTGACCAAAAAATTCTTTTGTGGAAATATCACAATTCTTATTGAAAAATATATTTAATGTATTACTATCTTCGTTGTAGAGCATGTAGATTGTAAATGGAAATTCTTTTGGAATTGAAAGTTTTTCATAACAAGTTTTTTTCTTTTAAAAAAGAAAAGTTATGCATACGTAAATGATTTTTTAAAAAATTAAAACTTTTTTGGAAATGTTTAGCTTTGATTGTTAGTTAATATTTCTAAGTTGGACCGCATTTGGAGCATTTTGTGTTGCAAGAGAAAAAAAAAACTTTCATTAATAGGCATAGTCAATAAATTTTACGTTAAATTTTCTTTAGTTGTACCGACATAAAGCTTTGAACAAATTTGACCACAATGCTAAGAAAACGACCTGAATTTCAATAGAGATCACTAGAACTCTGTAGCAATGAGAATTAGCATTCATATGTAATGACATGAAGCAAGTTTATTCCAGAGCCACAATTTAATTTCTAGATGCCAGTGGCAGAATAGTTTTTCTGTGTGAGTTACAAAATTAATTTTATTTCATTAAAGCCCCTGTCCTCGCTCGAGGAAACGCTCGCGAGCTAATGCTATTCCTATGGGGAAACATTTATCTAATAACTCTTTCGCATTTTGACATTTTTGAATAATTTTTTTTTGCATTGGATAGCTGAGGTGCATGCCGACAGCGCACCTTTTTTACTTTTTCGATTTTGGTTGCAGATATTTTTTACAAAGTTAGTTTCACTTTCAAAACCGGTTTCGAAACTGAAAGTGCTTTTTAAAGAAATATCTGGAACCAAAATCGAAAAAGTAAAAAAGGTGCGCTATTGGCATGCATTTCAGCTATCCAATGCAAAAAAAAGAAAAAAAAAATATTATTCAAAAATGTCAAAATGCGAAAGAGTTACTAGAAAAATGCCTCCCCATAGGAATAGCATTCCGAATAGCTCGCGAGCGTTTCCTCGAGCGAGGACAGGGGCCTTAAGTATTCCACAAAATGAATCAGCGAGCTTCCATGATAAATTCGTTGTTTTTTTCTCTGCAGCTCACATGCGTCACCTTCAACGCAATCTCGGCTTTTCTCTTTCTTTTGCTGTGAGAAATCTCTTCGCCGAAAGACAGCGGGGCTGTTTTCATTTTTTTGAACAACTTCGGAAAAGTTTCTTTGACTATCTCACACACTCCTAACATGGGAATAGAAATGGATGGATTTTTCTTTTACCAGTTTTTAGGTGCGTTCATAATTATGTAAATACGTAGCACCTATTGTTGTCGTTCAGTCCGTCCGTTTGTGTGTCCGTCCGCATATAACAACACAAAAACTACCCAACTGAATCGTTTGAAATTCAGAATATATAATTATTACATAATTTTGTCGAGTCATTTCAAATTTTATGAAAATCGGATGCATAGATCAATTACAGGGACAATCAAAAGGATTCTGTTACATTACGGTCAATGGGGAAAAAATTTTCAAATGCATTTTAATCGTTTGAAATTTAAATTACATATTTATTACATAATTTTGTCAGGTTATTTCAAATTTTTTGAAAATAGGATGCATAGATCAAATACAGGGACAATCAAAAGTACTCCGCTACATTACAGTCAATGGAAAAAAAAGTTTCAAATGCATTTTAATAATATTACACTCATTCGCACATAAAAATATTGATATGCATCATAAAGTACATATTATAATACAGATTTGGCATAATCTGTTGTGCAAAGAACATTTGTTATTGATTTACAAGGTTCCACAAAAGGATACCATTACATAATGAATATAGAGAGAAGATTGTTTGGTGCGCATTTTAATTGTAATTAACTATTTACAATTTTATGAGATTGATATATGAGAGTGATATTTTTAAATCTTCATTATCGTACGAACGCACCTCATTTGCTACGCTTCACGTGCAATTTCCAACTTGTTCTTTTAATAAATGTATCATAGATATATGTATTATTTTTGCATTCACCCCCACTCATGTAAAGAAAAAGAACATAATCTATAACATGACTAAAATTTCATTCATTTTTTCGTACATGTGTTGAGCTATAATTAAGAAATTATTTCAGCATGTACTACATAGAAACTGTTCGATCCTATCTACGCTTTGTATTATTCGTAATGTTTTTTATTGACAAACTATGAGTTTCTCAATCGTCATTTTATTCACATTTCCCTTATATTATAGTTAATTTTCTATAGGGGTTTATTCTTTATTTAAAGATATTATTATCTTTGGTAAAACTTATTATTCAAAATACACACTTATAAAATTATTTTGCAATTTTATGAGAAATATTAAAAAAAAAGAAAATTTAGTTTGATTTTTTTTAAAGTTAGAATAATTTAGAATGGAAAACATCATCTTATTCGTGTGAGTGGGGATTTTTATCAATTTTTCCCCACTGAATCATAAAAGATGTATTTTGATCAAAATAGCTCAGCCAATAGAGTGTTTTTCCTCTGTCATGAGGAAATTCTAATTCTAATTCTCTAATTGTGCATACGTTTTATATCATTTACTATTCTATTGCTTTTTTGCTTCTCATGAAAAAACAGGTTCGCATTCAGAAAAAATAAATTTGAAAAATTATTTTGTTAAACTTAATTTTTTTTTTAATTGTTTGATCCTTTCATTGTTTTTCTATCTTCATTTTAAAGAAAAATTATAAACATTTTACTCAAAAAAAAAAAAAAAAAAAAAAAAAAAAATCCAAGAAAACATGAGATTAAGAAATATCTGTTCAGTTTTATCTGTTCTGAACTTTAATTGTTAATTGTACTTTTGATAATTGTAAAAGCTCATTACAATAGTATTAAGTCGGGTCAAGAATCTCAGCTGAAAAAAAAAAAAAAAATGCTAATTTGGTTAATATGATTTTCTGATACGACTTAAAAAAAAGGAAAAAAAATCATTTTTTGCTGTACAAAAATGTTGTTAATGTAAAAAAAAAAAAAAAAAAAAAAAAAAAAAATTCTGCAATTTTTCATTTTTTTCCAGACTTATTAAAAAAATGGAGACGCTTGCAAAATTCCGTCTAAATTAATTCTAGATTCTTTCCGTTGTAATTTGATTGGAAATTTAATTATCCAGCCGGGTTTTGTTTTCAAGTTTTGTTGAGCTGAAGTGTTTAAAGCAATCATAAAATACAAAAAATATATATAACGCCAAATAATAATCATAATCATAATAATAAAATAATAATAATAATAACACAAATTAACAGTTTACTGCATAGGAATAAGCGTCTCACTTACAATTAAAATATGTCTTTGAATGAAATACAGTGTCATGAAAAATCGAAGAGTATATAAACACCGCAACAGCTCACTATCCGATTGACTTCGTTCTTTATGTAAATTTTGTGTTATTTAATAGTCTTTTACATCCACTCCTTAATATAAAAAAAAATCGAAAATTTTTTATACCTTTCTAAAAAGCTTTTATATAAGAACTTTTCAACAGTCCGAAAAAAGTACTAAAAAGTACTTCCGGATAATCGAGGTTACTGATATTTTTTAGGCTTCTTCCTATACTAAGTACACAACAAATTTCAAGTCTTTATCTGAATTCGTTTGAGAGCTAGAGCGTTTACAGACACACAGACAGATGGACGGCAAATTTTTCCCTAAAATTATGTTTTTTGGAATACGTGTCAATCTGTCAATAAATAAATCTATACTAATAAAATAACAAAACGCTCTGTCTGTCTGTGTGTCTGTGTGTGTGTCTGTGATTCTGCGATGGCTAGCAAAATCTACAGCCCGTACGAAGCTCAAAAATTTTTTTAGAGTAGCCCAATGTCTCTCCTGATGCACCTGAAGCTCAGAATTTTAAAATTCTATTTATTAACTGAGTAATTAATTAAATTCCAAAGCTCACTCTCATAAAAAATCGCCTTTTTTCGCTTTTTTCCCCCTTTCATTTTCTTATGGTTGATTGGTTGCATAAAATTTTCGCAGAAATAATTAAAAAAGCTGGGACAGACCTTTAAAATTCATAGACTGGCAAACTGTCAGTTTAAATGAGGATTTTTTTAAAATCACAACTGCTGTACACCATGGAGAAAAAGATAGGTGGAGGCAAAGTAAACCGAAAAAAAGGTTTGCAATATTAAACCATTTATCGCTGAAATTTTAATGTCTCAAACAAAAGCACGAGGAAGGAATTTTGTATTAATAAAACGAATTGAAAGAAATGAATTACAGCTGAAGTATATTTTACGAAGAAATAGTAATTTTTTTAAATGGTTTTTTTCTATTATATTATTTAGGTTAAAGTTAGGTTAAAGTTAAATTGCATTTATGTTATGGTTAGAATAAGGATATGTTACAATAAAGTGAAGGCTAGGTTGCATTTCTGTTATATTTAATTTACGGTAGGGTACTCTTAAGTCGCTGTTAGGTTACAGACAGGTTCTGGTTACGGTACAAAAGTTTAAGGTTAAGAATTTGTACACATAGTGAATATTACTCAAGATTTGATTAAAAATAACACTTACTTTTGTTAAATAGCTCTGAAATTATCATACTATATACCAAACTTTTAGCTACCATCGTGTATCGATTTCATTCATGGTATAGTCGGATTTAAGAGTAATATAATTAGTTTGAAATTCAAAATATTTCACTTGGGATTTGTATGTGAAAATAATAATTAGTTACGTGACTTAGCAGTGATTTTTACGGGTAAATATCAACTTTTTAACACGAAAATCATGCAGTCGTTGGATACATATTCCCTCCCGCGTTTTTCATTGCTCATTTTGAGTATTTTTAGAGCTTAATATTAGTTGTTTTTAAAACCGATTTTTCACTCAGTCAGTGGCTACGTATTTCAGACAATGCATTTCTGCATGTAACGAGTTAATGATAAAATCATACAAATTTCAAGTTCGTTTAATATTGTTAATACGGACCCGGGCAACGCAGGGCGGGTCAGCTAATAAATAAAAATTCTTCGACGTTTTAAAACGATTGCAAGACTTGCCCTATACTACTAGCAACGTTATGGGTAAGTAATAATCAAAATCTGTGATTATCGAGGTTCGCTCTCGAAGTTTCGATCACGCTCAGCTCTATAATGTTTAGCTATGCTTATGTCGCCGCAATCCTTGACAAATCGCACGCCTTCCCTGGACGGTGTTTGGGGCCACACGGAAAAGCGTCGACCGTTCACTGTAAAACATTTGTTGAAACGTTACTCCATACAATTGGTGTAAAAATGGTGGCAAATGCTGCCTCCAGTTTCATGGAGTAATTGTTTTCACATATGCAATGGTGTAATTTAAACATACACTGCTCAAAACAATTAAAGGATATTTGAAGTTTTATATAAAATAAAGATATAAACGAAATTCTTTTTGCCGAAAATAGAAGAAGAGAATCACAAATGCAAATTTTTCTGGTTTTCAAACTGTGGAGTATGCAAATTTTGAGTTCGACGTCAAAAACGTCGCTTCAGCGGCAGCGAATGAAATTTGACTTTCAACTGGATAAAAGAGAATGAAGACAAGGATGATCGGCATTCAGTGATTGCTTTGTTTCGATGAGTACGATGTCTCAGCGAAGTAATTTGACAGATTCAGAAGCTTGGAGAATTGTTGGTAGGTTAGAAGGGGGCCAAACTCAAGCCGAAGTAGCGCAAGCCATTGGAGTGTCACAAAGTGTCATTTCCATTATCTGGAACCGTTTTTTGGAGAGTGGATGTGCAGGCCGAAGACCAGGGCAAGGTCGTAGACGGGCAACAACGCCCAATGAAGATCGGTATTTAGCGTTAACAGCTCGGAGACACCGAAACATGAACGCTACTCTTCTCCAACAACACCTTCGCTCGCCAACAGGCACCACGATTTCAACTCAGACTGTCCGAAACCGGCTTTAGGCTGTAGGTCTGTATCCGACCGATGGTATGTGCTAGATTAACATCAAGGCATCGTCGCGACCGCAGGGAGTGGGCAACCGAGCATGTCAAATGGAGGAGAAATGAATGGAGCAATATTCTGTTTTCTGACGAGTCCCGTTTTTCTGTGCATCCGGATAATAGGCGTATTTTCATCTGGAGGGACCGTGGCAGTAGGAATAATCCTGCGTTCGTGCACGAAAGTGTCAGATTTGGCGGTGGAGGAGTGTTGGTGTATGGTGGCATCTCCATTGACGGGCGCACTGACCTCTACGTCATTCGAGATGGAGCTCTGACTGGTCGCCGATATAGGGATGAGATCCTCAGACCTATTGTAGTCCCTTACGCTGCAGCAATCGGAGATAACTTCATTTTAATGGACGACAACTGCAGGCCACATCGTGCAAACCTGGTGGAGGATTTCCTTTTCGAGGAAGGAATCGTTCGAATGGAATGGCCAGCGTGTTCTCCAGACATGAATCCAATCGAGCACGTTTGGGACGCTCTAGGAAGACGAGTTTCTGGCCGCCAACAACCCCCACAAACTCTCCAAGAACTGGAAAGAGCACTTCTGGAAGAGTGGGGCAGAATACCCCAACTCGTCATTAATAGCCTCATTGAGTCCATGCCTCAAAGGTGTTCAACGTTGCTGGCCACCCGTGGAAACCATACCCCCTACTGAAAATGATTTTCTTTGAAGAAAACACCTTTTCTTATTCTTTTTTTCTCATATGCTTTTTTCCTTTTGTACACAAATGCGCAATAAAATGCATTTTTTTTTCTGATAAACATGTGTAATTTATTCTCATATAACCTACTATGTCTGTCGGCCATGTATCAATCAGCTAAAAAGTTTCCCAGACACAAAATCCACCTAAAACTGCAATATCCTTTAATTGTTTTGAGCAGTGTATATAACTGGTGTAACATGATAATATTACACTGGTTTTAACGGTTAAAATACTCCATAAAATTGGAGGCAGCAATGCTGCCACCTATTTTACGGTGTAACGTTTCCACAAATGTTTCTCAGTGTAGTCAATACGAAACTGAACACGACTTGAACCCAGGCGTTATTTTATAAGAGCCAAGAGAAAGCAACTGGGATCCAATTAAAATGGATCTATCGTGGATTCTTTCAAGAAACATTTGAAAAAAAAATATAGCACAGGTTCCATTAAAATTTAGAAATTTCAACAATATTTTTGTTCCAATGTCAAAATAAATGAAATAAATACCAACAAAATAGACAGTATTCTCAGGATGATATCAGCGGAGACAAACTGGGATAGTCCCGTAAAGTATCGTGACGTCGTTGTGAAGTCACATTGTGACTTTGTGACCATCGATTGTCGATGTGACGTCAGGTGACGTCGATGTGAAGTCACAGTGACTAAAATATGAAGTCGTTATGGCCGTTTTAGAGCTCTTTTGTGACGTTTCACAAAGTGGTCACAATGTGACAAATTTGTGAAAAATGTGTCATTTGTGATTAATTTGACATTAACATTATGACGAAACTGTGACAAAAGCGACAATATATAAATTGCCAGAAACATGTTTTTTAAAGTAAATAACATGTTTTGAAGGATTTTTATAAATTTCTAAAGATATTTAAGAAAGTCACATCTCGGTCACAATGTGACGTCACTGAGTGATGGCATTTTGGTCACAGATGTGATGTGACCAAAGTGACTCACAGTGACCATGCATGCTATTAGGAGTGTAATTGGAAATGATGAAAAAATATTTTTATCAGTTGACAGGATACTCGTAAACGGCGTTTGCAAGGACCAGGTCCACCAGGGTCGTCGTCCAATTATTCAGTCAACGGCACCGAGTATCTCGAACCTGTATTTTGATTCACAAATTCACCCATCATGGAGATTTTAGAACGAAACTTTCTATGAAATGGGATGAGAACGCGAAAAGCAGAAGAAAAAAGGAGCAAGGCGCTTCGTGGTTTAAGGGGACTCAGGGGTTGATCAATACGGAAAAACATGTAAACAGAGCTCTCGCTTCGAGCCCATATAAAAATAGAAGTATTCAATGTAATTAATTTAAACTTTCTGATATTTTAAATGTGTGTTTGTAGTCTTATAAAATTACAAAATGAAGTATTTCAATGTAATATAATAAAAAATATAGCGAAATGTATGTAACGCAATTTTCGAAAAAAAAATTATATGCTATATCACCAACACGAAAATATCTTAACGTTGAATTGACTTAAGAACCTAATTTTTGCTTTAAAATGATCAGGAAACTTTACTCTATAGAATAAATTAAGGATATAAAAATCCCTAAAAAAAAATTATTAAAAAAACTCTTAAATTTGAAAATTTAAAAAACCCCTAAAAAATACAACTTTTTTTTCATTAAAAATACTCAAAATATTAAACTATCTAAAATATATTAATTCATAACCTAGAAAATGATGTTATATAGATGCGAAAAAAAAAAGAGCCATTCCATCAAATAGATTTTTTTTTTTATTTTGGTATTAGTCGTCAAAAATCAAGTTTTGAGAAAACGCGACTTAAAGTTGAAATTATATGGATGCGGCTATGAAAGTGTTGATACATAAACGCTTATAACTCCGTTAAAAATGCAAATATTTTTATGCGGTTTTTTGCATTGAGTTAAGAATTAAATGAATAATCAAATTAGATCATAAAAAAATCGATTTTTTGAAAAGTTTTCAACTCTTGAGCCTCCTTAAAATGGAACCCATAGTGCCCGTAGATTACGCAACGAATCGCAGGCCGTGTAATGTCGTTTCCTTTAGACATTACACAGCGAATACGTTAAAAACTATCTTTATTATTGTAAAAGAGGTGAACAAAGCTCCGTGTTTGGTTACTTATCTGGAGCAGAAAAAAAAGGAATGTTATCCTATGGGAATTTTATTTATTTTTCTTGTTCATTCAAATTTTGAAATTGCATTAATATTTTAAAGTTTCATTAATATATTTTTTTTAGCGCGTAATTAAGATGGTTCTTTATCCCTCTGTAAACTCCAAATTTCTGCGTATTTTTCCAATGCATAAGTTTCAAACAAGTAAAAAATACATTTTATATTTTTTAAAAATTTAGCACAAATTTCAAAATACTCATAATTATATTTAAAATACTTTATGTTTAGAGAGGGATAAAGAATCTTCCAATGTTTCCAAATTTGCAGGAACAAGTAGGACATATAATTTCCCCATAAGATAATGTGGTATTCTATTTTGGATAAATCCTGTTTGCCTAGATATAAAAAGTCCTGTTTCAATGGATACCAGAAACCCGTTATTTAAAAGCAATGCGTAAATATGCCTATAAAATAAAAAAACAAAAAATCTGCAAATTCCCCTTTGTTGGAAGCCACTACAAAGTAGACAATGAAAATAAACAGAGAAACGGAGCCCTACGGCAAAAAATACGTTTCTTTGAAAACTCCACTCCTGAGGGACTTCATTAAATTTTAAAAGAGAATAGAAAGTGTATGGATCTCTTCTGTCGTTGCATTTGTTTGAACAACGAGTTTTCGTGTTTTGGGACGGGGTTCCTTTTTTTATGCAATTTGACACATTAAACAATGCTTTATTGGAGCATTTTTGCAAAGTATAGCAAAAATTGGTTGTTTAGAAAGGGATAAAGTGCATTACCTTTACAAACATTTTTTCTACATTTTACTTACCCATCATACGTAGTAAGGGTAAGTCTTGCAATCGTTTTGAAAATCTAAAAAAATTTTTTGACGGATTTACACGTTTTCGACACTGGAGATTTCGAAAAACATATTTTTAGAAAAAAAAATTGCCGTCCGTCTGTCTGTCTGTCTGTAAACGCTTTATCTCCCGAACGAATTGAGATAGAGACTTGAAATTTTGTATGTACTTAGTATGTAAGAATGGGACGAAGCCTATTTAATATCAAAAACCTCGATTATCCGGAACTATTTTTTTCGGACTCTCGAAAAATTCGTTCTGATGAAAGGTATATAAAAATTTTCGAAATTTTTTATTTTAAGGAGTGATCGTAAAAGGCAATAAAATAACACAAATTTTGCATAAAGAACGAAGTTGATCGAATAATTAGTTGCCGAGATATCTGTAATCCTGTTTTCCACATTCTTCGATTTTTCATGACCCTGTATTTCATTCAAATTTCAATTCAAAGATATATTTTAATTGGAAATGAGACGCTTAATCCAACGCAATAAACTGTTAGTTAATAAGATTATTATTTTTGGAGTTATAAGGATGTTTCTTTTTCGCAATTCAGTACTACTTGAGTTGTTAGGCGTGTTGTATAATTTATCAAAAGAGATTCATCAGCAACTCATTAATACAGCATTACTATGCACAATAAAAATATAAATACACGTTTATATTTTGTTTTGGAATTGCAATCCATTTTATGAATAGTTTTCAAATGTATTATTTTCATATATTATATATGCATATATATGATGGGTAAGTATTACGGTGGCCCCCAACGACTAGTTTATGTTACATTTCATCGACAAACTCAAATTTTAAAATGCAATTAAGAAAAGAAATATTGTCTCAAGCGATGCATCCTTAAAAAATTGGTTATATTTCGTATAGTATTTATATTTCCTGTACTGCTAACATTAATTTAAAACAAGTTGGAAATTGCACGTAAAGCGTAGCAAATGAGGTGCGTTCGTTGATAACGAAGTTTTAAAATATTCAGATCTTGCTGATATAGTAGAGCGTACTTTGGATACAATATAGTGGTCGAAATCTTTGTGTTCCTGTAAATATGCAGGGAGTAATTTTTATTATACTTCATTGACGTATATCTTATTCATAAAATGTGAAGTAGTTTAATATAATTAAAACACCCCCCCCCCCCAAACAATGTTTCCCCGTATAACATGATTTAGTGGAATACATTTGTGTAGCTCTGTAATTTAATAATAAATATTCTTTGCATCACAGATTGTACAAAATGTATTTTTAGTACATATTTCACAGATTCATGTCAATTCTGTTATATTCAAATGAGTGTAACACCAAAATGCATTTGAAACTTTTTTCCCCATTAACCATAATGTAACGGAATACTTTTGATTGTCACTGTAATTGATCAATGCATCCGATTTTCATAACATTTGAAATGACTCGACAAAATTATGTAATAAATATTTATTTTAAATTTCAAACGATTCGGTTGGGTAGTTTTTGCGTTATTATATGCGGACGGACAGACGGACGAACTGGGCGACAACAATAGGTGCTACGTATTTACATAATTACGAACGCACCTAAAAACTGATTTGACTTTCGAAAGACACTTTATAAAGCTGATTTTTTCTTTTTTATTTGACTTTATAGCGTTCAAGTAAGTTGAATGAGGACAAAAAATGCTTTTTTATTCTCTCTTCTTCAGTGAAATATGTTCGGGTTGTAGGCATGGGCGATCTCTAGTTTTATCACCCCACCCACTTACTAATCGTTTTTCTTTAATTTGTCTACTTTTTCTTTTAAATTTGTCCGATCTCAATATCTTTCTTTTTCCTTATCTATGTAGATTCTAATGCATTCGGGTCGTAAATAACGAGTGTTGACGCTATTCGTTTTCGCTTACGCCCAACAGAGTCTTACTGTTCGGTAGCCGATCGCGGCGGTTGGAGAGCATCATTTAACCCTTTTATGCACTGACGGTACTTTTATGTACCGTTGAACAAATTTTAAAGTAAAATATATTGACTCAGTCTATTAATAAAACTTTTCTTTCCACACATTATACTCAGCGCCATCGAATTTCGATAAAGCAGAGATGCAGGTTGAAGCTAAATATTTTCAAAAAGTGATAATTTTCTTAATCATTTTCTTAGGTACGGATATTTTCTTTCTTAGAAAAAAAAAAGTTGTATGAAATATTTCCAACTACAAAAGCCTTTTCATTTACAAAGAGGATCGTAATACATTTGAATGTATTGGTTTTATAATAATTGTGATATTTCCATGTAAATATTTTTGGTTAATTAATCTTTTTTTTCTTTTGTAATTTTTTTAAATGTTATAATTATCGATTTATTCAATCAGTTTTAATGATAAAACATATCTAAATTTCACATAATTATCATTTAAAAATTCCAGCATTATCTTCAGACTTAAAAAAAAATCTGTGGAACTGAAAATGATCTACCATGCGAAATCAAAGTTTTGGGGGAATTTTCTATTTTATGATAAAATAAAAAATATAATGTTAAAAAATTTGAAATTTTTTTAAAACTTTTTGTATACATATTTTTTTAATTTAATTTAATACTTTCAGAATAAAATAATCCTTAAAATGTCAGACAATGAACACCAATTTTAATTAAAATATCTGTTTTAAAACAACAATTTTTTTAAAATAAAACTACTTTTTTCTCTGGAAGTTTCTTTATGACGCTCTACAAGTAAGTAGATAAGAGTGAAAATTACAATAACTCTCAAATAAAATCTCTCAAAAACTCTCAAATTATTCTTAATCTGCAATATAAAAAACATATTTTTTTAATGCTAAAGAATTTTATATCTAATTATTATTATCAACTTATATTAAAAATTAAAAAACTTTTTGCATTGACCATGACTGTACATAATCCAATGATCATTTCTTGAAGATTAAAAGCATTATTACTTACCCATCATACGTAGTATAGGGTAAATCTTGCAATCGTTTTGAAAATCGAAAAAAAAAATTTGACGGATTTACACGTTTTAGATAGTGGAGATTCAGAAAAACATATTTTTAGAAAAAAAAATTTTGCCGCCCGTCTGTCTGTCTGTAAACGCTCTATCTCCCGAACAAATTAAGATAGAGACTTGAAATTTTGTATGTAGTTAGTATGTAAGAATGGGACGAAGCCTATTGAATATCAGCAACCTCGATTATCCGGAACTATTTTTTTCGGACTCTCGAAAAATTCGTTCTGATGAAAGGTATATAAAAATTTTCGAATTTTTTTGTTCTAAGGAATGGACGTAAAAGGCAATAAAATAACACACATTTTGCATATAAAACAAAGTCGATCCGATTATTAGTTGCCGAGATATTTGTAATCCTGTTTTCCACATTCTTCGATTTTTCATGACCCTGTATTTCATTCAAATTTCAATTCAGAGGTATATTTTAATTGGAAATGAGACGCTTAATCCGACGCAGATAATTGTTAGTTAATGGAATTATTATTTTTGAAGTTATAAGGATGTTTCTTTTACTCAGTTCGGTACTACTTGAGTAGTTTGGCGTTTTACATAATTTGTCGAAATTGGTACATCAGCAGTTCTTTAATATAGCATTACTATGTATATTAACAATATTTAAATTTTGTTTATGAATTGCAATGCATTGTATAAATAGTTTTCACATGTTTTATTTTCATATACATATCCATGATGGGTAAGTATTACGGTGGCCCCCAACGACTAGTTTTTATTTTACTTTTATTTAACAGGCAGAAGTCGCTCAATTCTAAATGACATAAAATGTGTCTCTTCTTCAATATCTTATTTTATATAGTCTGGAAAGTCACCTAATTGTGCAAAAGCGAAATGAGTTTCCAATTGGATTAAAATGGAGAAAAAACATTCCAACTTCGTCACTGGGTTACGTTGTGCCTCATCAAGAAGCTTGTTGAATATTAAGACAAAGGTGCTTTTAAGATGCCTCTTATTTGCAGTCTGACATAAATTTTCGGCGAACTCATTTACCGTCCGTTATTAGTTTTAAAATACTTTTTCCAACGCAATTAAATGGCTGAGGATGGGTGACGGCGCATTCTATAATTCTATTAAAAGAGAACGCGAATAAAGTCGAAAAATAAATTACACTTTCACTTATCATGTTGTTAACCTGCAAAGGAGTTGTAAAAATAGTAAAACAAAGTAAACAAGTTGGAAATTGCACGTAAAGCGTAGCAAATGAGGTGCGTTCGTATGATAACAAAGTTTTAAAATATCACTCTCATATATCAATCTCATAAAATTGTAAATAGTTAATTACAATTAAAATGCGCACCTAATAATGTTATCCGTATACTGTTATGTAATGGAATACTTTTGTGTGGCCTTGTAAATCAATAACAAATGTTCTTTGCACCACAGATTATGCAAAATGTATAGTATAATATGTACTTTATAGATGCATATGCATTTTATTATGTTCGACTGAGTGTAACACCATTAAAATGCATTTGAAACATTTACCCCCATTGATCGTAATGTAACGGAATACTTTTGATTGCCCCTGTAATTGAGCTTCGCATCCGATTTTGATAAAATTTGAAATAATGCGACAAAATTAGGCAATAATTATGTATTTTAATTTTGAAGCGATTAGAATGCATTTGAAACTTTTTTCCCCATTGACCGTAATGTAACGGAATACTTTTGATTGTCCCTGTAATTGATCTATGCATCCGATTTTCATAAAATTTGAAATGACTCGACAAAATTATGTAATAATTATGTATTTTAAATTTCGAACGATTCGGTTGGGTAGTTTTTGCGTTGTTATATGCGGACAGACAGACGGATGGACGGACTGAACGACAACAATAGGTGCTACGTATTTGCATAATTACGAACGCATCTAAAAAGGTGCAGCCTCAGCGAGCGCTTTTATTTTATCCAATCATGCTACTATTTTATTTAGATATCTGCAGGAAATAGTAGAGGTGTGTACTTTCAACATTTGACTTTGCTATTTTAAATGTCTAGAGAGAGATTCCCGCCCATTTCTGATCCTGGGTCTTCATCAAATTTTTCTGCGACTCATTTTCTCTCCGTTAATAGTTTAAAGTTATTTTGTCTAACGCAATTAACGCAATTGGTAGATATTTGGTTGCGCCGCGTTCTGTAATTTTATTAAGCCAAAACACTAATCACAGAAGAAGACCCGGATGGTAATGTAAAGTCTATAAGGGCGTTATTTTCAAATATTTCGTCCAAATTTTAATGTTTTTACATGATTTTGTTGCACGGGATATCTGAGGGCGTTCCACAACCGGCCTTGTTGTTACTTTTTTCAATTTTGGTTTCAGATTTTTTTTTAAATTTTAAATTTTAAAACTGGTTTAAACCGGATCTGAAATTGAAACTATAATAATATAATAAATATATAAGCAAAATCGAAAAAGTAAAAACTAGTCCGGTTGTGGTTCGCCTTCAGCTATCCCGTGCAAAAAAAAAAAAAAAAAAAAAAAATCATGTAAAAATATTAAGATTTGAGCGAGATATTTGAAAAGAACGCCTCCATAGACTTTACATTATCATCCGGGTCTTTTTCGGTGACTATTGTGGGGCCTTAAAAGTGAACGCCAAGCAGTATCTAAAAGTAAATGGCGTTTTCGTTGATTCTATTGTCCACTCGCAACGGGGCAAAATAGAAAATACAGCAAAGGATGTGCAGTCTCTGAGAGCGCATGTTTGGAGACATCCAATTATGCTACTTCTTTATTTAGATAAATGGTAGGCATTGGTACACATGTATACTTTGAACTTTCGAGTTTAAATGTCGAGAAAGAAATTTTCGCTCGTTTCTGATCCTGGGTCTATAAAAAATAATTCAAATATTTTCCCCGAGCTACCCCTACTTTGTAAATTCTTCAAATGAAACTATTTATTCTTCAGTTTGCAACTCCACTCACAAAATTCAGATCTTTTATTTATATGTCTATGAGAACCTATTTCAATAAACACACAACACATTTTCACACAAACCCAATAATTTCTTTCGCATCGCAATTTACTGAAGGACGCATCTGATATTGGTAGGAAACGTGTGTTTATACACAATATGCTATTTCAAGAAAGACAATAATTATTTATCTCTTCTCTAATGGATAAACCTAAATATTAAGTAGAAAAAAAACTAGTTGTTGAGAGCCACCATGATACAACGTAGAATAAAATAATACAAAAAAAAAAAAAAAAAAAAAAAAAAAAAAAAAAAAGGAGAAATCTGGGATAGATCAATAATGTGGTGTCGAAATGTTCAAAGGTCCGAGAGGAAAAAATTGTGCAATCCAAGTCTTAATGAGAGTAAACACCATCTAAAAGCTAGTTTAAAAAAGGAAAAAGAAACAAGTTGGAAATTGCACGTGAAGCGTAGCAAATGAGGTGCGTTCGTACGGTAGCGAAGTTTTAAAAATATCACTGCCATATATTAATCTCATAAAATTGTAAATAATTACAATTAAAATGCGCACCAAACAATGTTATCCCTATACCATTATGCAATGGAATACTTTTGTGTGGCCTTGTAAATCAATAACAAATATTCTTTGCACCACAGATTATGCAAAATGTACATTATAATATGTACTTTATAGATGCACATCAATTTTATTACGTTCGAATAAATGTAACACCATTAAAATGAATTTGAAACATTTTTCCTCATTAACCGTAATGTAACGGAATACTTTTGATTGTCTCTGTAATTGAACTATCCATCAGATTTTGATAAAATTTGAAATAACTCGACAAAATTGCGTAATAATTATGTATTTAAAATTTCAAACGATTAAAATGCATTTGAAACTTTTTCCCCATTGACCGTAATCTAACGGAATCCTTTTGATTGTCCCTGTAATTGATCTATGCATCCGATTTTCATAAAATTTGAAATGACTCGACAAAATTATGTAATAATTATATATTTTAAATTTCAAACGATTCGGTTGGGTAGTTTTTGCGTTGTTATATGCGGGCAAACGGACATACAGATGGACGGACTGAACGACAACAATAGGTGCTACGTATTTACATAATTACGAACGCACCTAAAAACGCAAAGAAAATGCAGTATTTCATGCATTGTTTTTCTTAGTCAACAAAACATTTTTTCAAAGTAGAAAATTTGAGCGGTAGAAATAGGATTAAGCGTACAAAGTTGTCTGCAATACATCATATCATTTCATAGCGTTAATTTATAAATATTGACAATTTTCCCCTGTGAATGGTGCATCTATATCCACATATTGTCAAAAACTGATTAGTTTTATTACCATTAAGAAAAATGGATATATCCTATGGAAATATATCCCCTTTTTAAAAATTTCCCCGCTCATTTTTGAATACCGAAAAGAATAACTATTAATTTGTCATCATAATTTTAGAAATTAAAATTAAATCCAAATAAATAAATAAATAAAATTAATAATTTTTTTAACTAAAAAACATTTTTTGAGCATCTTTTTCTAAGAGTATCCATATTTCTATTATTTTCTCTAAAAAATCAAAAAATTAAAATAGTTTGAAGACTGTGTAAAGCATTGTAAAAAAGAAAAAGAAAGTTTTATTGAAAAATTTAAATTATTTTTTGCCCTTTCCTAGAAGTTTAAACAGCCCTGCTTATTGCTACAAAAAATAAAATAAGTGCACCAACCAATGAACAAAGCTATATCTATATTATAAAGACCAAACGTACCTGTGCGTAACGCATACGTCATTTTGCGAATGGCAACGCTTTCAAATTTTAAATGAATTTTCGGTTTTGCATTTTTTGCTACAGCAAATTTTTTAATTTTTAAAAATCGTACATTTTTAACTTTTATACCGTCGTATAGGGAAAAACATATAATTTTAAATGCAATTTATTAAAAAAATTTATCTTTATTTGTTCCTGAAACATTAATTTTTTTGTGGTTTTTAATACCGTTTTGTTAATCGTGACAACAGGAGTATTCCATTTTTATCAAAAGGAAAGGAAAAAGGGAAAAAAAATTATTACTGTATCTTTATGTTGCCATTTTCTTATTAAAATGAAAAAAAAATAAATTTAAATACATGCTGTGTTAAGTTGTCAATCAAAATGATCAAAATGAAGTTTAATTTTTTTTAGAAAAGTTTAATACATATACAGATATGTGCATATGTAAATTTTGATGGTGAAAATGATGTCGGGTTTAGATTTCATGAGGAAAAAATTCTACAACTGAGTCAAAATTGGATGTTTGTTTTCATTTTGGAATACCTGCATAAGAACCTTAATTGATAATTTTATCATAATAACATAATCTTATTAATTTTTACTGCTTACATGCACGAATTAAGTTTAATTTTGAAGATTCCTACAACTGAGTTTTATAGAAATAGTATTTTGCTAACTTTAGTTTAAATATCTTTTGTTTAAAATTTAGACTTACCAGTATAAGGTGCATTTTTAATTATAACTAATTTTGTAAGTTTATTATAAGTCAATGAAATAGTTCCTTCTTAAACATTTCCTTTCGTCAAAATTTGACGGGTTCTACCTTGTATTTTTAAGAAATACATTTTTTGCAATTATATTTTATATCCAGTGTATGCTTATTAAAGAGATCCATTTTTTATAATATTTAAAAATAGTAATATGAAAAATAAATAATTTATTATGTCAATACCAACAACATATTTTCGAAGATTACTTCATAAAACAATTAAAAAGAAAGTCTCACAAAAGTAATTAAATTAAAAAAATTAAATAGCTTTAAATAAACATAATACAACATATTTTATAAAACTTTAAAACATTACCGGTGTTTTGGTAAAAATCGTCTGCTTTCTTTTATGTGGAAAAAGGCTCCAGTAAGAAATTGTATTATTCGTTACCATGGTAATTTATTCTTCATATTTTATGTTTTGACAGCTGACATTTACATTGACTAACATGAGATTTAATATTGCACTCATCATAAGTTTGAATTTTTCATCATCCTCTTCTTTTCTTAGTATAAAATGAAGTTATTACAACGATTTAATAAGAAACAAAGTAGCTACCCTCTGAATAGCCAACTCACAAGGAATGTCTCCCTACTGGGCATACTCAGAATTTTATGAAAAAAATACTAACTAAAGTACTTATGTATGTAATAAAAGATCAGTCAAAATTAGCGGCGGAATCACATTAGAAATTATGTAAAAAAATAAAACAGTTTCGAATATTTGGCGTGAAAAGACGAAAGTGTCACTTGATTTGGCGGGCAGCTCTTTTCCTCGCCAAAAGCAAACGATTATTATGCAAATCAATACTGTAGGATATTTAGAATGCGTGTAAATCGTAAATTTAAACATATACAATGAGAGACTTTAATATATTATATACATATATAGATATTGTATTTCATATATTGTATTTCATATATATATATTACTTGTTGAAGTAGCTATTTAATTAATCACTGGAAAAAATGTTTTCATAGATTATAAAAATCATATTGAGAAAAATTATCTTCATACATTTAAACGTATTGAAAAATAAAAGCCACATGTTTCCATAGCAACAAAATCTAAACGACAATTCTCAAATGGACTTTAAGCAGAAAACAAATTTAATTAATTTAAATTATGAATTTCGTTTTAAATCTCAAATTTTGATGATTAAATTTGAATATAAATACATATAAATATCGATATAACAAAATTATACTTAAAACAAATTAAAATTTATAAAACTAAAGTTATTTAAATTAAATTTATCAAAACAAGTTTAACATGAAACTTTTTCTTTCTTGAAGAAAATTTAACACAAAATATTTTTTGAAATTACATTCCTTCGCCAACTGGCGATAAATTGCCAAATAACGAAAATTTCATTATTTTTTTACGGATACTGAATGGCGGTTCCGCCGAAATTTTTTTTATAAACGTATATATGCACACGAGAAGAACATTCTGTATTTTTTTCAGATTTTTCGGGGTATGCCCGTATGGAGACCTTCCTTGTCAATTATCTTTCTGCGTCAGAGAGAGAGAGAGAAAATATGACCCCCCACTCCCCTATTATTCACTTAAAAACAATTAAAACATTAAAACGAACAACAAAGACATTTTTTGCTTTTCACTCGAATTAAAAAACTGTTTTCAGAGAAGAATAACAAGTTGGAAATTGCACGTGAAGCGTAGCAAATTAGGCGCGTTCGAACGATAACGAAGTTTTAAAAATATTACTTTCATATATCAATCTCATAACATTGTAAATAGTGAATTACAATTAAAAAGCTCATCAAACAATGTTCTCCCTATACCATTATGTAATTGAATACTTTTGTGTGGCCTTGTAAATCAATAACAAATGTTCTTTGCACCAGAAATTATGTAAGATGTATATTTTAATATGTACTTTATATTTGCATATAAATTTTATTAAGTTCGCATGAGTGTAACACGATTAAAATGCATTTGAAACATTTTTCCCATTGACAGTAATGTGATGGAATACTTTTGATTATCCCTGTAATTGATCTATGCATCCGATTTTCATAAAATTTGAAATAACTCGAAAAAATTATGTAATAATTATGTATTATGTATTTTAAATTTCAAACGTATAGAATATACTTGAAACTTTTTCCCCATTGACCATAATGTAATTGAATACTTTTGATTGCCCCTGTAATTGATCTATACACACGATTATCAAAACATTTGAAATAACTCGACAGAATTATGTAATAATTGCGTATTTTAAATTTCAAACGATTAAAATGCATTTGAAACTTTTTTTTCCCATTGACCGTAATGTAATGGAATACTTTTGATTGCCCCTGTAATTGATCTATGCATCCGATTTTCATAAAATTTGAAATAACTCGAAAAAATTATGTAATAATTATGTATTATGTATTTTAAATTTCGAACGTATAGAATATACTTGAAACTTTTTCCCCATTGACCATAATGTAATTGAATACTTTTGATTGCCCCTGTAATTGATCTATACACACGATTATCAAAACATTTGAAATAACTCGACAGAATTATGTAATAATTGCGTATTTTAAATTTCAAACGATTAAAATGCATTTGAAACTTTTTTTTCCCATTGACCGTAATGTAATGGAATACTTTTGATTGCCCCTGTAATTGATCTATGCATCCGAGTTTCATAAAATTTGAAATAACTCGAAAAAATTATGTAATAATTATGTATTTTAAATTTCAAAACGTATAGAATATATTTGAAACTTTCTCCCCATTGACCATAATGTAATGGAATCCTTTTGATCGTCCCTGTAAATGATCTATGCATCCGATTATCAAAAAATTTGAAATAACTCGACAGAATTATGTAATAATTGCGTATTTTAAATTTCAAACGATTCGGTTGGGTAGTTTTTGCGTTGTTATATGCGGACGGACAGACGGACGGACTGAACGACCACTATAGGTGCTACGTATTATATAATTACGAACGCACCTAAAAATGAACTCTCCTCTAATTAAAGTATAAATTTGCATTTTATTTTGCATCATAACTTGATCTCGTCGCTGAAAATAATATTTAAAGCAAAAGAAATAAGTCTATTTTATTTTCTCCCTCTTTTAATGTTATAGCCTTTTTTTTTTCTGCAGGCTAAACTTATTTTCAATTAAAAAATCATCGCCTTTTGAGTATCTTATTATTTTCAACTACAATAGCTAAATATTTTGTCGACGCGTTGCCTTAATGTCAACATTATTTTGCAAAAATTCTTTGTGGGGCGAAAAATTTTGTTGTTGTTGTTCCAACGATTGTTTTATATAGCTTTGTTAAGAGCAGTGCTAAACCCGTTCGAAATTTTATTCAAAACTATGCAAATGACTCGAAAAAGGATTTTTGGTGGTTATAATTTTTTTTTTGTGAATAGAATAAATACGAGATATAGTTGAATCTTTGGATGCATAGGGAAATAAATTAAAAGTAATGTGTACCTATATTATCATATGAAAAACTGCTGGAACTAGAGAAACAAGTTGGAAATTACACGTGAACGTAGCAAATGAAGTGCGTTCGTACGATAACGAAGTTTTAAAAATATTCAGATCTTGCTGGTATAGTAGAGTGTACTTCGGATACAGTATAGTAGTCGAAATCATTGTGTTTCTGTAAATATGCAGGAAGTAATTTTTATTACACCTCAGCAACGTATATCTTATTCATAAAATGTGAAATAGTTGAATATAATTAAAACACGCCCCAAACAATGTTTCCCCGTATACCATTATGTAGTAGCATTTTGTGTGGCCCTGTAATTTAATGATAAAAATTCTTTGCATCACAGATTGCACTGAATGCATATTTTAGTATATATTTCATATATTTATGCCAATTCTATTATGTTCGAATGAGTGTAACATCATTAAAATGCATTTCAAACTTTTTTCCCATTGACCGTAATGTAATGGAATCCTTTTGACTGTCCCTGTAAATGATCTATGCATCCGATTTTCATAACATTTGAAATGACTCGACAAAATTATGTAATAATTATATGTTTTAAATTTCAAACGATTAAAATGCATTTGAAACTTTTTTCCCCATTGACAGTAATGTAACGGAATCCTTTTGATTGTCCCTGTAAATGATCTATCCATCCGATTTTCATAAAATTTGAAATGACTCGACAAAATTATGTAACAATTATGTATTTTAAATTTCAAACGATTCGGTTGGGTAGTTTTTGCGTTGTTATATGCGGACAGACGGACGGACGGACTGAACGACTACGTATTTACACAATTACGAACGCACCTAAAAAGTAGAGCTCGGTCTAAAAAACGTTACAGTAAAATATGGCATACATTTTCAGACTAAAAAAATGCGTAGAAAAGTATAAAGGCATCAGATTATCTATAAAGTTCATTAAATTTCCCAAACTTTTGTCGATAGCTGAAAATGTGACAATGGCAACAATTTCCCAAACTCATTTTTATAAGAGTTCATCAATCGACTATTAAGGTTCCTGTCCCTCCAATCGATAACACTCCTGAGCTAATGCTAATCTTATGGGGAGATATTTTTCTAATATCTGGTGTACATTTCGTCATTTTAATATATTTTTTTCTGCACTGGATAGCTGAGGTTAATTTCTAGATCGCACCTTTTTTATTTTTTAGATTTTGGTTGCAGATATTTTTTACAATGACACTTTCATTTTCGGAATTGGTTTTGAAAGCGAAACTAACTTTATAAAAGACATCTGCAACCGAAATTGAAAATGTAAAAAAAAAAAGAATGATCTAGAGATGGACCTCAGCTGTCCCATGCAGAAAAAATTATTTTAAAGCGACGAACTGGAAACGAGTTGTTAGAAAATAACCTGCCAATAGGAATAGCATTAGCTGGCGAGTGCTTCGGTTGACAGGGACAGGAACCTTAAAACTGTAGACAAAAGCAGAAAAACTGTCTTTTACCTATAAAACTAGTCGTTGGAGGCCACCGTAATACTTACCCATCATTTATATGTACATGGAAATAAAATATGTGAAAACTATTTATACAATGTATTTCAATTCCAAAACTAAATTTAAATGTTGTTAATACACATAGTAATACTCTATTAATGAATTGCTGATGCACCCATTTCAACAAATTATATAAAACGCCAAACTACTCAAGAAGTACCAAACTACGTAAAAGAAACATCCTTATAACTCCAAAAATAATAATCATATTAACTAACAGTTTGCTGCGTCGGATTAAGCGTCTCATTTTCAATTAAAATATACCTCTGAATTGAAATTTGAATGAAATACAGGATCATGAAAAATCGAAGAATGTGGAATAATTACAAATATTTCGACAACTAATAATCCGATCGCCTTCCTTCTTTATGCAAAATTTGTGTTTTTTTATTGCTTTTTACATGCATTCCTTAAAATAAAAAAATTCGAAAATTTTTATGTAACTTTTATCAGAACGAATTTTTCGAGAATCCGGAAAAAATAGTTCCGGATAATCGAGGTTGCTGATATTCAATAGGCTTCGTTGCATTCTTACATACTAAGTACATACAAAATTTCAAGTCTCTATCTCAATTTGTTCGTGAGATAGAGCGTTTACAGACAGACAGACTGACAAACAGACAGACGGATGACAATTTTTTTTTCTAAAAATATGTTTTTCGGAATCTCCACTATCTAAAACGTGTAAATCCGTCAAAATTTTTTTTTTCGATTTTCAAAACGATTGCAAGATTTACTCTATACTACGTATGATGGATAAGTAATACTTTCAAACTTCGTGAAACCCATTCTTATAAAAAGGAGAGCCCAGAAAATGCACAAAACATAAATGTTTAATTTTTCATGATAAGGAAATGAATCAGAATACCAGAACGGCCCATTTCAATAAATGCATGCATAAATAAAAAATTTTCAAAATCGGAACGCGTTCAGGGCGTGGACCTACATAAAAGAATCTATGCAAAACAAATGCTGGAAACGCCTTTGGTCGGTTTAAAAGAATTTTTTTTGTTCTTTAGCATTTCGTTTTTCGGTCTCCTTTTAAGGAGAAATTCCCGGATCAGAAAAGAATGGGTTCAGAAGGAAAAAAAAAAAAAAAAAGCTGCGCGCTGCAGAAAATTATTTGTCTATAGAGATGGTCGCGTGGGTCCGGCCGGGAGAAGCTTAAAAAAATAAGAAATGTGCATTCCGAGACATTCCTTGCTGAATGCAAAATCCTGTCATGTGCATACAAGCCCCTTGTGTTTCCCGTCTCCTATGAATGCTTTTCTCATATGTATGTATGACCACAGAGTAATGCATTTCATAAGAAATGTGCATGAATAAATCGCAAAGTTTTGAAGATATGTAATTGGATAAAACTACAAAACCGAATGTTCTTAGGAGTGTGTGTGTTGTGGGTTTGAATACCTGTAAAGTTTCACGTTTGATACATTCTGTTTCGCTGCGAAAGTTTCCGGTTCTGAGGTTGCTTTGTCTAGAGATCGTTTTGATTAAAGTCGGGAGGATCTGGAACACTAAAATATTTTCATTAGAATATCTTTAGGATGCAAATCTAAAAATACAAGATTTTACGTTAGATAGAATTTGGCTTTATGTAGATCATTTCGTACATCATTTAAACTTATATAATAATATAATATTTAATATATATAATATATAATATAAAAATATATAAACTTATACATTAAACTTATATAAACACGGAAAATGAGTTTAGAACCTATCAGTATACAGTAAAAGATCTTTATATTGCATCCTTTAGGAACAAAATTTGTGCACTTTATAATTTTTTGCACTATTTCATAGAGGAAAGTCACCTTACAAACAGGATCAAAATAAATTTGGACAAAATCATTCTATTATTTATTTGCAAAATTTTTTAATTGAAGAAGAGAAATTATTTCATTTGAATCGGCGCAAACCTAGTGTTTGAAGATGACTTTGAAATGGAGCGGTAATTTGAAAATTCTTGGATCCGCTTCTTATTAACCTTAACCCCCCCCCCCCCCCCAATATCCTCGGATCTAAAACTACAAATCCCCTTAAAATATCCATTTAATAAACATTAAACATAATAAATGAACGCCATAAAAAATTTAAGAGTTTTAAACAAGTAAATAATCTACACATGCCCCCCCCCCCAAAAAAAAAAAAATATATCGAAAAAGCTTATTCTTTAATGCTTATGGAAATTTATTATTTTCTTGGTCACATATGTATTTTGGGCATTTTTAGACATTTTGAAAACTCAGATGAAAACAACATTAATTTTATGAGGGATTCAGCTTAGATGCTTTGTTTTCAACGTTGAAGGTAGATTCTGCCATTGCAGAATTCAATTTCGCCTCCGATTAGAAAAAAAAAAAAAAAAAAAAAAAAAAAAAAAATCGATAGGGTCTTTTAGAAGGGCCACCCCGTTTAGTATGCAATGAACTAACGTCAATTTTCTTGTGTTTATCAATGTAATAGCAAACAGAACGGCGTGAAATACCCAATTGATTAGCAATTTCTCTCTGAGTCATTGGAATTGCGGAATAATAAAGTGATACAATTTGACGTGCTACTTCTTCATTGACTAGATTCATCAAAAACGGATTTTTTCTTTAGTTTAAACGCTTTTTTATAGACGCTGAGAAAAAGGAAATGCATTTTAACAATAAAACGAGTGGAATCCCATCGAATTCGACGAATGAAATATTTAAAAGACTAATCGGTTTTATTCATTTGTTTTCAACGAAAAAAAAATCAGCTGTTCAGAAGTGATGTAAAATTGTAAAAAGAGTCAGACATTTTAGTTTTTATAAGGAAAAAAAAATCCCAAAATGAGGACCCAGAGACCGAAGAAGTTAAACTTGTTCTTTCAGTATCTTCACCGAAAAACAACGTAACGAGCCAAGTGTAATTATTCCATTTCTGTTTGGAAACGCGGTATTTTTATTCAGAAACTGTATAATTGAAAGGCGTTACCCAGACTTTGATACAAGCATTTTAAGAGAATACTGTCATCGTTAGCGTTTTGAATCGAATTTTCGGATGCGACAACATAGGAAGGGAGATAAATCTGCAACCACGTGACAAGAATCTCTTATATCTCAACAAGTATACAGAAGTATCTTATTTAACAAAAATAGAAAATGCTTCTCGATTCCAAATCCCTTCAATAGTCAGATTTGTCAGTTTTATGCCTTTACAGTTAAAAATTAGTCAGAAAATGTGCCAAATTTTCGCGTTGTCAAGAAGTGAATTTAGTTACCACCAAAAAGTATATTTCCAAAGGTAAGTTATGTTAAAGGTACATAAGTTCTTTATCGTTATTAGTACTTTTACAAAACTATGTGTTTCCTAAAAATTCCGATATTACAATGCAATTTAAAAAACTCATTGTCCATGATTTTTTTTTATTATAGCAGAAGCAAGCCTAGAAATGGATGGCCAAAAGTTGTTACACAAACCTTTTACGATCTCAACAAGATGCCGTATAGTGTGATGTACTACGCAAAAGGATTGTTGGACCTCTGTTTTTCGGATCAGCTGTTGATCATTTTGTATACAGGGAACTTTCCTGGCAATTTCTTGCATTATTAGAAATAAATGATCGAAATTCTTGTTGTCAACGAGATGGTGTTGAAACCAAGATTTTATCGTCTGCTTATCATTGCATCCATTCTTGAGTTCGTATCGTTTGATTCTTTTTGGAATCATCGGGTACGAAAATAAAATTCTATGTTATTTTGTTCTTCGTTGCGAATTAATTTATCATGCCTTCCGAAAAGTGCACTGTTCGCAATTTATTTTGAACGTAAGTCGTATGAATGGTGGAAATATGTTTGAAGAAATAAAAAATTCAAATGGTGAAATACCGAAACAAAATGTTAATATACGTTATATCGGCCTGTTCTACGATTTCGTAAACAGTTTCGGTGGAAAACAAGCAGAGAAGTGAAAGATCGAAAGTTGTTGCACAAATCTCAAAAATTGACGAATAGTGTGATGAACCTCTGTATTCCGAATCAACTGTGCATCGTTTTGTATTCAGGAAACTTTCCTGGCAATTTTTTGCATTATTAAAAAGAAATGATCGAGATTCTTGGTCATAACAAGGTCGTGTAACATGCCATACAAATGATGAAACCATAGACATGCTTCAAGAATCTTTTTGACGGCCGACCCATCTTAAAAATTTTTTTATCACCTCTGATTTGAGCATCTCAGACTTTTTTCTGTGGGGATTTTTAAAGAACAAAGTTTATTCAAATAATCCCCAAACAGCAGATGATCTGGAAAATGCCATCATTCAAAGGATTCAAAAAGTCACTCCTAGCATGTTAGAACGCATTTCCAAACATGCGCAAACGAGTTCAGCTTTTCTTTCAGGGATGGACATTTTGAACATCTATATACACTATCTGGCCATTGATTATCGTTCACTTGCGATTTTAGACATTTTGTTAACTATCTAGAAAAATACACCAGAAATCATCTCGAAATTCTTAGTGTATAAATATAATAGTATAAGTCATACATCTCCGTGAAGATTTTTTCCCGAAACTCTATAGGGGACCATCAACAAATTAAAAAAAAAATGAATATCTTTTGAATAACCCTGTCAAAACTAATGTAGCAAAAGCACTCTAGATTATGATTAAGTACCTTATTGTAATACACTGTGTTTATTGCTGTGATATCCACTGTGATAGCACCCATGTGGAAAATGTTTAATCAAAATAAAAGTTTTAGTTTCTCCGATCTGTATTGTAATCAGAGATTAGTGTACTGACTCTGCGTCATATGCAAATTTCCTCTTTGCGCCCCGATCGAGTTTTTTCTATGGGGGGGGGGGGGATTCCCAGAACGGTTTTTTGTGTGTGCATAACATGTCCGTTTCTTGCGATACACGTACGGTTCCAACGCTCTTTAGCGTTTTCGCATGCGCTGAGCATTTTGCGATGAAAAAAATGGGTGTTGCCATTGAAATTTTCGAGTTTCTGTAACTATAATCGTAACCGTGAGCGCCATTTTGTTGCCGTTCACAGAATCTCGAGCTCATACCTCTAAATAGCTAGATCTGAAATTTCACCTCGATCAGTTGAGCGGACTGGCCGCTAGAGCTCCATATATCGGCAAAGTTTTTTTATGACCACCCTGTATATTCACACTAATCAATGAATATGCACCAATGATACAGCCCCTCTTGTTTTTGCTTCATTTTGTGAATAACGGATTTTCAACTTATTCAATTGACGATTATTTTGATAATTTTCAAATTATGATTTTGCGATTCTCACAAAAGTTGCTCTATACATTTAGCTAATATGATATGCAAATGAAATTTTAATATCGTTGACGTATGCTCAGTGAAAATTTATTTAGTAAACCTACTCATTTTTCATACAATTTTTATTATTTTTTATTCTGATTACAGGGTATTGTGTGCAATGTTGTTTGTCATATTTTCAGAAAAAAATATTATTTTATATTAAGAACTCTGAAAATTATAAGGAAAAAACTCGGAAAAATTTGGGGCCATTTTTATACAAACTTTAATTACTCTGCGAGTATTCATGCTATTTGCATAAAAATGAACAAGGCTTATTACAATAAGGCATTTAATAATAATCTACAGTTTGAATGCTTTTGCTACATTAGTTTTGACAGGGTTATTCAAAAGATATTCATTCTTTTTTAATTTGTTGACGGTCCCCTATGGAGTTTCGGGAAAAAATCTTGACGGATATATATGATATATACTATTATATTTATACACTAAGAGTTTCGAGATGATTCCTCATGTATCTTTCTAAATATTTAACAAAATGTCTAAAATCACAAGTGAACGATATTCAATGGCCAGATAGTGTATTTAAAAGATCTGGCTGTTTTTTTAGTCATCAGCCCTGAGCATTCTACTGGCCCAATTTTGATAATTATTTTTTTAAATGAAAGCTGTTTGTGTGTAGATGTGCCCATTCTAGCTAATTTTTAATTTATTTCCGTTTTTACATTTTATTTTCAATTTTAAAAGTTTTTTCGTGACATTTTTTCAAAACAGTGGCAACAGCTTTGGTTGAGCTTTTCTCACTATAATAAAAATTTATTTTGCTTAATTACTTTCCACCAATCAGGAGCTTGGTCTCATCGGTGAATGTGTAATCACATTTCAAAGAAAAAAAAGTGTTTTTCGTAAAATTTAATCCTAATGAAATGATTGCACATAATTATTCACTAATCGCTGTACAATACACAGATTATTTACTGAGTAACATTATTAAGTATTGTGTAAATAAAATAACAGAAAATAAACTTTAATGAAATGTAATATCTAAAGCGAAATTTTGATGATGGAGAAAATGTCGTCATTTAGAAACCAGATAAATTTGTTCCATGAATATAATATACATTGTTATAGCTGTGTCAGTGATGATGTCCTATTCACTGACTTTTATTTCTGCATCTAAATAAACTGAATTTCTATTTATTTAAAGATCCGTGGTGTGCACAAGTTAAAATATTTCTATAAATTGCGCCATTTCTATTTAACTGGCCGCCTATGGCGACTAGATTGGTCTCCATTAAAAGTATTCTACGCATTCCATCATGTTATTTTTACTCTTAATTTAATTTACTTCTTCAATCATTATCCAAATCGGAAAATTCCGACCAGAGAAATTAAGAACTGTTTGCATTCATGGTAGCATTTCATAATTCATTATTTCACAATTTAATAATGAAAAAGCATGCTTTTTTTCATTAATTTCGTTTCTGAGTTCATAAATATGACAATAAAGAAACGTGAATTCAAACTGTACGCAACATCGCAATTTTACCTAGTATGATGTCTTAAGACATAACAAAACTATCAGTCATTTAACCCCTTGAGGGGCGGTGGTTTCATAGATATACCACTTAATTTTAATTCACAAACGTCACATTCGTACCGGAATTTTGTTAAAGAAAATTACGGTTTATTGAATGCGTGAAGTATAGCGTTTTCTTATTTACAAATAAAGTTGTTTACAAATTCCGGTGTCAGTCATTAATTTCAATACTTAAGCAATGAATTTGGCCTGCCCCGCAAGGGGTTAAATTCAGTGGGTGTTATCTCAAAATATACATACTTTTTCAAAAGTGTAAATTAGAAACAATGCTTTTATGTTGCAATACATTATTTTGGTTTAGGTTATTATTAATACTATTAATTAATTATTTATGTATGTGATTGTGCATATGAAAAAATAAAAAAGTTTCGAGAAAAGATTTTGTCAAATTTCTTTTCTCGCCAAGCACTCACTTTCTTTTGCCAATTACCTATGCTGGAAAAATACATTTAGTATTGTATTTTAAATGACATGAATGAATCTGATATACATATTTTTTAATCTGTGTTATAAATAAAAGTTATGTATTTTAAATGAAATAAGTTATAGTTTTATGTTTCAAATGAAACTGGCATATGGCATAAAATTGGGCAAACCTGCACTCGGCTAGCATAAAAGCACCAAAATAGCAATCATGCATATAAAAATGTGAAGTGGGGAGACTTGGGATAATATAGATTGGCGACTTATCACCTGCGCTGGCTGACATGAAATTGGCTGCTTAGCATATAAAGAGTGAAGTGGGTAAGCCCGGAAGCATATTTCAGATGTGTATATTGCTGGGACGATTACTGTTTCTAAACCAATAGGAGACCGTCATTATCACGGTCAAGTACACGCCCACACAGTTTGATTGACAGGAACTCGTGGACAATTGATCGTGTGTGTTTATTATTTATTTGTACTCGGATTGTTTGAATTTGTACTCGGTAATTAAAAATTAAAGGTACGAAAGAATTTTTTTTTTTTCAAAATGACTGAATTTTATTTACTTCAATTAGAAATTATACTTCCTCTGATCCTGAAATAAATAAATAAATAAATAAATAAAAATTAAAGTAAGAATTTTGCTTATACGGATATTTTCGCAGAATACTTTTTTTCCCATTTGTTTAATATATATATATAAATCATTTTGGAACGATATTTAGAATATTAAAAGGGTTTGAAATATTTTTTTTAAATGTCTTATTTATTAATAAAAGACAGCCTCCAATAATTAAAAAAAAAAAAAAAAATCACCAACGGACTCTCGGCCCGCGATGGACTCGAACCCATATCCCCCGGTTTCAAGCTCGACGCTCTAACCATTCAGCCAGTCAGCTCACTTTCATCCGCAACAGATTATCGTTATAATTAGCACCGTCAATTGTCCACGAGTTCCTGTCAATCAAACTGTGTGGGCGTGTACTTGACCGTGATAATGACGCTCTCCTATTAGTTTAGAAACAGTAATCGTCCCAGCAATATACACATCTGAAATATGCAGCCCGGAAGTGTTGACAGTCACATGACTTAGGCTTTTATTATATAGAGGATTATAATAAATATTTTATGACACTAAGGAATTTTTAAATAACTGCATAAAGCATGCTTTCTTTCGGAAAAGATGAGTGTTTCTGAAGGTTTAAATGATGTCATATTAGAAAAAATATAAGAAGAAAACCTGTGATTAACCGTTATTACGCTGTTTCTATTTTACATAATATCAAAAATTAATGAAAATCATTTCGTTGTATTATTATTTAAAATAAAAAGTTTTCTGCATATCAGCAACAAACACAAAATAATTATTCTTTTTAATACCAAAGGTATCGTTTTCCTTTTCGTTGCCATAACAATAAAATTAATTTTGACAAGTTCATGGAGGCTACAAACCAGTAAATAAATTAAATTTATTGCATGTGCTGTAAATGTGTAGCGGGTTGGTTATGCAGTTTAGTAACTCCCTGTTTCTATTATGGGAAATCTCCTCCACTATTAGATCTGCATATTATTTTCTACGCATCGCAACTCTGATGAAAAGGCTCTCACTGAGGCAGACGATTTTGAAGCAGCTATTAAATCCTAAGAAGCCAGACGATTTAAGCGGTAGAAAAAAGAACTGAACGGAAGAAAGGAGAATGGAATGTTTTTGGAGAGTTGGTGTGGACGTTAGAAGAATGTTGAGTAAGATGACGCGATTAAGATGTTTTAATTAAAGTTTCCTTTTGAATGTTCGAATTGTAAATATTAATATGTAAATATCTTTTTTGTAAATATTAACGTTTAATATAAGTCATTTAAAAGTTTAAAAACGGTGTCAGAATTTAATTTACCTCCGAGTTTATTTACTTATGTGTTCGAAAGAACTTTAGAAGAAGAATCTCCATAAATTTTGGTGCACAGAAGTTGGGATAAATGACGAACGCCCACAGAAGAGGAAATATTTTTTGAATATCTGCTTGATGATATGAAGCTGTTGGATACTGCGACAATAATGCTGTTTAAATGTGTGAAGCTGAGCATCTGATTATGAAGTGAGTTTATTATTTCATTTTTCTTTTCAATAATGGAAAAATTAGTTGATTTAAAGGAATTAGAGTTTTCTTTGAAAACTGAAAAATCAGCTAGTATTAAGACATTGCACAAATTAATTTTTGGAGAAATCGGCGACAGAAATAATCGACGTAGAATTCGGAATTTTACTGGGTTTACGTTTGAAGTAGATTCCGATGAATATCAAACTAAATTCAAAGAAATTAAAGATAATTTTTCGGTTAACGACTTAATTACCATTTGCAATGTTTTGTGTATAAATAATTCGGGAACTTTTGATGAAATTGCTGCCAGAATAATTTCTAGTTTATGTGATTTTAATATTTTAAAAATTAATATGATAGCCGATGTAGGTACTCTTAGTGATGACGAAAGTGTCGATGAATTTAATGATGATTTACAAGATAAAACTAAAAATATTTCAACTGTTTTTGAGAATAATATGAGAAATGATTCTGCTAGTTCTAATTGTGAAAGTAATGAAAATCAGAAAATTCTAATTCCTGATTATGTTATTAAACCAAGCATTTCTATTAATGATATTGAAAGTATGATTACAATGTTTGAAGGTACTCAAGTACAAAATATTAATAAATGGATTGCCGATTTTGAAGATATTGTTTCATTATTTAACGTTAGTGATTTACACAAATTGATTTTGGCTAAACGCCGTATGACAGGCAAAGCAAAATTATTTCTTGAAAGTGAAACAAATATTAATTCGTGGTCTAAATTAAAAGCCCTACTCATATCTGAATTTGGTCAAACGTGCAATTCAGCTGAATTACACGAATTTCTGTCCAAAAGAAAAATTAGACCACATGAATCGTTAGATGAATATTTTTTAAATATGAAACAATTATGCTCAAAAGGCAATATTGAAGATTCTGCCCTTATTCAGTATGTAATAAATGGAATTAATGACCCCATTTCTAAAAAATCTTTTTTGTATGGTTGTCCCAATGTTGCTGAATTTAAACAAAAATTAAAGATTTATGAAAAAATCAGATCGGAGTATGAAAATGCAAAATTTCATAAATATGAAGGAGCTAAGCCTAAAATTAAATCCGAAGTTGAAGTTAAGAACAAATTTAAGCCTGTAAAGCCAAATATGCGTTGTTTTAATTGTGGCGGGAATAATCATAAGAGTATTAACTGTGTAAATAAAGATAAAGGGTCGCTTTGTTTTGCTTGTAACGCTTATGGTCATAAATCATTTCAATGTAATAAATCTAAAGATACAAGTGTTAAAAATGCTCAGTCACAAGTAAACATTATTACATCCCAAGATTTAATTCTGAAAGAGATAAAGCTTTATTCTTTGCGTTTAATCTCTTTAATAGATACTGGTAGCCAAAAGACTTTGTTAAAGAAAAGTATTTATGATAATTTGAAGAACTTTGTAGAATTAAAACCTACGAGTATCTCTTTGACCGGTCTAGGAAAAGCCTCAATTAAACCAGAAGGTTGTTTCAATTCAGAAATCGAAGTAGATGGTTCAAAATTTAAAGTTACTATTTTTGTCGTTAAGGACAGTTGCATTAATTTCGATTTAATTATTGGCACTGATGTTATTCATCAAGGTACATTAACTATTTCTGAGAATAAAGTGAAACTGTTTAAAGCTGAAGTTCAGTCTAATGACTTTTTAGTTAATATTGTAAATGTTTTGGATGAGCCTAAAATTGATTTAACTCACATTGCTGACAAAAAATTACGTTCAGAGTTATACTCTTTAATTGAAAATTATGTACCAATTAAAACTAAAACAGTAGATGTTAAAATGAAAATTAATTTAACTGACGAAATCCCAGTTTGTTCTTCTCCTCGAAGATTACCACCATGCGAGAAAAAAATAGTCGAAAACCAAATTGAGGAGTGGCTAGCTCAGGGAATAATTCGAGAAAGTTCTTCTAATTTTTCTTCGCCGGTTGTGTTAGTCAAGAAAAAAAATAACACAATGAGACTTTGTGTTGATTACAGATGTCTTAACAAAAAGACAGTACGTGAGCATTTCCCCTTGCCAGTTATTGATGATGTAATAGACCAATTACATTCTGCCGAAGTATTTACCACCATAGATTTGAAAAACGGTTTCTTTCATGTAGATGTTGAAGAAGACTCGCGGAAATACACCTCGTTTGTTACTCATGAAGGACAATACGAATTTTTGAAATGTCCATTCGGGTTGACCAATAGCCCTAGTGTTTTTCAAAAGTATATTTATAATGTATTTCGAAACCTATTAAAAGATCACATTGTTGTCATTTATATGGATGATTTAATAATACCTGCTAAAAACGAAGCTGAAGGTCTAGAAAAATTAAAACTTGTACTCGAAACTGCATCGGAATATGGATTAGAATTAAATCTTAAAAAATGCAATTTTTTGAAGCGTGAAATTGATTTCTTGGGGTATAGAATCATAAATGGTAAATTGTATCCCTCTCCACTGAAGACTAAAGCAGTAATAAATTTTCCCGAACCAAAGTGTACCAAAGATGTTCAAAGTTATTTAGGATTGACAGGATACTTTCGAAAATTTATAAGAAATTATTCGGTTATAGCTAAACCGTTAAGTGACCTGCTAAGAAAAGATTCAAAATTTAAATTCGATATAGAAGAACAAAGAGCTTTTAATGAACTCAAACGTATTTTGTCGTCAGAACCAGTACTTTTAATTTACAATCCCAAAAGTGCGACCGAAATCCATTGTGATGCCAGTATTGATGGCTATGGAGCTGTTTTAATGCAACAATCTCCAGTAGATAATCAATTTCATCCAGTTTATTTCGCAAGTAAAAAAACCACCGAAGCTGAACGGAAGTACACTAGTTACGAATTAGAAGTTTTAGCTGTAATTGAAGCCCTGAAAAAGTTTAGAGTATATGTGCTAGGTATCCCATTTAAAATTGTAACCGATTGTAATGCATTTAAAATGACTATGGATAAAAAAGAAATGTGTACAAAAATAGCTAGATGGGCAATAATGTTATCCGATTTTGATTATGTTATTGAACATAGACAGGGTAGCAGTATGAGACATGTCGATGCATTAAGTAGGTATCCTATTTGTATGGTAATCCAAGATAGCTTAACTTTAAAAATTATCCAAGCTCAAGAAACCGATGACCATATTAAAACAATAAAAGAAATCCTAAAGGTGAAATCTTATGATGATTATCTAGTTAAAAATGATGTTCTTTATAAATGTGTTAATGGTAATGATTTATTAGTTGTACCGGAAGACATGCAAATGAATATAATCAAGGCCGCTCACGAAAAAGGTCATTACGCAGTTGCAAGAACAGAGAAAAGTTTAGAAAATGATTTTTACATCCCTAAAGTTAAACAAAAAATTGAGAAATGTATAGCAAATTGTGTTCCCTGTATTTTAGTTAATAGAAAATGTGGTAAACAAGAAGGCTTACTTCACCCAATAGAAAAAGAAGAAACTCCATTACATACGTACCATGTTGATCACTTAGGTCCATTAGAAAGCACTAATAAAAATTACAAACATATCCTTTCGGTCATTGACGCATTCACAAAATTTGTTTGGTTGTATCCCACAAAATCTACCGATGCTGCCGAAGTAATTTCTAAATTAGAAATCCAAAAATCTATCTTTGGAAATCCAGTTCGAATTATATCAGATAAAGGTCCTGCATTTACCTCTAAAGCTTTTGAAGATTATTGCATCAATGAAAATATTAAACATATCCCGATTACCACTGGATTACCCAGGTCTAACGGCCAAGTTGAGCGTCTAAATTCTGTCATAATATCTGTTCTGTCTAAATTGTCTGTCGATAATCCTAAAAAATGGTATACACATGTAAGCAACGTCCAACAGGTGATAAATTCGACTTTTCAGAGAAGTATAAGCACAACTCCTTTTGAATTGATGTTTGGTACTAAAATGAAACTAAAAAATAACATTGAAATTACTAGTCTTCTGAATGCTGAAATACAATCTGATTTTACAAATAATCGCGAAGATATGAGAAAAAATGCTAAAAAACAGATTTTAAAAGTCCAAGAAGAGAACCGTAAAACTTACAACCTCAGACGAAAGAAAGCTAACAAATTTAAGATTAATGATGTGGTTGCTATAAAACGCACACAACAAGGTCCAGGTTTGAAGTTAAAACCAAAATATTTAGGTCCATACAAAGTCATAAAAGTAAAAAATAATGACACCTACGATGTAAAGAAACTTGGATTTAATGAAGGTCCCATTGTCACCAGTACTTGCGCAGAGTACATGAAGCCGTGGACGGACGAAGCTTGACAAAGAAAAAAAAAAAGAATTTCACCGATTTTGACACTATACCGACCATGACAAACCACTGGACTGACAACTAAAAGAATTTTAACTTTATTCTCGAAAAGACGTAAGAAAGAAGAAGACGAAAAGACGTAAGACAGAAAAAGATGAAAAGACGTAAGGTAAAAGAAGATGAAAAGACGTAAGAAAGAAGAAGACGAAAAGACGTAAGATAAAAGAAGACGAAAAGACGTAACAAAAAGAAGACGAAAAGATGTAAGGTAAAAGAAGACGAAAGGACGTAAGAAAAAAAAGAAGATGAAAAGACGTGAAGAAAAAAAAAAGAATACGAATTTATTTTGAAAGAAATTATTTAAATTTTCATCATGATGACTTCTTTTTTCCAATTTTGACTTTGGATGCTGCTGTGTTTTTTTTTTCTTTATCTTTTCAGATGATCCAGCTGCTGTTTCTACCCAACAAGAATACATTCGAGGACGAATGCCTCATCAGTATGGCCGAAATATGGGAAATCTCCTCCACTATTAGATCTGCATATTATTTTCTACGCATCGCAACTCTGATGAAAAGGCTCTCACTGAGGCAGACGATTTTGAAGCAGCTATTAAATCCTAAGAAGCCAGACGATTTAAGCGGTAGAAAAAAGAACTGAACGGAAGAAAGGAGAATGGAATGTTTTTGGAGAGTTGGTGTGGACTTTAGAAGAATGTTGAGTAAGATGACGCGATTATGATGTTTTAATTAAAGTTTCCTTTTGAATGTTCGAATTGTAAATATTAATATGTAAATATCTTTTTTGTAAATATTAACGTTTAATATAAGTCATTTAAAAGTTTAAAAACGGTGTCAGAATTTAATTTACCTCCGAGTTTATTTACTTATGTGTTCGAAAGAACTTTAGAAGAAGAATCTCCATGCTATTATCATTGTGCGCGCGGCAGCGCGCTACAATAATATGATTGAGCGATGGTGCACACGGATTTTTCAATTTTTCTTTTTGCAATAACTAACTAGATACTTATCCAATTTTGATGATTTTTTTTTTAAATGTTCGTCTGACCAAGAAGCACAACATAGCACAAAAATTATTTTTTTTATGGCATGCTGTAGGTGTACTGTAGAGTATTCTGAAAATCGGACAAAAATTTTGTGTCACAGCACTTTTCTCGAAAACTACTAAAGATAAAAACTTAATTTTTTTTTAAACAAAAGACAAACTTTTTATCCCGAGGTAGTCATCGAGAAAACGTTATTTCGCTGGGCGGTTTTTCTGAAATTGCGTATTTTCCAAACTTGGTCATAAATGGGTATATCTAACGTTCTATTGCAGATAGAATGTTGCGGTAAAGTTTATTTTAAAGATTTTGCGATGCTAATTAATCCTGCAAAAATTCATAGCTTTACGTTAAACAGTTTTTTTACAAGATGAAATAAAAGAATGGCAGTCATCAATCTAAGATACTTGTGATCATCGGAGAGAAAAACCAGTTACACCATTCGATTAAGCATAAAAAAATACAGAATGCTTTTTTTTCTCTTATTTTTAACTTAATTTTTTAACGAATTATGAATTTTTTTGAAATTTTTGACATGCTGATTTTTGTCATTTTTTAACATAAGGTACTTGTGATCATCGGAGAGAAAAACCAGTTACACCATTCGATTAAGCATAAAAAAAATACAGAATGCTTTTTTTTTCTCTTATTTTTAACTTAATTTTTTAACGAATTATGATTTTTTTTGAAATTTTTGACATGCTGATTTTTGTCATTTTTTAATGAATCATTTACTGAATAATTATGCACGGTGTCTAGCCCTGGTGGCTGTCAAATTTGATTTTTAATTTTAAATTACGCAATTTTTGGTACCATGCCAAATTTATATTTTATCCATTTTTTTCATTTATTTATATTTTGTTTTTAGCACAATGGCATCAATGGCAAAAATGCCTGGCATACCTGTCAAATATTGGGGCCCTGTACTTTAACAAAGTGTATTTATTATAAGTATATACCGTATTTATTCTAATAGAATGCGCTGTCTAATAGAGCGCGTCTTCTAATAAAGTGCGCACCTTGGTGCTGATTGAAAAAATAAACATACGGAAACGATATATTAGATAAGTAGAAAACGATTACTTAAATGCATTATCGAGGATTCTCATCGATCAAAATAGAGATATTCTATCAAAGCGATGGAGTGGCGATGCAGCAAAAGTTTCAAATTTTGAACAATGTACCACTCCTGTAAACTATAGCGCCAAGGATATGCACACTGTTAGAAAGCTGCTGCATTTTGCTGCAACGCACTCCCCTGCTTGTATAGAAAACGGTTACTTGGCCGTGAAATGGCGCTTTCTCATTGGTTGGAATAGAGATATTATATACAAGTGGTAGAGGGCGTTGCAGCATAATGCAGCAGATTTTTAACAGTGCACTGTTAAAAATTTGACCCATTTGTTGCAGAGTCACTCCACAGCTTTTATAGAATGTCTCTTTATGGCCAATGAGAATGCTCCATAACACAGTAAAGCAATCGTTTCCTATAAAAGCGGTGGAGTACGTTTTTAATAAGTCCGTAATAAATACGGATTAAGAAAAAAAAGAAGCATGGTTTTTGTATCAAACTTTACTCTTGCATAAAAAAGTTCCTGTTTTTGGCAAAAATAATGGATATTTGAACGAAAAATCTATTCTTTGAAAGGATCTATTATTTTATTCACTTTAGTAAAAAACTGATTTTTTTTTTTTTCTTTTTTTTTTTTTTTTTTTTTTTTTTTGAAAACCACCGTAGAATTTTGGTATAGAAAAACCTGTTTAAAAATTTTTTTTAATTTGTAACACCAGAGTATTAGAGTATGTAGCATTTTTTAATTTCAATACAAATAAGATTTTGTTTTCTATATATAAAATACAAAACAAGTTGTGCAGTATCCCTATGGAATATGGAAAAATAGAAGGACTAGTGAAAAATGCTCCAAGGAGCAGTGCAAAAGTAGAATATGATTTTAATTGAGCATTAAAAAGTAATGGAGAAGTGCTTCTGTTAATTACTGAGCATGAGGAAGGATAATACTTTGAAAAAATCATATTTGCGCTTTTTCCGTGAAAACAAATCAGTCGCAGTTACTATAAAAATGTATAGTGTAAAGACGTAACCAGTAAAGATGCAGCTTAATTAGACATAAATGTAAAGGAAGGCGACATAATGCCAGATACCTAGTTCCTGCAGGTATCACATTCATGCACTGCCACCAAGCATACCCTAAGTGTATAATTGCACAGAAAATTGATTTGTAGTATAGTGCAGAGTGAACAGTGCAGTTAACATCAGAGATGTAGTACAGGCTATACGCCGTACACCTTCTGGACTTTTTAATAGAACACCATATACCCTCTGTTTTTCAAGAAAGCTTATAGTATACACATTCTAGAATATCCCTCTGCTTAGAGCATATATCTTATGTTATTTTTATGACTACACCCCTGGTTAACATCTAAAGCACGGTGGAAAATTCTACTAAAGAACCGCAAATTTCTTTTATATGGAAAAAGCGCAAATATGATTTTTTCAAAGTTGGCATTGAAGTGAGTTGTAGCCAAGAAGGGATCCCTTATCCTTCCTCATGCTCAGTAATTAACAGAAGCACTTGTCCATTACTTTTTAATGCTCAATTAAAATCATATTCTGCTTTTGCACTGCTCCTTGGAGCATTTTTCACTAGTAATTAAAATGTTTTATTGATATTATAATTATTGTACAGTTACCGAGCGATATTTAAGCAGAGAAAAAATAAACTATGCAGATATTTTTGAATTCGTCCTCTGAGGTATTATATTAAATTCGTAAATAATTTGGCATTTAAATAATTTCAAGGTTTAGAAACCGCATTAAAAAAGATTTGTAGCTGAAGTAAAGTAAAACATAATAGTTTATGAGTTGTTTTCCTTTTTTTTTTTTTTTTTTCTTATTTTCTGAAGCTTGTGTATCTTCATCATGAAAAGTTATGTTATCCCTATTTTAAGAGGTGGCAATTGTTTATTTCGCTCAGTATCTTATTGTGTATATAAGACTGATATATTCCATATCTAATATATATTCTTTTCCGTCGAATTTCGACGGGTGCAGCTAGTTTATTATAAATGTAAGTAAAGAGGTTTTCATTATTAGCATAAAACTAAGCATTTTAAGATTTGTTGTTTAGTGAAATAAAAATGTATGTCGCCAGTACGAGAACTTTTAAAGACACTCTGTGTTTCATTCTGTAGATTACTTATAATTAACCCTCTCCGGCACACTGTGCCCGGTCTGGGATACCTAATTTTAATTCAAACTTGCAAACGGCACCAGTAGTATTTTACTAAAATTTTGCTTTTACAATAAAAGCTTAAATTAAGGATTTCACAATATCTAAAAAATTCGTTTGTGAATTCCGGTGTCAGTCGATAATTTCTCATTTTATTACAGATTTTGTCCGTGCCGGAAAGGGTTAACCACGCTCATTATGGGCAGGGCCATCGCTAAGACTTTTTATTGGTGTGGGAGAAGACCTTAAATTGCCAAGTCAAATTTTCATATTTGCCAACTCGTTTTATAATTTTGCCAATTTACCACACTTAGAAAATGTAATAGAGTTCTTATTTGTTAAAAGTTTAATAATATTTCCAATTAGAGCTGTAACTTTTGCAAATTCTATCAAAAATAGAAAATATACTACGATTTTTATTAAAATTTTCATTAAATTTGCCAAGTGTAACAACATTTGTGAATGTTTGGGGGGGGGAGGCTCCCCCCTGTCCCCCCCCCCTTAGCGAGGCCCCTGATTATGGGTTCCTCAAGACGACAGAAACTCATCCCAATCTCTTGCACCGTACTTCCGATTGAAAATCAAAATTCTTTCCTACCCGCAGAAAATATAAAACTCATTTTTTGTGTTTTTATTCCTTTACGTGATATTACTCACTTCCTCGTATGCTTAGGGGAACCGCCAGAAACAAATGAACAAACTTTTCGATTGCGTTCCATCGGATTTTTCTATTTTTATATATTCTGTTTTTTTTTTCTCTCGGTTTCATATGCTAATTCTAATGAAATCATCGGAGATTCAAACCAACTTCATTTACAGGAGGAAGTTCGCCGAACTTGTAGAACATTTCGACTAGATATGAAATTTATAAAAATACAGCTTTCTCGTGGATTGACTTAAAAATATACGTTCGGAAGCTTACAAGTTAGTCTTTTTTAGGTGCGTTCGTAATTATGTAAATACGTAGCACCTATAATTGTCGTTCAGTCCGTCCGTCCGTCTGTCTGTCTGTCTGTCCGTCCACATATAACAACGCAAAAACTACCCAACCGAATCTTTTGAAATTTAAAATATATAATTATTACATAATTTTGTCAAGCCATTTGAAATTTTATGAATATCGGATGGATAGATCAATTACAGGGACGATCAAAAGTATTCCGTTACATTACGGTCAATGCGGAAAAATGTTGCAAATGCATTTTAATCGTTTGAAATTAAAATTACATACTTATTACATAATTTTGTCTAGTCATTTCAATTTTTTTGAACATAGGATGCATAGATCAAATACAGGGACAATCAAAAATACTCCGTTACATTACAGTCAATGGAAAAAAAAAGTTTCAAATGCATTTTAATAATATTACACTCATTTGAACATAATGATATTGATATGCATCATAAAGTACATATTATAATATAGATTTTGCATAATCTGTTGTGCAAAAAACTTTTGTTATTGATTTACAAGGTCACACAAAAGTATTCCATTACACAATGAGTATAGGAAGAACATTGTTTGGTACGCATTTTAATTGTAATGAACTATTTATAATTTTATGAGATTGATACATGAGAGTGACATTTTTAAATTCATTCCATTATCGTACGAACGCACCTCATTTGATACGCTTCACGTGCAATTTCCAACTTGTTTATCTTTCTTGTTCAAATCGTTGTTACGTCGGCAAGCAAACTGCCAAAAGAGAGCAAGGAAAATATTGAGGATTTTACGTTCTGTGAGGGCCGTAACCAACCTATGCATATTCATGGGTAGAGTGTTTGAGATTTCGGAAGTCTGCCATTTATTATTATTGCTTCATTTCTTGGATGACTTCCGACCAATGAGATAGAACATGGGGTTTGTATTAGGAATTGGATGGGATAAAATGTACTATTTTTAAAAAATAATTCAAAAACATTTCATGGAAAGCTGAAATAATTCATTTCTTTGTATACATATCATTTCTGGTCGTTTTACTTTAAACGAAAATTCCCCACAAGTTTCAATAGTTTTTATTGGTGGTTTAAATTGGTACTAGAATTTATAACAGTGCTACTTTGTTTTTAACCCAGTGGTTTGTCGATAATGTCGGTGGGGATTTAAACGCAATTCGTTACGCAAATAAAATGATATCAATTTAGGGATCTGTGGGAGGGGGGGAGGGGGGAGGAATCTGCCTCATGAACTTGATCTTTACATCAAAATGGTATGATATCTTTTTCAGACTGATATCATTTTTTACGAAAATACAAAGTTATTATTAAAATCCTTAAATAATTATAAAATTATTGAATTCTAAAATATGGAATACTTCAACATTTGACAATTCTATTTCTGCATGCATATGAGAGAATAAATAATCCAGAATAATTAATAATTTGCAGAAACCGTATGTGGGGTGTGATTGAAATGATACTTGTGTTAAATTAAAAAAAAAAAAAAAAAACGTTGTCCATCCTTTTTTTTTTTTTTTTAACCATTTGAAAAATGGTTGTTGTTTTCGGGAGAATGGACCCGATGATGTTACCACTTTTGAATGATGTTACCACTTTTGAATGATGTTACCACTTTTGAATTTAAATTAAATTCTTTATTTTTAGAAGAATTTTTATTTGAATTTAAATTAAATTCTTTACTTTTAGAAGAATTTTTATTTGAATAGTAAATTAAAATGGTTAAAATCATTGTAATAAAGGAGAAAACTAACAAATTTAAAAATGGGTAGACGGAAATTAACAGATACGGAAAAAGCCGAAGCCAAAGAAATGAATGAACGTGAATATCGCATTCAATGATATTAAACACAGTCAACATGTATAAGTTGCTTATTAGTTTGGCGATTCGTATCATTTGGCGAAATTGGTCGACGGGATAACTGAGTAATACTGTATTTGGTTTGGCGCAAAAACGTCTTTCAATGCAGAAAATGATAAAATCAAAAGATTATTGAGCCGCTGAAAACCAATTACGTGTTGAAAGGCGATCACGAAAAAGGAAGCAATTTAATGCCGAACCGATTAATTGTAAAACATCATGTCGCCAGGGCGACCAATCCACTAGCCATGGCGTTTTACTATCGGTCGGTTCTAACCAGGAAAATTTGAGTGCCAATAGTGATTCTAACAAGCCGGAAAATGTTATAGCTATTACTCTTGATTTTCCACCACCTAAAAAGAAAACTAAAAAGCAATCGGCTTGGGAAAAACTGGGAAAAAACTTTTTTGATTCGATGTCTGATGGACCCATTCACAGATGCATGTGCTGCGATCGATTTTGGTTTAAAACCTCCATCACCAAAATTCTGCTCTGTAAAATCAAACAATATATGCCAAAGTCTTACAAGTATAACAGTATATGCCAAAGCTGTATTTTAATAATGATTACTTTTGCACCAACAATGTTAAATAGTTTGAAATGTTTCTTTCGTCGCCAACTTTTATGCTTGGCGACAATAGAGTGATATAACTTAAACGAACCGTACCTTCAAATTGCAGCATGTATAAAGTCATTTATAGCAGTGGCACGGATAATACACAATAAAACAACTGGTATTTAGCTTAAAATGATAGATGAATGTATCGAGTGAAACATTTTTCAAATGGTTGGGGTAATTTCTTAAATTACAATTATTTTCTTTTTTTTTTTTTTTTTGCTTTTTTGTGCGAAGTGAACTACAAGAAGACAGTATTACTCTTGAATGCATTATGTAGCAAAAAGCTATTATGAAATATTTTAAAATAGTACCTATTTCTTTTAAATATTATTTAACATAAAGTTATTTCATATAATAAAGAGAAATTTATTGACTTCTCTTCATCTGAATCAATAAAAGTATGAGAAAAATAAATTTAATCCTGTTTGTACATCACTCGAAACAAAATAAAAATATTCCAAAAATGAAAAGAATTATTCGAATGATAACGATATCATTTCAAAAAGAGGATTCGAGGGATTATTTTTTTAAATGACACTTTCATTTTCATAACTGGTTTGGAAATTAAAAATAACTTTATAAAAAATATCTGCAACCAAAATCAAAAAGTAAAAAAGGAGCGATATGGATATATATATATATATATATATATATATATATACAAGGTGTCCGAAAAGTCTGGAAACGACCGAAAAACTCGAGAAATACATATGAGATTGAAAAACGTAAATATACGTGTTAAATATTTTAAAATAATTTGACCTTCGAAACCGACCCCCTGGGGGTCAGAGGGGGTCCAACTTTGAAATCTTAAATTATAACCCCCATTTTTTATTGCAGATTCGGATTCTACGGACAAAAATACGTAACTTTTGTATTTGATGTTTATTTCAAATCTTCGTTTATCACGGTGTAATCGAGCATATTAAATCGATACATATTCCCGCTTTTCCAACGGGATTTTCCCTAATCGAAACTGATTGGGCAGAATTTTTGACGTCAAATTCCTCGTCTTTTGTAGGAATAGCGTTTCCTGAAAATCACCCGTGGCGATTATTTCAATAGTGCTACACTGTTAAAAATTTGACCCATTTGCTGCAGCGTCACTCCACAGCTATTATAGAATATATCTTTTGTGACCAATGAGAATGCTCCATAACACAGTAAAGTAATCGTTTTCTATAAAAGCGGTGGAGTGACGATGCAGCAAAAGGGTCAATTTTTTTACAGTATACTTTACTGTGTTATGGAACATTTTCATTGGTCATGAAAGAGATATTCTATAAAAGCTGTGGAGTGACGCTACAGCAAATGGATCAAATTTTTAGCTGTGTAGCACTACCGAAATAATCGGCACGGGTGATTTTCAGGAAACGCTATTCTTGCAAAAGACGAGGAATTTGATGTCATAAATTCTCCCAATTAGTTTCGATTAGGGAAAATCCCGTTGGAAAAGCCGAAATATGTATCGATTTAATATACTCAATTACACCGTGATGAACGAGGATTCGAAATAAACATCAAATACAAAAGTTACGTATTTTTGGCCGTAGAATCCGAATCTGCAATAAAAAATGGGGGTTATAATTTAAGATTTCAAAGTTGGACCCCCTCTGACCCCCAGGGGGTCGGTTACGAAGGTCAAATTTGGTATCACTGAGTAGCTTATTTAAAAATATTTAACACGTATATTTACGTTTTTCAATCTCATATGTATTTTTCGAGTTATTCGACCGTTTCCAGACTTTTCGGGTACCCTGTATATATATATATATATATATATATATATATATATATATAAGTGTCGAAATGCAAACGCAAAATGCGAAATGCAAATAATTAAAACATTACATTAAAACTTTACTGCATGCAAAAATTAAACTTTGGATATGAAATAAAATTACTAGGAAAAAAGAATATTTTGTTAAATAAAACTGAAAATTCATAGAGGGGCAATGGAGATCCCCTGCCCTCTTTAGCCTATAGTGTACATTTGTTCCGAAAAAAGAAAACGTTATATAATTTAATCATCAACTTGTTGTAAAGAGAAAATAATATTAGACTAGAATTTGAGTCATCTTTAATAAATAAAAAAAAAATCAGGTGGTCGTGAAGATGACTATGTTATTATGAAAATAATAACATAATGCAAAAACATTAAAGTGTCAAATATTAGTCCGTAATTGTAGCACACACACACAAAATCTCTAATAGGTTTAGGTGCAAAAAGTCATTTAAAATTAGGGTGTAAAAAAACATGGTTTAAAGTAATTAATTAATTAATTAATCGGATTTTTTATGTAAATCAATTTTTTTTAAAATTTAAATCGCATGTTTATGATTTTTCCCCATTGTTAAAAAAATTGAAGATATCAAGTGTTTTAAGCTTCCAAAAAACAAACCTTTAACTGTTAACATAATTTGTGTTTTTACACATTAATTAATAAAAATAGTTATTAGTTAGTAATTACATAAATTATTAAAACTGCAAATAAAAAGTTTTATTAGTTAGTTAATTACAATAAAATTTTAACACATTAATAGCTTGTAAAAATATTGTAAAACTTAAAATTATTAGTAACTTTATTTGATATTAAATTATTTAACACTACTTAAAATAAATAATTATTAAACAATTAATCTCTAATTAGGGGCATAATATACATTTTTATGCTTTAATTACCAAAATGATAATTTATAATTAAATATTCATTCTAGAAGAAAAAAAAAAAGGGCAGGATTATAATTCCAAAAAAAAAAAAGAGCAGTATTTCATAAGGAAATAACTATATTAGTAATGTCTTAAGTAATACATAAGGTAAAAAAGTATGTGATAAATAAAAAACCATGAATTTTTAATAATTTTTTTTAATTACAAATTGCAAAATACAATTTAATAGCATGTTTTAACAATATCCTGTTTATTCTCAATAAATAAAGCTCTATCATTCGTGTAAGATTTTAGGTACGCGTATTTAGAAATATCATAGATTTTTACAAGATATCTCTGGATCAAAAGCAGGTTAAATTTGCGGGGTGTATTTTGTCAATTTCAAAAGGGCAATGTGTGATGCCTTTGAAAGGTATCTTAAAAGTAATTAATTACAGAATTAATAATAACTTGAAATGAAATAAATAATTTCATTTGTTAGTAGCTCAAATAACAAAACTAACAAATATTATTGGCAGCTCGTTTTGCTTTTGTACTAAGAAAAAATACTGTTAATTGCCTAATTCTTAATTTACTCGATGTATGAGTATGTTAACCAAAAAAAAAAAAAAAAAATTATGAAATGAGTTACAAGCATTCATGAACACATACATTATAAATAGTCAGTTGATATCTGAAATCCTCAAAAATGCTTTTAAGCTTTTACAAACTTATTGTAAAAGCTTAATGAACTTAATGTTTTACCAGACTAAAGAATTAAGTTGAGAAATAATTATCTAAAGCTTTCTTTTTTTCATTTATTTATAAGGGAAAATACTTGTAGAAACTTTCCAAATTATATTAATCTTGGGTTTTAATACTTTTATGGCATTTTAAACTTTTAGAATTTTTTTTTTCTTTTATCAATGATCAAAAAAAATCAGTTGATTAAAATCACAGTTTAATCAATCGCTGATTTAAACCAGCTGATTAAAATCGTTCACATCCTATTCAAAACATATTAAGTGTATCGTTAAACACATTAAATATTTCCTAAACGTTTTCAGCCATCACACGGCCGTCATCAGACGGATTTAAATGTTGTTGTTATTTTTCTTTGCGCTTATTCTGGAATTGTCTAGAAGAAATTATTTTCATTGAAAGATTGTACGTCAGATGAGATGATTCAGATTTATAACGAAACGAGATTTTACACAGGAGATTTTTCCATTCTTCATTAGTAATCTAACTCAACCTATCAAAGTGGATTTTAGTGAATCGAAAATCGTCTTTCATAAAAATAATTACCAGGAAGCTATTCTAAGAGAATCAGTTGAAGTAATTGCTGATAAAGATATAGCTTGCAACGATGCATTATCATACTGTGGAGAAATCATATAAATTCCTTCTGGGCAATTCTCGAATGAGTGCAAAGAAAAATAATAAAAACATTTAAATACAATCATCCATTGCATACGGCTAATCCTATGCAAGAAATTTGTAAAGATATCTCGTCGCTTAAAACTGGATGAAATCTACTAAAAATGTAAAAGAAAGTGAAAAAGCCGTGGATAACTGCTTTTGATTTTCCACGCCAAAAGGCAACTCAGAAGGAGAAACGGGTTTTACAGTAGCAGGTTGCAGAAATGGGAACACGCTGGGTAGAAGTCATAACAAGGGGCATGTTCATTTGATGCATTTGGGGATTTTTTTCTTGGAGGAGGGGCATCAAACATAGATAATTTTTATTTCGAGGTTACGCGGGGTTTCTTGTTTTGAGTTATCCGTGTAAGAATGTTACGTGATCGTGTTTCAACAACTCATTTAATCTTCTGTGATTTTTTTTTAAAACTAATTACGTGATTACAGTTTCAACGAATCATTTCGATTGACTAATCTCTGCCAATTCGAACTTCGGATTCGGAGTGAGTTTATTGTTTCAATTTTGGTTTGTATTTCATTCGTACTGGATTCATTTTAGTATTATTTTAGTTGATGGCTCTTCTGGAATCTGATGTTTTTTAATTGATTTTTGTTTCACTCATTAACATCTGAATTATTTTCTTCATTAAAATTTAAAGTTTAATTTTCTCGCCACTTTTAAAATTAAAATAATTTTTTATCTTATTTTATTAAGGAATTTGTCTCGTTAAAAAAAAGTTTATTATTTATCTTCATATTTATTGTTGTGAAAAGCACTTTTTCCCCACTAAGTCTTGTGACCTAAAAATATGCCACAGGGCATTAATGGGTTAATTTCAGGAAAGAAACAGTTGGGTTCAGTCCTAAGTGCTCTCATAAAATGCCGGTCTATAAAGATAAGTTCAAGAAATTCGAACGGAAATTGGAGGCAATAAATAAAATTTACTTTGAACAAAAAAAAAAAAAAAAAAAAAAAAAGCACATGATACATTCTTTTATAGATTTTACGTCCTTAAAATTTTTACATAAGAGTTGTAAATTATATGTCATTTTATTGATTGTGTGTGATTTTAAAAATAATTTTCAAGTGTGTTTTTCAAAATAGTTTATCTCTATCACGTAGAATCTGAGTACGAAAGATTAATTGTTTGCTCCTAAAGCAATGTACAGAATTCGGCATTTCTTAAGTAAAATAAGAATAAGAAAAGATATTCCATCGAAGATTCTAAGAGATTCTATAGAAAAATTAAAACTTAAATAAACAAATAAATTACTTGCATAAATAAATAAATAAAATACAAATTTAATACACATATAACGGAACTATTCACTTAAAGCACTGAAAAATGACCACAATATAAAAGTTTGCCAAAAGTACAAAAATTTTAGGCTAATAATTCTTAGCATGCAATTAATACAAAAATATAGCTTTTGAAAAATATCGAAACTTTATTTGATTGCATGATTCTTATTTTTCATATGAAAAATGATTCTTTATTGTTAGTGGGCAATCTATATATAGTATGAAAAAAAATTTAATAAAAAAAAAAAAAAAAAAAAAGAAAGTAAAATGCTTTTACCAAATAAATAAATCGAAACAAATAAAAACCAGACTGACTCCCCCATATCCATGCTTTATTTCCGGATCTAAAAAAATTGATCTTTACTCCTTTTGACACCAGCTACGTGAAATTTGAAAAATAAGATATTAATACTGGTGTTTTTGTATTATCTGACGAAGGCTATGTTTGTAGCTGACAGTTCTAAAAAGAATTAAATTAATTTAACATATTAACAAATTTATGTTTGTCATATATAAATACTTTGTTAATAGGCTAATTTTAAGTTTAACATTTTAAAGATAAATTTAGCATTCTATTTATTTATTTGCTGAGGCTAAAGAAGTCTTCAAGAAACTGAAAAGCTTTAAACAATGACTTCAAAATAGGAAGTGTTTTGAAAATTTTCATTATGAGTGAACGTTCACACACTCACGTTGATAAAATTATTTCGGCTGAGCACACTTAAAATGCCAATAATGAGAAAAAAATAGCTTCTGATATTGAAATATCCTCCCCCCCCTCCTCCTTCAGGAAATGAATCGCTCTCGAAAAGGAAAAAGTCTCCACAAGTGATGGAATTTCTCGCCTGTTACAGTTATCGAGTGGCGGAAGCAGTTTTATCTCTGGAAGAAATAATAATTAGATTTAAGGGTGTTTTTAAATCAAAAAGGGCAACTTTGTGACACATGCATTAATTTATTTTTGTTCGGAAATGCATGAAAATAGCAGGGGTTGTTATTCAGAAACTGCCTAATTACACTATTCTTTTTAAACACAATAAATCTTTCACAACAAGCCTTCAAAGATGAGGTTTTTGAACCCATTTCCCAACGAATGTAGAAAAACCGGTCGAAAAGCAGGAGAAAAACGGGTGATCGAAATAGCTTAGAACTGGATAGGTAATTTAAATGTCATAAAATGGAAAATTCAGTTCGATTCGAAATCGCTTCCATAGTCAGGCATTCCAATTTTATAACTTTTTATTAAAAAACGAATTTGTAAATGTGTCAAAACGTTTTGCGCTTGTTGAGCGGAGTAATTGAGAAGAAAAAAAAGAAAGAAAAAAAAATTAACGTTACCTCCTTAGCGAATCTATCCAGTTGTTGAAGAAGGATTGTCCGGTAATTCTAAAGCATTGTGAAATAGAAAGGTATGACAAATTTAAGACTCACAATCAGACTGATTCAAATGAGCGGATATTTTTTGGACAATCTCTCCCTTAAATCTAATTAGTTTGTCATTCTTAGATATTTTAAATTTAAATTTTTAAAATAATTAAATTAAATTAAGTGTTTGCACTCAATTTAATTTAATTATTTTATCTTTTTTTTCCTTTGTTTAACCGGAAGTAATCACTTTTACTTTTGCTTCTGCTTCACTCATGCTAATATAAAACATATTTCTAAAAAGAAAGAAAAAGAAACTACTTTTCTAAAAGAAATAATATTTTTGGGGGGGAGGGGGGGAAGGCTTATAACAGTAACAACAGCCATCTGTTTCTTTTATGGATCGATTCGATTGAAGTTCAGAGGAGGTATTGTAAGAAAATAAGAAATGTACGTAGGATCTATTCACAAAGCACCCAGCAACAGCGAACTTTGTAGTGCTGAGTAAGCACCTTGAGGCTCGTGATGAGATCCTAGCATCGCGACTAACGGTAAATTATGATGATGTAAGTAGTTTTTTAAGAAAGAGAGGACAGATGCGAGCAAGAGTTTGGCTGCAGAAGGTGTGTCCAAAGCCGCCCGCATCTCAGAAGAATAGGGTCGGACGGACCTGCAAAAGACGTTTTCGGTAGCTGTACCGGACTGAAAGATTGCTGAGGGGCAGACGGACTTTCATTGTATAATTATAAGCACCTGTACTATATCAATGTATATATATTCATGTTAGCCAAGAAAAGTTATACATTAGAGATTTCTCGTCAAAGAAGTCACCTGCGTTTGTTCTTGACTCCTAGACAAACAACCAAGCCACTGAAACCCCTTTTACTACATGTATACTTATTTTTCTTTATTTTAAACATTTATACTTATTTTCCCATGAGACACATTTAAAAAATACAAAGCAAACTAAGAAATAAGGTTCTTCTTCCATTGTCTTAACCAACTTAACGTCTGAGTGAAGGCACTGTCGGAAGCGATTCACGCACCGAAGTTCAAACATTTCATTTTATACTTATTTTTTGATGAGATACATTTTAAAATACAAAACTAACTAAGAAATAAATTTATTTCTCATTAGAATATACAATGTGTAGAATTTTCATTAGAAAATAAATCAAGAGAAAACTTCATCGGGAAAATAATCTTCTTCCAAAGTGCCGTCGCCACCGTGAAATGTTAAGAGAAAAAAAAGGGGGGGGGGAGGAGGCAGAGCGAAACTTAAAGTCTACATGGAAGTGTTACGAAACCATTGTTTTGAGGCAAAAGAGGGAGGGGAGAGAAGACTGAAGTTTACCGAACATCTACGTTTGGAATTTTAAAGGGAGGCTTTGTTGATCTGACAAGAAAAATGAAATAATCCTTTAAAGAGCGGAGTTTTAAAAGTAAACCCATTCAATGTCTCATTGGGATTGTCTCTTCATTGGGCTAAATGGAGAATCGAAGTTTACATTTTGTAAAGCGAGATGAAAGGGGTAGACCGCTTTCATTCAATGACATGAAAGATAACGGAAAAGCTTTCACAATTCTCGAAATGTTTTCTATCCGCTCAACAACACAAGACTTTTTCATGAACTCATTTTTGAAGGTAAATGTGTGAAAGAAAAAAACATTTTCCTTGGTTCGATCCTCCTGGTGTTTTTGGAGCTGTGCGGAACGATTGTTTCGAGGCAACTTTGAAAAGTAAATGTCCTGTATTTTCCGAACAAATGAATCAAATATAACAAAAAACTATACAGCTAAATCCATGTACAAGAGCGGCGCCAGAGGGGGGACCGGGGGGGGCATATGCCCCCCCGTCGGGCATACCTTGCCCCCCCATCGGGGTCAAAATTCAATTTCGTCGGGGAAAATATTTTGACTTTGGAATTTCAGCCCATTCAAGTTGGGTCGAAATATGGAGCCCCCATTGGCTAAACTTTTTTTTTTTTTCTTTTTTTTTTTGTACGTCGGTTTCTGACTGAAGTTTGATTCTTGCAATTTGAGTTTAGATAAATCCGAATTTTCGTTAAAAAAAATCCGGATTTTTAAAATAAAAACTTACATGGATGACAACACAGTATGATGCATGAATGACTCTATACATGTTTATTTTTCAAGAAAAAAGATAAAATTTATACTGAAAATTAATCTTATACTATTTTTTTTAAACTACATTAAATTTGTGGATCAGTTTTCGCTGATTTTGGATTTAAGGTCAGCTTTATATGATAAATTTTTGGTTCAGTTAGAATACGCAAACGAAAATTATTTTGTCGGGGTTGTCTTGGATGACAAGTAGAATGCTTCATCGTGTCGTTCAAACTGAGCCTGACCGGACTCGCAGTTTGGACCGAATCGGGTTGAGCCTAAACATTTGTCGTTGTGTGTCGGATTCCAGTTGGGTTAACTTTAATTGTTTCAGGTTCGGGTTGGATGTTGATACTTATGGTTCTTGATGAATCGATTTCTCAAAAGAATTACTAAATTTACTAAATTTATTTTAAGCAGGAAAACTGTGTATTTGAATCTCAATGAATTTATGTATACTGATTTTTTTACTTAAAATTAAAAATTTTTACTGAAGATATAATTGCAGACATATTCTTACATAACTGCATTACAGTATGGATATACTTTTTCATCGGTTACGGTTAGGGTCTGGTTGAGGTTGAAATATTTCGGATTCAGGTCGAAATGTAGAGATGTCGGGCTTAAATCGGGTTTCGGGCAGAATCTTGTGTCACCTCCAAAATTAAACCCAGCGTGACTGGCGATTTCACTCGGACCTGGCTAAAGTTAATATTTTTTCGGAGAGTTTCGGATTGACTTCTATTTTACGAGTCGGGTTAATTTTAATTGTTTTAGCATATGGGCTCGATTCTACCTAATTTCTCAAAATATCCCCAAAATATATTTAAAATGAAAAATTACATTATTTGAGTGTCAATGAGTCAATATGCAGATGTATCGATTTTTCTACATAAAAAATATAATTGATACTAGAGGTATTATTGTAGACTACTTTTCCATTATTGCTTGGAATTTAGATTACTTAATAATTTTAAATATTAGATGGAATTTTATGTTTTCATATCGAGTTTGGATTGGGTCCGGATTGAATACTGCTGGTTTTAGGTCAAAGTTTGTTGAGTTCCGGTTATCTATTTTTTTTTTAAAACTGGTTCAGGTTGAATCGATATAAAAATAATTAGCTCTGGCCGGATATAACCCAGTTCGGGGAGGATTCCGTGCTCGGTAAATAATCCGTGAATTGAACTATCCCCCCCCCCCACCTTGATTAAATTCCGTAAAAGTAGAAAAAAATCGCACTTTAATTTTGCCAATTCTATCCCACATCCCACAAAAAAATACAGAAAAAACACCGATTACCTGAAATACTCACACTTAAAGCAGCATGTTCGTCAAATTACATGGGTGTTCTGGTAGTTGTGTTGCTTAGTACTTTTTCGTATTAGAAACGGAATTATATAAAAATATGTAATTTATATAAAAATATAAAAATTTATATATTATTATTTTATTTTATTATTTATTATTTTATTATTATTTTTTTATATAAAAATATGTAAAAATAAGAAATCTAAGATAAAAAATTTCAAAAAATCTCCTGTCAGAAGGAAATAATTGCTTAAAATATTAGAAAATATTTCAAATCAAAGGAATATTTCGGCATTTTTGAGACGGAAATTTTGGTCCATGCAGATCTCTAACCGGCAGCTAGATCTCCTGCATATCCCGCGGCTAGATCTCCTGTATAACCTTCAGTTCGGGAAAATGCTGTTTCAAATTCAGTTCCAGATATTTTTAAATGCAGTTCCTGCATAACCCGCATATTTATAATTGCAGATCGCTTTTCGTTGGTATTAAAATAATTCCCTTTTAGATTCCCAACTATTTTACAATTTTTCACTTCATTTACATTTCTCTTGGAAATTTTGTATTAAAGTTTTTGTTTCAGATTTAAATTTTATATCTTATCAAAATTTGGAACATTACGTTTTGTGCATTCGATCAATATACACGGAAATTGAAGATATTTTCCACATTGTTTTTATTATTATTTCTATAGCTAAAAAAATCTACTTTAATTTGAACATTTTCTCGAAAATACAGAAAATTAATCAAACTAATGCTAAAACTATCTGAAATCCTCCAATATCTACAAATGCATTTTTTTAAATCAAACAACTGTTCAATTAACTGAACAGCAACGCTGTGTACTAGGTTTTTCTATTAGATACTGATTTTTTATGTATCTCTATTTTCTCACAAGATATGAGAAGTTCGTGAACTGAATCTCAATTTTTTAAAATATCTATAATCGAAAGACAGAAATTTCTTCAAGTAACAGAAAAATCTGTTTCAATCACACGTGCGTTTCGGCAACTTACTACCTGTGTATTTTATTTTTAACGAAATGTTTTTTGAGAGTTTATGAAATAATAATTACATTTTCTCAAAAATGACTAAACTAGAAAATGATGAAAAAAGTAAAACGCGGTATTTATAAACTCTTAAAATTGACGTATTTCAAAAACTATAGTTCGACTAATTACTTTCACATTCATTTCAAATAAAGGAAATTAATATTTAGTACAGCAACGTGTTCAGATTTAACGAAAAAGGATATGAAGAAATTTCAATTTTATACAGGTTTTGTTCTAGCCAAATATGTTGTTTCTTTATACTTACTTGTATTCTTATTTAGATTTCAATTTAACGATGCTTAAACCACAAAGAACAGCTGCGATTCACCAAAAGGAAATGCATGCTCCTGTCTGTTTTGAGTATAGTTTTCAAATTCTGTTCTGCAAGTTAATATAAAACAAACAGGGAATGATAAAGAGATTGGTGAATTTGTTGTTTAGCTTCAGCAAGCGTATTCATGCTGATTGGTTGTAAAAGAATCTATATATCTCACTGTTATTGCGGGAATTACAAGAAAAACACCTGTTGTGATAGGCTGGAAGGATATTTCAGAGTTACATAGGTAGTACTCTATTATCGACAATTGTCCATTGACCACAGATATAAGGAGTTAATTTTTTTTCTTCATCTAGTATTTTTATTTAATAATATCGAAATCGCCTGTTTAATGCCTTTTTTTTAAACAAAAATTATATAATTAATCAGACAGTAATCGTCAGAACAATGCTACAATTACCTTTTAAAGAAAGAATCGGAGTATAAAAAGATGAAATTTATGACTTTGTAAATTTTACATTAGAATTACTATTTCTACTAATTATAAATATTTTATGAGGTCGATCTTTTTAAGAATGTGCGAATTTTAATATTTTTCTGCAGTATATAAAAAGTTTCAAGTCTTTCATAAGAGTAAGTCCAAATGATTTCTTATTTCTTTGCGTTTGTATGTAATTTGATATTTTTTACCCGAGTGATTTAATTTTAAAACTTCTTTATACGTAGAATTCGTACTTTTGTTGATAATAATAATTTAACTTGTGTTAACAATTATTTAAATTTTTCATTTGTATTTTTGCATTCAGTAATACATACAGTAGAGCGCCGATTATCCTGACCGACAGGTCCGAGGCCGATCCGGTTAATGAAAAATCCGAATAATTGGACAACTTTAAAAAACGCATATGCAATGTTTTTAGGTAACTTCATTCACATTTTTTATAGTTTTAGGACACGCAATTGTTCTAATACACATTTCAGCATATTGAAAATGGCGTGTTTAGCAATTAAAAAAAAATAAAAAATAAATAAATTTTTTTTTCTGCAAAATTGGTACAAAGTTATGCATGGAAGTACACATAAAAATTTTTATGTGTACACATTTATAGACACTGTACAGTATATACATTAAAAAAAATCATTGTGATAGAAAAAAGAAATTTTTGATAGTCTTCTGCTTTACAGAAGCCATTCTTTTTGTCTGCGTGGGATTCGCGCGTTAGAAGGGAAACGTCTATGAACAAAAATATTTGCCGATTAGCTTTTAATGTATATCACTCGACAGGTGGGCTGTTATGCTGTGTTTTTCATGATTTCCTGTATAACTATATCTAAAACTTTAACGAATTTTTTTTTCTAATTTCATAAATTTTCTATACTTTCAATAATAATAATAATAATAATAATAATAATAATAATGCTGATAAAATTTGTTATGCATCATTCAATAGTGGTGTTGTTATGCTGTGTTTTTAATAATTGCATGACATGCACATAAAACTCTTTTTTTTTTCTTCAAAAAGTCAAAATGATCATATTTGTAAATCAAATTTAAATGTAATAAATACCACTTAAAAAGGCAGGTACTTTTCTAAATAATTTTCTATTTCATAATACATTTATTTGATTGATAAAAATATGAAGTTAACAAGTGTGTCGTGAGACTGTGGGAGCTATTTTTCAAGAAGTTGAACACAGAATTTTATCAAATTTTATCATATTCAGTTAGTATGGATGACATTTTGGTGTATATCGCCCTACAAATGGTGTTTTTTTTTAAGCTGCCCCTTTTTACTCCCCGGAAATATTATATCTCTTCACCTATTGAATATAAAATTGCACTGAACATTTTATACTCATAAAAGAAAATAAATTAATATTGTCTTTATTTTGGCTTCTAACACTCAATAGTCTGCTCTTATTGCATTATACTATGCCACCTGAAAGTGATTCCTTATCAAATCCAGAATCAATTGATGTAGATTAGCGAACGTGGTTTGCCATATTCCTACTGAATTACTAACTACCTTTAAAAGGTACTTTATTCATTACTAGTTACTCTTATAACTTTCATACACTTTTAAAAACAATATTACTGCAATTTTTCAATTTTGTTTCTATTATCTTTCATTATAGTTTTAATGGACTTTGCTACTTTTTTTATTTATATATATTTTTTTATTTAATCTCTTCTATCACTTGAAAACACACGCTCCGTAATGTTAAACGAATGAGCAGCTTGTTTTCGAATTTCTCGTTTAATTTTAATATTTTTAAGCGATTTTGAGCATAGGATAGCTGCGTTTAATCTTCAATATGACTATTTTTTACTTTTTCGATTTTGGTTGCAGATATTTAAAATACTAATAATAAAAATAAAACAATAATAAACTATTTTCAGTTTCAAAACCGATTCCGAAATTAAAAGTACCTTAAAAAATACAACCGAAATCGAAAAAGTGAAAAATAGTCATATTGAAGAACAAGTTCAGCTGTCCTATACAAAATAAAAAAAAGAAAAAAAAAAAAGAAAGAAAAAAAAAATGTTTAAAAATTTAAACGAGAAATTCGAAAATAACCTGCCCATTTGTTTAATATTATGGAGCGTGTGTTTTCAAGTGAATGAAGAGTCTCCTTAAACGCAGAATATGTTGATTCAAAATGATTATAATAATAAATGAGAAACGAATTTAATACAAATACAATATCTGCTACATCACATACATTACAGCCTAGAGCATTTTAAAAAAATAATAATAACAAAATTGTAATTAAACAAATTACAATGACTGTTTGGAAAATAATATTTTCTAAGATTAAAATTTTAAAGAATAAATTCTATATTTAAATTAATAATAATAATAAACATCATTTTTATGATGATCATAATGAGTCCTTTATTACGTATGCTATGCATTAAACATTAATATTCCTAGACCATTGTTAAAAAAACAATAGTTTATAGATATACAGCTTTAACAGTTTAAAATGTGCATTTTTATTTGATGGAGTTAATCAGACTGATTTCTGATCGCCTCATATTACATACGACATGGATTAAACATTAATATTCTTGGACCCAACATAAACAAGGTTTAAATGAAATTTCAGTTTTACAATTTTCGGAACTGCAAATTTTTAAACTTCTAACCATCGCACAATTTAAATTTTTACACTTTGGCATATAGAAAAAAATGCACTTTTAAATAAAATTTGTTTGAAAACTTTATCACAATTTGCTTTGAAATTATTTATATTTTTAAAGTTTTTATTACTTTTTTTGTCATTGTGGCAACAGAAGTATTCCATTTTTGGACAATGGACCAATCACAAAACGAATAAAATAAGTTGCAGAATTCAACCAATAAAAGATTCAGATATGCTTCAGATTTCCCAGTTCTCCACCGAGACCAACAACTATTTTCCAAATAGTTAAAAAAAGAGAAGAAAAAAAAAGATTAATTATTTTCGATCAGAACTCTTGGTGTAAAACAGTTTATAACCATATCGAAGTAAAAACTAATGTTTTGTAGAAATAGAGTCAAGTCGGGTCAAGATTTTAACTTTTTTTTTGGGGGGGAGCGCTAATATATATATATATATAGTACTAGCTAGACTATATTATAAGGCCAACTTTTTAAAATTTACGCCGACCGGACCATTAATTTATTTTATACGAACTGGGTCCTTGAAATTTTTGCCCACGCAGTTTTTTAGGACCCGGCCCAGCACGCAGGGACCTCTAATATATATTATGAACTTGGCCCCCCTGTCGGGGATACAGTGCCCCCTCGTCGGGCAAATTCTGGCGCCGCCCTTGTCCAGGTACCTCCGGAACATACCCACTTAATTGTAAGTTAATTGGATGCTTGTTGTGGCAGTTATCGGGAACAGACAAACAGACAGTCAGACAGAAAACAAAAAATTTCGTGTCTCCAAAGTAAGCCTTCACTGACAGTTCGACAATTCATCGAATTAAGAAATGCTTTAGAGATACATACCTCGATTTATCTTTTAGAATGATTTTGTAAAATGATCTCCTAGTACTTTCTCAAAATTTAATCGAAGTACTTCCTCAGTTTCAAACTAAAAACTTTCTGTTGCTATTAAGACTACCATTTTAATAAGCACAGGAAAAGCGTCTTCAAATTTGAGTCCGACAGACATTGCTTGCTTTATAATTTGCACTCACGTTATGATTCAGTCATGTCTGATGATTTTTACTGGTGATATTTCATAAACAGAGAAGTTCATAGAAATAAATAAAGAGCATTTCTTTTGGTGTGATACAGCTCATGTCGAAAATTTCCAAAAAAGAAAGAAACAAGATTATTGGAATACAGATATCTTCTTTCAGGCAGAAATTTTGTTTAAATACAGATTATGGGCCAAAAACGAAATCGAAATAGGAGTTTCCATCGATCTCGAGCAGCTAAGCCTCCTACAAAACTTTTCCATCTCATTTTTTTTTTTAAATATCTTAAAAAATATTATTATTATTTTCAGCCCGAAGGCTGGGTCACCTTAAATTCTGGATTATACAGACCATTCATTCAGAAAAATATTAGAATACTTAAATTAAAAGAAAAAGATACAATAGTGTACTCAGGATTGCGTTTTTTATCCACACCCAAAATAAAAATCAAAGTGAGGCCTAATCCCGGAGATAATTTTAGACGAATCCAACTTTTAGAGTTCGCCTTTTACACCATTATACTTTCAAATCTAAAGAGCAAAACAGACGAAGATGCTTCCTAAGACTGTTAAAATAGGACTGTGTAGATCGGCTGTTTTCGTCTCGTTACGAGTTCGTTAAAATCTAGCCCCGAGCCAATTTCCGACTGTACAGATTTCGGTTGAAAAGGAGGAATTCTCCATCGAAAATATATTTTGTGCGAATCGAATATAAAAGCAAAGAAAAAGTTTCTCATTTTGCTTCGGGAAATCATTACTATTCACGCATTTATTTCAGAATCATCGAAATCGTTGATTCCATTCATAACAAATTAAGAAAACGTACTACTTCGAACTTCAACTCAGACCGCAATGTTAATTTAATTATTCTTCCATATTTTCCAAAAATCAGTCATCAAATTTCTAAAATTTTGTCAAAATTTTATTTCAAAATAACTTTTACTCCTTTCAGTAAAATACAATTCTCAAATCTCAAAGATCCAATAGATGATTTATCACATTGGAGTATTTATAAGATTTCTTGCGAATGCGATAAAATGTACATCGGTCAGACGAAGCGTGCCTTGAAAAAACGTTTGAGAGAGCACAGTGCTTACGTTAAAAATTGTGAAATAAAACGTTCCGCTATCGCCAACCATTGCTGGTCCAATAGTCACAATTTTAAATTTTCCGAAGCCTCAATAATACAACATTGTTCATCTATTTATGATTTAGATTTTTGGGAAGCTTTTCATATATGGAAAAACTCTAGTAATTTGGTTAATGGCATGTCCAGTACTCCAAGATTTTCTGATGTTTGGTTTCCATTCCTGTAATATCACTCCCCCTCCCCCCTCCTTTTCTCCTTGATTTGGACTCTTCTAGTGGGAAGAGACATCTGATTGGTCTCCTTCTGAGTGCGCGTGCCAGTTTCTTTTACTGTTGCTTTGCGATGTTTCATGGTCAGTTCGGCTTAGCGGCGAGCTGTGATGCACGGTTTTATTTTACTTAACGATGTGACTTGTCTTTCACGTTTTAAACATTTTAGCACTGATGATGGGACTTTAGAAGTTTCGAAACAGCTGTATGCTTTTTAACATCTTTTATTTCATAATGTTTATTTATTTAGTTATGAATTAAGAACTACCCTTCCGCACCTGATGGCATTTTGGATCTCTGTCTTAATCTGAAAAAAAAATAAAGAAAGAAAATCCTGTCCTACCATCCTTTCTCCTAGCTAGAGACTGCTAGAACCCTTCCGCAAACATTAATAAAAGTAGGTGAATGTCAAAGGGAGGGGGAAAAATATCGCACATCCTCCTCCCCCCGCTCTCTGTCAGGTGTATTTTGGAGGAGGAGTGGGCACTCCGGAATGATTTGAGATCGTCCTTCAACTTCCTCCGTCTTCATCACGCTTGTGGATCGTTTGTTTTCACTCATTGAACGTGACGCTGAGGATGAGATGAAAACAGAATAAGCTCTTTGAAACAAAAGAGCGCGTCTTTTTTGCGCAAGGTTTAATTGATTGAGTTATTTCTTCATTGGCTTTAAATGCTGAAGTCAGCCAAAAAGGATTTTTTGCCTGATGAAAGAAATGTTACTCTTACGATTTTTTTTTAATGATGATGACGCTAATTCGAGAGACTCGATTGACGCGCCACGAAAACAATGGTCGAGATAGAGCAAAACATTCGAGGTAACACCATTCAAACAATTTCAGAATAAATACGTGTTTTTAGAAGTTGAAGAAAGAACTCCAATCATTAAATTTTTATACCATAAAGAAATATTCAGAATAGTTCATCCTATTGACTACGATTTTCGATTTAATTGTTCATCTGAAAGCACCTAAAATATAATTTCTTTAAATACCGGGAACAATTTTCTTCCATTGGAAAACTGCGACAAAAAAAAAACTGTTCTATTTTTAATTAATGTTATTCACTGTTTTGCATCAATTTTAATTGATTGTATTGTTTCTTCACTGATTTTAAATGCTGAAGTCACTCAGGGCTATAGAAGAGAAGGGCTAAGTCATCCCTTTGAGGGAACCTATGCCGCTTTGTGACTAGCTTTTCTCCCTACCGGAATCTCTGTGACGTCATTGCTTTCACGCTGGTCATTGGGTAGTAATCTGTCTTGAAGAAAACACATAGAAAATATATTTTATTTTGTGTACAATTTTTGTATTTCAATTTTCTATGCTAACCAATATTTATAGTAATTCGAATATGCATCATGTGAAGTTGCTACATTCCAAAATACCCTTCGTAACACAAAATGAAGAGATGTAATTTTTCACCAGTTTCTACATAAGAACGTGGAGTTATATAAAGAATTTATACAAAGATGCAGCAGGAAAGACATAATTACCCCCTTCCTTCACCCCCCCCCCCAAAAAAAAGGAAACGAGGATCTGCAGTAATATCTTATTTTAATTGATTGATTTCATAGAATGTATGAAACATAGATTATTGAGATTACATGGAAAGAAAAATTAAAAGAGTCTTCTTTTGTTCCCAAAATAAATATGCGCTTTTTTTTTTTTCCAAACAGGGAGTGGATGAATTGTGGCTCATTCCTCTTTTCTGCTTCTTTCCAAAATAAATTTAAAACAGAAGTTTTCAATCTATAGTTATTTTTTACACTCTTTTATTTTATTCAATCTGTTTTTTGTATGTTAAGATGAAATCTTGTAATCGATTTTTAACCATCTAGAAAAGTTAAAATTAAAAAAAAAAAAAAAAAAAAAAAAAAAAAAAAAAAAAAAAAAAAAAAACGCTCACAGTTTTATTTTTGATGATAATGCAACATTTAAATATTTTCAGAAATTCATTATAAATTAATATAGTAATTGTCAGGCATTTTCCTATTAGTTTTCCACAGGTCATCAATAGCCCAATATTCTTTGTAACACGTGCTGTAACGGTGCACTCATGCTGGGTGTCATTTGTCACGTTATATGCAGACATACTCATTAATTTAGGTTAAAACAACACAGTTTATTAAAATGATAAGGGCTAAAGGAAAGTGGAGCAAGTCTATAATTCTACTCACTGAGAACACTATGAAGAGCTAAATCATACTCACAAGCTTCGGTCTAGCTCAGTCGGGGCACCGTCTAACACTTGACACTATTTCCTGGCTGATCTACTAAACAAATCTTAATTTCACAGCCCGTGGCTGTGGATATTCCTTTATTTCTCAAATAATCAAAACTAAACTTTCTTACCAAGGCCGAGTCTTTAATCCACTATCTGAACTCCTTTCCGCTTTACTGGAGGCCGTAGCTATTTTCTAATCGTCAGCACCTTACTAAACAATCATCAACTTCGTTGTCTAATGGCGGAATACACACAGAGGCTGCTGGCTACTACCAGAAACACACAGACGCTGGCCGCTGGCTGAGGCCAGAAAAACACACGCCACAAACTCACACCCAAGCTTTTATACGCGACAAACTGAGATACTTCTCATTAACATAATACTAATAACCGCGAGCTAACTGCGGAATTCGAAAGAGCACACACACTCTAGAAAGTTAAAGTAAAAGAGAGGATAGATGTCACTTTTACGCCTACAAAATGTTAAATTATTGACGTCACGATCTCAGAAACACTAGAGTGCCTTTATGACTAAAGGTCACTCCCTCACAGTGCAATTATATGCAGGGACCGATTTAAAAATTTGGGAGCTCTGGGCACAGATGCTTACGGGGGACCCCCTTACACCGATGCAAAATGTAAAGTGTTTTTTTTTTAAATAAACTTGTGCCAATTACTGGATCACAAGGTGTCATACATTGGTGCTCTAGGTGCCAATTACTGGTGGTTTCAGCAACTTTTTATAAATATATTTTTATAGAAATACTTTTTCAATTTTTTTTGCTTTTAGTGGGCAAAATAGATGTACAGATGTCCATTCTTTGATTTAAAAATGTTTCGAAGTAAATATCTCATTTCTTTGTAATGAAAATTGAAGTAAGTTTAAAGACAGATTCTTAATGTGCCAATTACTGGGGATGTTACCCTATGCTTAAATTGCGCGGCAAGCGCGATGCGCCCGATAGTCCATCGATTATTCATCTCTGAAATTCTCATTCTCTTATCCTAAGCGTTATTTTAAATGGTGCAAGACGCGAAACTTAAGACATGCGAGATGAAGCTGATGAGTTTTTTCACCTCGTCCTATCCCGTAAAACGTAAAAAATGTCTCGAATCTTTCATTTTAAGTAAGATAGACAACTTGCTTCTTAAAACATGTACAAAATATATGAAAGAATGAAAAAAAAAATGAAAAGGTTTGAAAGTACTAAGATTTTTAAATAAAATTAATGTTTAACATCTATAATTGATCATTTAATCGCCTGTTAAGTAAGCATTATTCATCTTATGGTGATGCTTTCATTTTCTTTTATGCATCGTAAAGAGACAGAAATGACGTTTTTAAAGTGTTCTTGAAAAATAGTTCTGGAATCTTAAATTTTATGTAGAGCGCGCTCTCGCTTTCATGAGATTCATAATTTTGTGTTCGAACCATTTATAAAGGATGACTCCATAAAATGGAGTAAGGTATGTTTGCTTTTAAATGGAGTGGTGTGCAAGGGGCCTAGCGAAAAGTTGTTTTTCCTATGATATTTTTTGTGAATCCTTTCGTACACAGATTCGGGAAGTTCGTGAATTTTTAAACTTAATTTTAAACATATTACGTGTTGTTTTTAGCTCACAGGCTATCATAGCCTGAGAGCTTATGTGCCCGTCCGTTCTGTATGTACGTTCGTGCGTAACGCGATAACTCATGATAAAAATATCCGATCCACTTGAAATTTTGTATGTAGGTATATCCTGACAAGGCGCTTCCCTTATTAGTTTTTGGAGTTCATACGATATGTATAAGAGGGGGAACGGGGGGCTGATGCCCCTCCCCTTAGTTGATATAAATGGGATTTTCATGCAGAATTAAGTTTTCGTTCAAAATTTAGATTAGGATCATTCTGATGAGGCCATTCCGTGACTGTTATTAGGTGTTCGTTGAATAATTATAAATAGGGGGAACATTGGTTCTAATGCCCCCCCCCTTAATTTATATATATGGGTTTTTCAAGCAGAATTTTCAGATTTCGTTCAAATCTCTGAATAGTTTTGGAAGTTTAATGGTTAAGTAAAAAAGAGGGGGATAACTCCTTTTAAATTATATAAATGCTAAATGGGTTTTTATTAAGAATTATCTCATTTGCTCTGAATTTTGGATATAGATTTTTTATATGATAAAGCATGTCTTTGATAGTATAGGAGGTTCAATGATTAAGTATAAAAAAAAGAGGAAAGGGGAGAGCTGTTTCCCTTTCTTAATTTTTTTTCGAACGGAATTAACCCTTGAAAATATAAGGCTTTAACGTACAATTAGTATTTGTAGCCTGTGAGCTCAATGCCATCAGTTTCACTGGGCAGTATTCTTTATTAAATTCTACTAATCCTCTATAAAGCTGCTTGGAAGAAATCGTCCGCATCACTGGATAGGTTGGTTGGTTGCGTTTATTTCGGCCAATTATCTACATAAGGAAATAGGACCTAAAGGGGGGATGCCCTTTGTGGGGAGTCTTTCTAAGGGAACTTAACCCGTATTTACACATGCAAAAACAAGGTTTGGAGAAATCCACGAAAAACTCCGAACGATTAGGCCGAAGGGGGCACGATAAGGTTCGAACCCAGCACCTCTCGTCTAACAGTTTCGAGGGCAGAACCTTGTGGCCGACTGGTGGATAGGAACAGTTGTTACTGAAAATGGATTTTTACCAAAACTACATATATATCAAGCGTTCCAAGACAATGCTGGAATCTGTCGTAAATTAACATGCTGCTCCAGCTGGTGTCAGGGGTGTTAATGAATGCGCGGGTTTGACGTCCTATATGAGCAGATGTTTATTATCTCCGCATTTCTTGCGCATATTTTCTGAATTTTCACTCAATCATGAAAGATTGATCAAGTCTACGAGATTTATTGTAAAAAAATTTTGTTACAGTTTGTTTCGATAAAATCATGTACATTTAAAAAATAATCACAATATCATTTTAATTTTGGGAGAAAAAGTACTAACTAGTACTCATAAGTACCATATAATGCAACGAAAAATACTGACTTTTACCCTAAAATTAAAATGGCCATGCAGCTTTTTTTAAATACACAGATTTTTTTGATTAAAAATATATGTTTTTAAAAAAAGTCGTTAATCTACCACGCTTAATTATTATATATTTATTTACAATATTTCAAATCTAAAATTTCTTCTGAGCAACATTTTAAAGTAACATTTTATAGAAACAAAAATGTCTCGTTGCCATTCACACAAAAGAAACTACAATCTACTTAATAATCCTCCTGTAGTTCACCCCTCCCGATAAATGGCATATGATCCGATTGATGTGACCCCGTCTTTAATCTCTCCCATTGATCATAGGATGCTTTACTACAGCTTTTGTAGGAATCGGTATAAAAATTTAAACACAACAAACGCTAAGTAGGTGTGTCACAACTGGCAACAGTTAAAAAAGTAAAATAAAAATGCAAACCTATTTTTGTTTACATTCAATTCTAACAGATCGCATAATAATGATAAATATCTGTTTGCAAGTAGTTGTAAAATGATAGTTATGGGCTTCTTAATGATTAATGCGCGCCAGATAGGTTAAATTACTGTCTCACATGTTTAGATTACATAAACAATATTGTAATAAATAATTGTTTATCTCGTAAAATATCATTAAAAATTATTTATAGGAGTATAATAATTGATCTTAAGTTAGAAATAAGAAATATCTTTTTTGAATTCTAGTATATACCAGAAGAAAGGAAAATAAATTTAGAAAATGGATTAATTTTGAATAAAAATTTAATAGGAATATATGGCTTCACCATAATGTTTAAAAATTAGAAAGATTTTGGCGGTTATGAATGAGAATTCCCCCACCACCCCTCCCACCTTTCTTTTTTCCAATTTTATTTAAACTGTCACGCACTCATAATTCCAAAATCAGTTTCAAGGTTCATCAAATCTCATTTGTTTTAAAAAAATTGTACCTTACTATAAAAGAGTCTTTTTGGTGATAAATCGAATTTATAAAAAATATCCCGTCCGATCGATTAAAGAAAAAAAAAACCTTTTTATACCTTAAAATGAGAATTTATACGAAATATTTTCATTTTTTTGTCCTCATTGATCAAAGTTTTTTGCTTTGGATTTTTTTCTTTCTTAGCGATACCGAAACACGCATTGATTTTTGGATGAATTATGAGATTAAAAACAGCATAAAAAAACAAAAGAAGCATTTGAAAAGCATGCTGTTTATAATTACTTAGATTCTCCTACACACAATCAAAAATAAAAATAACCAATAAATTCTAGTTTAAAAATTTATATCGGTTTATTTCTTTAAAATACATTTTAATTATGACATGGAAAGAGCGCATATAATATGCGGGGAGAAACCGTATTGATTTTTTTACTAAAATAAATGGGTAGAAAATTCTAGAATGAAAGGAATATAAGGATGGCAATCCATTTACTTAAGAAAAACATTTTTTTTTCCGTCTTAAAAAAATTCTCTGCTTATGTGCTTTATACGATAGAATAGAATGAAATATTTTAAGTAACATTTAAAATGTCTGCAGGATGTTTAAAATTTTAATTTATTAGGTTCAAAACAAGTAAAACTGGAAAGCTGATGCCCTCCAAAAACTTTCTGCTTTATAAATCAAAATAATTGAATAATTTAAATGGCGCTAGTAGAAATGACATCGATTTAGCAAATAAGTGTTTTATACAATGTATTCTCCTATTTAACATGCTAGGTTTCGTTAAATTCTTTGTAGATAGACTATTATTTTTAACACAATTAAACTGATTGGTAAATTTACCATAGGAATTGAATATTTTCAGCTGGGCGAAAAAAAAAGGACAGTCAAGGAACTGAACCCATACTTCATACTCTGCTTACTGGGCCAAAGCTCTGCTGTTTAAGTTAAATGGGCCGACAAACTGTTGACCTCTGAAATTTTTCAAACTACTTTAATAAATTTTTATCTATATTTTGTCATCCCATTTTGACTTTTTTGTCACTTTTATTTTAGGATAACTGGCGGTCAAGCAGCTTAGTATGATGAAGGTTTAAGGAAATGAAAAGATTAAGGTTTTGCCTATGGAAAGTTGAAAAAAGCATGCATAACCTCAGATAAGACTTGTATGAATTCTATGTATTTACATTAGGGACAGGGTGATAGAAGCGTCGCCTATTTCGAGCAAAACAGAGAACTTCAGCCTAAATTGAATGACAATCTATTTCTATCATGAAAACTCCAAGTTTAGTGTTTCGCTTTAATCATCACAAATTTACTGGAGATAGAAGCTTCTCGTAAATCGAACTCATCATCGATAGGCTTTTGCCCGAAAAATTAACCATCATCCATTCACATTTTTCATAATATTTTCGCCATGCTATTACCAATAGTATGAAATTTCCAGTAGTATGAAATTTCATACTACTCCGTTCTACACTACTACGAAGTAGTTCGTCCAGTGAGAGCGAACACAAAAGATCTGTCAATAACAAACACACGGACTCACGGACAGATATCTCAAAAAAACATCCAATCGTGTCCAGGACCTTCTAAAACATGTTAATCCGTCGAAAAATGGAGTTATCTAAAATCACATACTTTCCTTTTGTACAGCAGGAAAATACAAAAAAAAAAATAAAAAAATAAATAAAAAAAATAAATTGACATTTATGGTAATAAATGAAAAAAAAAATCTTTTTTCTAAACCGAAAATTAACTTTTTAAAGTACTTGCATACCTTCCTTTCACATTCAAAAGCCCTAAAAAATAACGTCTCCTTCGTAGGAAAAGTTTTCTTTGCTGTGATCTTTTATTTACCCATCATACGTATATGGGTCACATATTATCATTTCTTTTACGCAATTCGGTACAACTTGAGTAGTTTGGCGTTTTGTATATAATTTGTCGAAATTGGTTCGTAAGCAATTCATTAATAGAGCATTACTATGTACACTGGTGTCCAAAATTTAAGCATAATTGGTAATTAAGTAATTATTTTTAAGTAATGAAAGAAATATGAATCGGAATGTGCTGAAACTCCAGGTGTGTAAACAAAATAGTACGCGTCTTATATTTTCGCAAAGAGTTTTCCCCAAATCGAACAGGGGACCGTCAACAAATTGAAAAAGAACGAAGATCTTTTGGATAACCCTGTCAAAACTAATGTAGCAAAAGCGTTCAAACTGCACATTATGATTAATTGGCTTATTGTAATGTACCGTGTTAATTTTTACAAGGATAGCATGTATACTCGTAGAGAAATTAAGGTTTTTATAAAAACAGTCCTAAATTTTTCCAAGTTTTTTGCTTATAATTTGCAGAGTTCTTATTATAAAATAATGTTCTTTTCTGAAAATATGACAAACATCATTGTACATAATACCCTGTCATCAGAATTTAAAAATAATAAAAATTGTATGAAAAATGAGTATGTTTAGTAAATAATTTTTCATTGCGCATGTGTCAACGATATCAAAATGTCATTTGCATATTGTGTTAGCTAAATGTATAGAGCAACTTCTGTAAAAATTTCAAAAACATAGCTTGAAAATTCTGAAAATGGGAGCCTATAGAATCAACTCAAAATCCGTTATTCCTAAAGGAAGCAAAAAAATCAGGGGTTTTACCTAAATATAGTTGTGCGTGCAATATTGTGTAGGCACTAAACAATGGAATATGGATACAGCTCCTCATCTTTTTGCTTCATTTAGGGAATAAAGGATTTTGATCTCATTCTATCAACGATAATTTTCAGAATTTTTAAGCTATGTTTTTGAGACTTTCACAAAAGTTGCTCTATACATTTAACTAACATAATATGCAAATGAAATTTTAATAGCGTTCACGCATGCGCAGTAAAAAATTATTTAGTAAACCTGCTCATTTGTCATACAATTTTTATTATTTTTTAATTCTGATGACAGGGTATTGTGTACAATGATGTTTGTCATTTTTTTCAAAAAAGAACACTATTTTATATTAAGAACTCTGCAAATTATAAGCAAAAAAACTTAGGACTGTTTTTATAAAAACCTTAATTTCTCTACGAGTATACATGCTATCCTTGTAAAAATTAACACGGTACATTACAATAAGCCAATTAATCATAATGTGCAGTTTGAACGCTTTTGCTACATTAGTTTTGACAAGATTATCCAAAAGATCTTCGTTCTTTTTCAATTTGTTGACGGTCCCCTGTACGATTTCGGGGAAAACTCTTCGCGAAAATATGTGACGCGTACTATTTTGTTTACACGCCTGGAGTTTCAGCACATTCCGATTCATATTTCTTTCATTACTTCAAAATAATTACTTAATTACCAATTATGCTTAAATTTTGGACACCAGTGTATGTTAAAAATATTTAAATATACGTTTAAATTTTGTTTTGGAATTGTAATGCATTTTATAAGTAGTTCACACATGTTTTATTTGCATATATTACATTATTTATATCCATGATGGTAAATATCACGGTGGCCCCCAACGACTAGTTTAAATTTCGAATTCAGATGTATAAAATATTTTACAATTTTATGTCATGTTATTGGACTAATTTTAATTTTCCTTTTTTTTTTATCGTGGTCAGCCATTTTAAAAGTCTATGTAATCACCGCATACCATTTATTATTTAAAAATAACAATAATAAAAATAAATAAAATAAAATAAAGTAAAATAAATCCATGAGAAATGCATTTTGCATGGTAAATCGGATGGACATAGAACGTTCTTTCGTGGCCAATTAAAAATAGCGCTGTTTAAAGCCCGCTTTCAAAAAACTAGTCGTTGGGGGCTACCGTAATACTTACCCATCATGGATATGTATATGAAAATAAAACATGTGAAACTATTTATACAATGCATTGCAATTCATAAACAAATTTAAATATTGTTAATATACATAGTAATGCTATATTAAAGAACTGTTGATGTACCAATTTCGACAAATTATATAAAACGCCAAATTACTCAAGTAGTACCGAACTGCGTAAAAGAAACGTCCTTATAACTCCAAAAATAATAATTCTATTAACTAACAATTAACTGCGTCGGATTAAGCGTCTCATTTCCAATTAAAATATACTTCTGAATTGAAATTTGAATGCAATACAGGGTCATGAAAAATCGAAGAATGTGGAAAACAAGATTACAAATATCTCGGCAATTAATAATCCGATCGACTTCGTTCTATATGCAAAATGTGTGTTATTTTATTGCCTTTTACGTCCATTCATTAGAATAAAAAAATTCGAAAATTTTTATATACCTTTCATCAGAACGAATTTTTCGAGAGTCCGAAAAAAATAGTTTCGGATAATCGAGGTTGCTGATATTAAATAGGGTTCGTCCCATTCTTACATACTAACTACATACAAAATTTCAAGTCTCTATCTCAATTTGTTCGGGAGATAGAGCGTTTACAGACAGACAGACAGACAGACAGACGGACAGACAGACAGACAGACGGACGGCAAAAATTTTTTTCTAAAAATATGTTTTTCGGAATCTCCAGTATCTAAAACGTGTAAATCCGTCAAAAAAATGTTTTCGATTTTCAAAACGATTGCAAGACTTACCCTATACTACGTATGATGGGTAAGTAATAATGAACGTACTGAAATTATTTTCTTTTTTTGAACTTCGCTTATCAAATTCTTCTGATTTATTTTTTTCTTTTAATTAAAAAAATGAATGGAAAGAAAGAAAGTAATATTAAAAATCGACAAAATTCTGGATTAATTCATTTTTTGGATATTTCATGTGATTTGAAATAAAAAATAAAATGATCATGTTAGCATTGGGTACGTTTTATCGATTCAACTCTATCGTAATTAAACTAGTCGCTTGGGGCCACCATAAAATTTACCCATCATGGATATGCATAATGTAATATATGAAAATAAAACATGTGAAAACTATTTATAAAATGCATAGAAATTCCAAAACAAAATTTAAAACGGATATTAAAATATTTTTAAAATATGCATAGTAATGCTCTATTAAGGAATTGCTGATGAACCCATTTCGACAAATGATATAAACGACAAACTACTCAAGTAGTACCGAATGGCGCCAAAGAAATATCCTTATAACTCCAAAAATAATAATTCTATAAACTAACAGTTTACTGCGTCGGATTAAACGTCTCATTTTCAATTAAAATATATCTTTGAAATGAAATTTGAATGAAATACAGGGTCATGAAAAATCGAAGAATGTGGAAAACAAAATTACAAATATCTCGGAAACTAATAATCAGGTAGATTTCGTTCTTGATGCAAAATTTGTGTTATTTTATTACCTTTTACATCCACTTATTAAAATAAAAAAAAAATATTTTTTTTATGCAACTTTCATCAGAGTCCGAAAAAAGTTCCGGATAATCGAGGTTACTGTTATATTCAATGGCTTCGTCCCATTCTTACATACAAAATTTCAAGTCTCTGTCTCAATTTGTTCGGAAGATAGAGTGTTTACCGACACAAACGAACGGACGACATTTTATTTTTTCTAAAAATATGTTTTTCGGAATCTTCAAGTGTCTAAAACGTGTAAATCCGTCAAAAAAATGTTTTCTATTTTAATATTTACCCAATACTACTTATGATGGGCAAGTAAAAACGAGTTAAAGATAGTTTCGTTCAAGCGGTTGTACTGGGTTATTTCTGTGAAAAATATTCTAATAATTTCCATATTTTTCTGCCCATGAGAGAAGAAAATTACGATTTTACTCCAATTAATTGGAAGAAAACTCTTGAGTAAGAAAAAAAAGGGAAAGGGACTATCTCCCTACTTTTAAATAAATAAATAAATAAACATTTTTTGAAAATAATTTCTGCAAGGTTCGCAGAAAACTATATTTTTGGCGCATTTGGAAGTTCTTTTTACACTCATACGAAATACTAGATTCTCTTCAGCACGTTAATAAAACCTATCACTAATATTATTGTTTCGAAGTAATGACAGAAAAAATAATTGTCTAAGCGAAGCGAAGTCTTTATACTCAGAGATACGTAACGATATTAAAAGTCAAAAAAATTCTTTCGTCAAGCAAATCTCAAAAAATACTTGTCGGATTTCGTTTCTGTTTGTACCAGAAGGTACCTATGAAGGTAACCTGCTGAATGCACCTACTTTCAAAAATTAGTTCCAAATACTTTAAAAGTTATATTAAAAATCTGATAAAAAAGCACAATTTATTTGCATACATCACAGAAATTTGGTGTGCGTCATTTTTCACCGGCTGGATATTTTCGTAGGCAAACGAATCAGAGTACATGGAGTAAATAGTTGTCTGAGCGAAGCGAAGGCTAATACACATAGTACGTAACGATATTAAAAGTCAAGCATAATTCTTTCGTAGGCAAATCTGAAAAAAATACATGTCGTATTGCGATTCTAGTTGCACCAAACGGTGCATATGACAATAACCTACTAAAAGCACCTACTTTCAAAAATTAGTTCCAAATAGTTTAGAATTTATGTTTAGAAAACTGATAAAAAATCGTAATTTATTTGCATACGTCACAGAAATTTGGTGTGCGTCACTTTTCACCGGCTGGGTGTTTTCGTTAGACTCCCAAATTTAAGCACATGGAGCAAGGAAAATACGTAAATAATTTTTAAGTACAATAAATTATGCTTAAACTTAAGATACAAACTGAAAACTTTTGTTGTTGTTCTTAATTTAAAAGAAAAAGGTCTTCATTCTTAGTAACTTAGTACTTGAGATTTTGCAATTTTCCGCACTTTATAACCGCCATTAGCATCTTTTATATTTCACACATGCAAATTGGAAACAATACTGCCATGTTTAAATAAAATATTCGTACCACTTGGTTATCTTGTTTATCATTTTCGTCAAATTATTCATATTGACATATTTTTTATTTTAAATAAAGAAATAAGAAATAAATTAGTGAAACATTGATAAAAATACAAATAAAAATTGGCATAAAAAATCACTTGATGATGTATTAAACACATATATCGTATTTAATGCGATTGAATGCGACATTCACAATCATTCATTATTGGCATTTTATCTTTTTGTCTCGCGATACTTTTTTGGTCGACGGAATAATCAAGTAATACAGAAAAAAAAGGAAAGAAACAATAGTTGAAGCTATGAATAAACAGTTATAAATAATAATAATAATAAATATAATATAAAATAAAAAAATCACAATAAGTTGTATATCGTAAAATACCTAATAGGAATATTCAAAAACAACGTTTTCACCAAGTTGGCGGGGAAAAGATCGCGCTAACGTGTAGCTTATATTTTTACACATAAATATGATATCTGTGCCATATTTATGAGTAAAAACAAACATAAACGATCATTAGGCTAGAAATCTCAATTTCTGAAGCTAAAACTGGACCATGATTTATAAAAAAAAAACCAAGGTGAAGGTATTGGGAAAAGTACCATGAAATTAGGACAGAAATATCATATACGCATCGGGTTTGGCGAAATTTTGGCGAAAATCATTTAAAAATTAATTTCTATTATTTTAAAAAGGAAGTAACAATAAAAAACACGATTAAATCCAGATTAAATGAATATAGTAAACTAAATAAACAATTTATTAATAAACAAACAACAATAGCCGAGCTACCATACAATGTAAATAACGATATTTTAACGCCAATTATATAAAAAAGTGTACCATATTCTGTTCTAAATTTTTTGGCGAACTTTTTTTTTTTTTGGCATTAAATAAATTGATGTAGTTGCGATCTTCAGCTTGTGAGGGTGCTTTTCTTTACACTTTCCAACAAAGCTGAAAGTTATTTATGCATTCGGTTTGTCTATCCGCCTGTCCACTCTTTAACATACGTAAATATACACCGATTTACAGTGGAGCATCGTTTATACGACACCGAAGGGACTACCAAAAAACGTCGTATAAACGATAATGACGTATAATCGATTTTCACTTCCAAAACTAGAATTAATTTTGTTTTCACTTAATTTTAATGTTTAACGTGATGATTTAAATAACTTTTAAATTAAACAAACCAAAATAAACGAATAATCTTAAAAAACGGGGGGGGGGGATTAGTAAGCAATTTAAATATGCGTACCTTTATTTATGTTTCACAGAAAGGCTCCTTATTTGCAATACATCATTTCCTTTCCATTTAAAGTTAAAGATAAAAAAACCCGCGTGGCCAACTAAAAGTCGCCAGTACTGATAACAGCTAGAAGGATAGTCTATTTGCAATTTAAAACAGGTCGGGAAAGCTGACCATCCCCGAAACAAGAATGGCCCCTCCTAGTGTAATCTGTTACACGTAAACTGATTTTTCAGACTAATCGAACACCAGCCCACATTTTTATAATGTGGAGTGCATTTAAACACGCTCTTTGGTGTCATTCATAGCTGCTAACTTCCGCTCGTTCGTAAAATATACAAGAAAAATAAGCAAAAATAAACCTATACAAAATCGAAAAATCGACGTATAAACGATTTTGGGCGTCGTATAAAAGATATATTTTTACATTAAAATGAATAGGAATGAATCGGGACCACATTAAAACGTCGTATAAATGTAAACGTCGTATAAGTGATCGTCGTATAAACGATGCTTTACTGTATATGCAATTGGTCAATCTTATTTAAAATCCCCTAGGCATGTTTGGTATTGTATATGTAGTATGTGGGATTAATAGTTTACCTACAGGGGCACCCAAAAGAATTTCATTACATTATGGTCTATTGGGGGAAATCCTCTGCAGAGTATTTTAATGAAATTACGCTATTGCAAATGTGTGAAACTTACATAAACAACTGAATTTCATTACGATTACGTTATAACAGCACATTCAGAGCATTTTAATCCAATTACAGGGACATACAAAAGAAATCGGTTACAATACCGTCTTTGAGGAATAATTTCAGGAAATGCGTTTTCAATTTCTGCATGCGCTTTTAAATGTAACTGTTTTTTTTTAAATGTGTCCCTAATTAACATAAATATTTAGTACCTATAGCCATCGTCTGATCCGCCCATCTGTCTGTCCGCATATAACAGCACAAAACTATCCCACCTAATCATTTGAAATTTTAAATATGTATTTGTTGCCGAATTTCGTTGAGTCATTGCAAACTTTAATAAAATTGGATAAATATTTCGAATACAGCAACAGTCAAAACTATTCCGTTACATTACGTCCGATGGGATGGTTGGTTGGTTAATTGTATGGAGTTTTAGGGCGCAAGGTCTCTTAGGGGACATGCTGCGCCAAGTCAAAGTCAAAATGAGACGAAAAGGTTATTTAAAATAGAAAATAAAATAGCAATGACATATAATAAAAAACAATTAAAAGAGGTCAAAAACCATAAAAAAAACACTTACAAAAAAGCTGTGGCATTTGCTAATAAATGACTTAATTGCCGAAACGTCAGTGAAGGCTTACTTTGGAGACACGAAATTTTTTTGTGTCTGTCTGTCTGTCAGTCTGTCTGTTCCGCGATAACTTCCGTAAAAAGCATCCGATTGGCTTGAAATTAAGTGGGTATGTTAGTGAGGCACTGGGATTAAGCTGTATAGTTTTTTGTAAGATTTGGTTCATTCGTTCGAAAAATATAGAATATTTTATTTTGCGCAATAATGCTTTTCTATGGCAAATCCAATGATTTCCATTTTTTTTCCTTGAGAGAAAATGTCACATTATGATAAATGGATGCTGAAATTTACCGGTTAAATTATTCGTATTGTTTTGAAATTTTCTCTATTCATTTGTCAGATTTTTAAAATTATTACTGTAAATTTTGGAGATTTTTTATAAATGTATTCCAATAATATAAACGAATTTGTTTTAGAGACTTCTTTATTTCAAATGTTTTTATTTCATTTTATTTATTCTCTCTTAATGGTTGCTAAGAAACCATTCATCCTAATCCTTATTTTTATCCTTATATATATTATAAATGTGAAAGTGTGTCCGAAAATTGGAATGAACTTGGCTTCAAAACGAATGGATTAATGTCTTTGAATTTTTGTATATAGATAGATTATTGGTCTGAAATGAACATAGGCTAATTTTTATTTATTTTATTCAAATATTTTTCTTAATAATTCAACATTTCACTATTTTTCAAACAGAATTTTCCATAATATTTTATCATCTTTCTTTTTTCGTTGCCAAAAAATAAAAAAACCGGAATAATTATTTCTCTTCTGTAATTAATTTTCAACTGAAAGGTTTTCACGTGATAAAAAAAAAAAATGAAATAAATAAATGGACCCTATTCTGTTTTTCGGTTCGAGGTTAAAACCCGCAATTTTACCAATTGTGACGTCAGAGGAACACTGTTTTTCTTCTTATATCACGCAGACGATTATATAAAATTTCTTTTACACTTAGAAGTCTTCACAAGAATATAACTTCACACTTTACAAGAATATGAATATTTTAGTAGTTTTTTCAGATAATAATCCGTAATAAAAATTAACCTTTTTCTTTCTTTCGGTTCGAGGCTATAAAATTCAACTTTTTACCAATTGTGACGTCACATGAATACTTTCCATTAAGAATTTTAAAAATATCAATGTAACTTCATATCTGAAACAAAGTATAAATTTTTAAATTTTCAAAAATTCTGTTTTTTTTTCATTTTACGCAAACTATCCCCTTTTTGACACTTTCTAACATGGTCTAAAAGTGTTTACGACTTCAGCATGTCTGTATACCGGATGCCGAGTGCCTGGGGTCTGCCGTCTGTTTGTCCGTATTTCAACTTGAGTAACTATCATGGGATTCATACGAAAATAACATACGTTATTGAGATTTGCTATAGCATGTGTGGCATTGAATATGAACCAGGTAGCAATTATAGCTGAATCACAGGAGCACTCAAAAGGAGACTTTACATTATGATCTACGGCGAAAAAATCATTTGTGGTGTATTTTGATAATGTTACATAATTTTAAATGTACCGAAATTTACATGAATTTTTAAGGTTCACAAGAACATGGTTACTATCGAATATGTTAAGTATAGTACTTATAGTGTGCGTACAGGGAGCTCAAAAATATTTCAATATATCATAGTCTGTGAAGAAAAACCATTTGCAGCGTATATTAATAATGTTATTTTATTAAGGTTATTTTAATAATATTGAAATTGATATTAGTTTCTGAAGTGCACTAAAACAGGATTTCTGTAGAAAATGGGGTGAAAAGGTTTAACATTCTTTTACAAGATAACAGAAAAATGTTCGGTAATATAATAGTCTACGGGGGAAAAATATTCCCAGCGTATTTTAATTGCGTTGCACTATTTCAAACATGATGAAATTAATATACTGAGATAATCAATACAATGATAAATACTGAAATTTACTAATATGCTTGCAGTTAAGTATGATTTGCATCACATTTGTTGTTCATTTACAGAGACGCATAAAAGATTTTGGACCTGTGTCCAGATCTCAGATATTGTATCCAAAGTATGGTCTATAGAAAATGGTATATAGAAAAGATTGCTGAAGAGCTTTTTCAATTATCGTATGTATTTTAAGGAAAACAAATGCATCCTGAAGTTCAGCTACATTTGGTATAATAAAAGATGTTTGTAGAATTTAAATAAATCATGTATCGGACTATACAATAAACTGGATGTATGGTCACCTGGGCAATAGCGATTCCCGGAAATATGAATTCAATAATTTGAATCGGGTTTTTTGCTTGAATAATTTAAGCTTAATATGCGGTCGTATAAATATTTGCACGTAATATACAGGACTGTACAAAAGAATTCAAGTACGTTTCTGCTTATTATTAGAAATTGCTAAAGGTGAATTTTAATCTTCGTTATACTTTTTCTAACTAAGCAAAATTTTAACATTGTATTTAGAATATTTACAAACACATAGATCATATACACAGCTGCAGAAAAGAATGGGCCGGCGAAGTTATGCTTTATGGAAATGTTGGATATTTTTTTTATTACCTAGGTTTAACACAGGATTTTTCTTTCTTTGATGTGGAATTCTGAAATGCACTACAACATGATTTCTATACAATTGGGGTGCGTTACAGTTGTTCTACAGTATAAATGGTTGCAATTTCATTTTCGCGATTGTTCATATTATCTAACACATTTTCCATTTATTTGACTGAGTTCTTTAAGTCCCCTATAAAAAAAACTACCGCATAGCCTGGTATAAGATATGTGTTATACATATTTTAAATTATTGTTAACGAAATGTTTTGTTTAATTAAAGCGTTTATCTTTTTTTTTATGCTACGTGAACGACGTCACGGGTAACAGCTAGTAATGTTATAAATTTGAATGCGTGTAATTATTGAACGCGAAAATTTAAATGAAGTTAACGTTAAAACTGATGAATTAATGTCTTTGTATCTTTGTGTATAACTATAACATAGCCCAGAAAAGAACATAGGCTATGTTTTATTGATTTTATTCATATATTTTCCTTAATAATTGAAAATTTCCTTCTTTTTCATGCAGAATCGATAGCGATCTTTTAGATAAAATTTAACCAATTTCCTTTATCGTTGCCAAAAAAAATCAAAAGCTAGAATAATTTGTCAACGGCAATAAGTTTCAATTGAGCAAGTTCCATTCGAAAAATTAAACTAAGAAAAAATAAATATGACGTCAGAATTAAAATAAAAATAAATAACTTTGTTAAATATTAAACACGGAAATTTGTTTCGTTAATAAGAATTTTTCTGACAAAAATGGAGGCATAATTAGAAGTAAAAGAAATAAAAAAAATTATATTTTTAACAAATATTTCACCTGATAAAATTTGACGTCATAATTGAAATAAAACAGGTATTTTATAGTAGTCGTTAAAAATATAAGAAACATGGATAGCAATAACTCATGAATAATGACGTCATTGTCGAAACTTCAGTGAAGGCTTATTTTGGCGACACAAAATTTATTGTTTTACCCCTGTCTGTCTGTCTGGCCGCAATATCTGCCACAAAATGCAATCAAAACTTCTTTTTTTTTTCGGAAATATAATTGTAAAACCCTAGATTACTGAGTTTACACTTTCAAAAGTTCCTGATACATCAGATTTGGGTGTGGACAGGTATGTAGAAGTATGAGGATAATGAAAAATGCTTATTAAAACTGTTACTTATCCTTATAAATCAAAATGTATAAAGAAATACAAGATATACGATAACCATTAGCAAATTGATAGAAAGTTAAAAATTTAAGTTTAATGAGACTACGGGGGGGGGGGGGGTTCAGGGGGGCGGAGCCCCCCCTGAAGAAATCTACTATGTTATAATAAAAAACAAAAATAATAGATCATGAAAAATTCAGAATATGCTAACATAACTAAATCTTTAATTTAACGCTTTTGTTGGCTGAAAACTTCTTATTCTTATTTTATTCTTATAAATAATTACGTAATTTGAAAATTTTAAATTACAGTTTCCAGGAAGTTGAATATTACCCAAAGTGTGTTTTAAAAAAGAAATGATGTACAAAGTTGACGTTGAGGCTCTTGATCTGCAGATTTACTAGTATAAACAATGATATGGATAAGTGAATGCTTGTTTTCTTGAAAATAAATTATAAAAATAAATTTCGAAAAATTCCGATAGAGGTTGCTTTAGACTTTGAAGTAATGAAAAACTATTTTTGTCGTGATTTTTTGCATCTCATTAAATAGTTTCGTAAACTTAGACTTAAACTTAACCCCCTGACTGCCCGGTAAAAGGGTAAAATTGTAATGTTGTTTTCTCTGTAATTTATTAAAAATATTAAAAAAAAGATGTTTTTTTCCATCCTGATACAAAATATGTTATTATGTAGGGGTGTATAATCTTTGAGAGTGTTAATCCTAACTTAATTTTTCAAAACTGGGTTTTATTTGTAGAATTATATTAATTTAAATATTGCTTATGCTGCAGTGAAACCTGCAGGTTAGTGTGCGAAAAAATCAGCCAGCGGCAGTCAGGAAGTTAAATTTTGAGCTCGAAATCTGAATAGTTGGGAATGGTTAAGAAGCACAAACTTAACTGTGTTCAGAGGGTTTAAATTTCAAATAATTATAAAAAACGGAAAAATTAATTGATTGATTTGCGGTTTTCACTAAAATTATTCTTTATGTCGGTACTTTATTGAAAATGAATTATAAAGATAAATTTAAAAAATGCCGATAGCGGGCGCTTTAGACTTTGGAGTAACGAACAACTAGTTTTTACGTTATTTTTGCATCTGATTAAATGTTTTCGTAAACTTAGACTTAAACTTAAATTTTGAGCTCAAAATCTGAATAGTTGGGAGTTGTTAAGTAGCACAAACTGAACTGTGTTCAGAGGGTTCAAATTTCAAATGATTATAAAAAATAGAAAAATTGGTCGATTCGTTTGCGGTTTAAAATGAAACTATTCTTTAAGTCAGTATCTTCTTGAAAATAAATTTTAAAGATAAATTTCAAAAAATTCCTTTCGAGGGCGCCTTAAACTTCAGAGTAAGCAACAACTAATTTTAAGCATTATTTTTTGTATCTAATTAAATGCTTTCTAAAACTTATTAAATGTTTTCGAAATCTTAGATTTTGAACTCAAATTCTGAATCGTTGGGAGGGGTTAAGAAGCGTAAACTGAAGTGTGTTCAGGAGTTGAAATTTAACCCCTCCCCCCTCTTCACTTTTGCGCTACTTAAACGCTCGCAACGATTCAGAATTTGAAATCAAAATTTAAATTTAAGCATTTGAAAGCATTTAATGAGATTTAAAAAAAATAACGGTTAAAAATAGTCGTAAGCTACTCATGTCTCTCTATCGGTATTTTGTGAAATTTATCTTTAAAATTTATTTTCAAGAAAACACTGATTTAAAGAGTAGTTTTAGCAAAAACCGCAAACGAGTCGACTAATTTTTCCGTTTTTTATAATCGTTTGAAATTTGTAAAATCGTTTGAAATTTGTAATTAAGTAGAACAGTTTGTTCTACTTAACCACTCCCAACTATTCAGATTTTGAGCTCAATATTTAAGTTTAAATCTAAGCCTACGAAACCATTTAATGACATGCAAAAAATAACGGCAAAAAATAATTGTTCGTTAATCCAAAGTCTAAAGCGCCCTCTATCGGCATTTATAATTTATTTTCAATAAAATACCGACATAAAGAATAGTTTTAGTGAAAACCGCAAATCAATCGATCAATTTTTCCATTTTTTATAATCATTTGAAATTTGAACCCTCTGAACGCAGTTCAGTTTGTGCTACTTAACCATTCCTAACTATTCATAATGAAGGCTCAAAATTTAAGTTTAGGTCTAAGCTTACCAAACCATTTAATGAGATGCAGAAAATAACGGCAAAAAATAGTTGTTCGTTAATCCAAAGTTTAAAGTGCCCTCTATCGGCATTTTTCGAAATTTATCTTTATAATTTATTTTCAAGAAAATACCGTCATAAAGAATAGTTTTAGTGAAAATCGCAAATCAACCGACCAATTTTTCCGTTTTTTATGTTTATTTGAAATTTTGGTCCCCAAACTTTAATGATGGATATCTCCTTTGGAAAACGTTTAGGACCCTTGGTTTCCTATTTACTATTACTCGTCTTGGCGGGTTCTATCACCCCCTAGCGTATGTACCATGAGTTTAGGGACACCCTGTATACTATATATATAGATATATCCATATATATATTGATATATGTATCTGAATTTTGTCATGCTGTAACTCTCGAATTTATGAACCAATTTGGATGAAAATTTTTATGCATATAATAGGAGTACTAGAGGTCTGCACGGGCCGGGCCTCGGCCCGAAGCCCGAGCAGGCCCGGCCCGATTTCCAATACTGGCATTCGGGCCGGGCCGGGCTCGGGCCTTACTTCTGAACTTTTTTTTTTTGTTCCAAAGCGATTTCGTCTTTGGAAATTTTAGCATATACCGCTTTTTCGATTTTTTGTCTCCATTACAGGGAATATGGATTAATAATACTAGTGATAACTGAAACATTTACATACAACAAACAAAGATTCATTTAAAAGCATAAATATCGCAGCCTACGGCACTTCTGCATAAATGGAGATTATAAACATGGGAAAAAAAAAGACTAATATAATTTTTTTGGTCAGAACTCTTCCATAAGATTAAAGATCAATGTTCTGTAGAAATTCACTCGAGCCGGACCGGGTTCGGGCCGAAATTTAAAAATTTTTCCGGATCGGGCCGAGCTCGGGCCGAAATTTTATCTTTCGGGCCGGGCCGGGTCGGGCCGATGTTTTTTTCGTTCGGGCCGGGCCGGGTCGGGCCAATATTTCTTTCGTTCGGGCCGGGCCGGGCCCGGGCCGAGATTTTAACTTTCGGGCCGGGCCCGGGCCTGGAAATTTCGGCCCGTGCAGACCTCTAAGGAGTACTATTGTCTCGACCGAGTTTGTTGGCCAGCTTCAACCGCTATCTTGTTTCAAAATGGAAGCCATTTGAATTTGTGAATACACTTGTGGAATTTTTTATGTTTTCTAACTTTTTCTTTAAAAACACCTATGTTGTTAAATTGCACTGTTACTGTTTAAAATATCTTTTATGTTTCTAACATTCTGTTCAAAATGATTAAGAGTTTGCATTTTGTGAAACAGAACTTTTCCTATAAGTATACAAAGTTAAGAAACATTAAAAAAAAAAAAAAAAAAAAAAAATCAAATGGAAGCTATTTTGAAACAAGATGGTGGATGAAGTTGGCCAACAAACTCGGTCGGGACATTAGTACCCCTATTATATACATAAAAAAATTCATACAAATTGTTTCATAAATTCGAGAGTTACAGCGTGACAAAATTCACATACATATATCTATAAAAAGCATTTATATATATGGATATATCTCTATATATAGTATATATATGTAAGTCAACATTTGAACAGAGAGTGGTTTCGGGATCTAGGGGTTATGATCGACGAAAATATAGCAAAACTTACCGATGGGCTTTCCCCGGAAGGCTGCATTAGGTAGGTTTTTTTTAACTTTTTGTAATGAAAGCTACCTAAATGTGTCCACAATTTTGGCCAACACCGTGTGTATATGTGAAAATGTTGCGGCGAAAATAAATTTCTGCAGAAATGAAACGGTTACAAAATTCAGAAAATCAGTGGTTTTATAACTTATTTGGAACTAAAGAAAGAGACCCAAGATAGACGGACATTTCATCGCTCCCGCGCAATAAAAATGGCTTTCAGATTCCGACAGTGACAATAGGAGAATGGAAGCTCTAATTTATGGTGTAGCTACAGCGGCAGATTTTACTAACGTTCCTGTCCGGTGCTCGGCCATCTATTACGTCACATTCCTCTGTCGAAGAGAGATTATATTAGACATCTCACCTCGAGAGATTCATTGAGCTTTCGCCAGCAAGAATTTGTACGGAAAATGTGAAATAGAGGATGGGCATATTCTGAAGATATAACAATAACAAGGAACTTAACTATAACAAGGAAGATAAAATCATGCATCATTAATAGAATATGCAATATTTTCCAATGCATTCAGAATTAATGTAAGAAAACTGCACCGTTTAAAAAACTAAAATATTGTTTCTAATTAACTTCTATCGAAAGGATTAACACACTTTAAAATTCAGCTTTAGCTGTTCCCATCTGCAGTCAGAGAAAGATCCAATTATTTTGAGAAGCTCTGTATAAGATGGATAGATTTGTATCTATTAATTAAATGAATGTCAAACCTGAGTTCATTTAAGAAATGTGTATACCTGAATCGAAAGTTTCCCTTTCAGGAATTTCTCCAATGATCTAACGATGAAAATAGTACATAATTTTTTTCTGTAGCCTAGTATATAGAATAGGTGTAGAATATATAGACAACAAGTAAAAGGCAAAAAAATTAGTTAAATTCAAAAGTGCAACGAATTTAAACGAATCTGAATTTTCACGTCAATCGTACAAATGTGCTATAACTAAGTTTTAAAAATATTTAAATCTCGATGTACTGATAGGCAGTACTTCGGATACAATGCAGTGGACGAAATTTTATGTGCGTCCCTGTAAATACTATATGCTTTCTATTATAGAGAAAGTAACTTGTGTTTAAACCTCAGCGACGTATATCCCTTTCATAAAATGTGACATAGTTTAATAGAATTAAAACGAGCCCCTAACAATGTTTCGCCCTATACCATTATATAAAGTAATACTTTTGTGTGGTCCTGTCAATGAATAACAAATATTCTTTGTACTACACATTGCCCAGAATGTATGTTTCATTATATACTTCAAAGATGCATATCCATTTTATTGTGTTCAAAAACAATGTGAATCATTAAAATGTACTTCAAACTGTTTTTTTCCCATTGGCCGTTTTATAACGGAATACTTTTGATGGCTCCTTTCATTAAACTATGCATCCGATTTTCATAAAACTTGAAATGACTCGACCAAATGACGCAACAATTGTATATTTTAAATTTTAAACGATTCGTTTGGGTAGTTTTTTTTCTCTGTTGTATGCGGACAAATGGAGGGACGGACCGAACGACAACTATAGATGTTACGTATCAACATAAATACAGATGCACCTAAAAATAAACCTCGAACAATTGTGACTCAAAGACAGTGCTGTAAACGATTTCTTTTGTGTATTCCTGTCAATGACGGGCAAATGGTATGAACGCCACTTTCGATCGCAGTCATTTTGCACTGAAATATTCAGTGATTTACCGTATTTACTCGTGTATAAGGCGCATTCCTACTTTACAAGTAAAAATGGCCATTTCTTAAAATCTCGTATATAACGCGCACCATAAAATTGATACGCTAATGAAGAATGACCAAATGAATTTCAGTATAAAAAAAAAGTCGAAACAAACATTACACCAAACCAGAAAACAAGACGAAAATGCATTTTTAGACTTCGGGTTGTAAGAGAATGACGGGAAATACGAATGAGTGACGGTAAAGAGAATTGCTAATCAGCGTTTAGATAATGTCATTAGCTCTGTTGTATAAAAACTGCAAGGATTTGAAATAAATATGCAGTAATACTTCAATTAAGTAACAGTTTCCGATTTTTAATAACTTCTTTGAATAATTTCTTGTTTCATATGTATATCGTTCGACTGCATCCAACAGTAAAAATATATTCCGTGTATAAGGCGCACCTAGGAGTTTTGTCCCAATTTTTGAAAAAAAGTGCGCCTTATACAAGAGTAAATATGGTATATCTATTTGAATCCATTTGGAAAAGCGCAAGTACTACTTGAGTAGTTTGGCGTTTTCCGTAATTTGTCGAAATGGGTTCATCAGCAATTCATTAATAGAGTGTGTATTAAAAATATACGTTTAAATTTTGTTTTGGAATTACAATGCATTTATAAATAGTTTCCACATGTTTTATATTAATATGTTATATAATGCATATACATGATTAGGTAAGTATTACGGTGGTCCCCAACGACTCGTTTTTTTAATGCTTCGAACATATTGTTAATTTCACTTATAGGAATATGCACTACTTTAAAAGTTTGGATGTAATCCAATTTCATTATGAAGATTTCTGCAATTATGTGTTATTACTATAATAAACAAGTTGGAAATTTCACGTGAAGCATAGCAAATGAGGTGCGTTCGTAAGATAACGAAGTTTCAAAAATATTCAGATCTTGCTGATATAGTAGAGCGTACTTCGGATACAGTATAGTAGTCGAAATCTTTGTGTTTCTGTAAATATGCAGGAAGTACATCAGCAACGTACCTCAGCAACGTACATCTTATTCATAAAATGTGAAATAGTTGAATATAATTAAAACACTTCCCAAACAATGTTTCCCCGTATAACATTATGTAGTGGAATACTTTTATGTGGCCGTGTAATTTAATAATAAAAATTCTTTGCATCACAGATTGTACAGAATGCATATTTTAGTATATACTTCATAGATTCATGCCAATTATATTATGTTCGATTAAGTGTAACATCATTAAAATGCACTTGAAACTTTTTTCCCATTGACCGTAATGAAATGGAATACTTTTGATTGTCCATGTAAATGATCTATGCATCCGACTTTCATAACATTTGAAATGACTCGACAAAATTACGTAATAATTATACGTTTTAAATTTCAAACGATTCAAATGCATTTGAAACTTTTTTCCCCATTGACCGTCATGTAACGGAATCCTTTTGATTGTCCCGGTAATTGATCTATCCATCCAATTTTCATGAAATTTGAAATGACTCGACAAAATTATGTAATAATTATGTATTTTAAATTTCAAACGATTCGGTTGGGTAGTTTTTGCGTTGTTATATGCGGACCGACAGACAGACAGCAGACGGACGGACTGAGCGACAACAATAGGTGCTACGTATTTGCATAATTACGAACGCACCTAAAAAGGCTTACATTTCGCGATAAAAATTGCTTGCTGAATTATATCTGATACGTTTTTTAAATTGTGTTTTCTTTTATGCTTTTCCTGCATAACCTTCTTTTGCTTAACCGTTCTTTGAAAAAGGTTTTATTATATATATTAGACTAATTTTGCAAAATCGAGTCACCCGCGAATCAGCGTTTTTACTATATTGGTTAGAAATTTATTTATATTTGAAAAAATTTCGGACGCCGGCCGTATCAAATTATAGAAGATTAGACAGATTTTGAAATTAGTGGTTATTAAAATTATGGTATTTTACAATTAATCATATCAACAAAAGAACCTTTGTTAACATTCATTTTTTATCTCGAACTATTTCACTCTCATTATAAAAAAAAAAAAAATCAATGTAGGGAAAATATTTTGATTCCAATGGTGGGAAATGGAACATCGTTTCAACTTATCATTTCAACCTAGACAGGATAAAATTACATCAAATTTCGATTATTATAAAGAAAAGTGTCTTGATGCACACCCAAGAAGCTAAACTTAGCAATAAATTAAGAGTTTCTGTGTTATTTTCACAATAGATGGTAGACTAATTTACTGTTGAATATAAAAGAAATAGTAAGGTTAGTCTGTGCCATGCTCTTTAGAAATGCTCTTTAGAAATATGCTAATTGAATCTTCGGTTTAAGTTTTCAAAAAATGCATATAACTAAAACTTTGTTCTTCATTGTCAGTTCTATTTAAATCATACATATTTATTGGTAATATATTATCTATAATTAAATCGACAAGAAATTAACATTAAGTTTTTTTTTTTTTTTTTTGGCATTTGTCTCTGGCAAATATGGAACAATATTGGTGCATCAGTTTTAAGGTTTCACGTCAATCATCACAATGGAGTCGATTATAGATGTTTAGAAATATTTTGTTTGAAGCAAGAGGTTTATTTTTCTACAAGATTAAGTCATCGAATTTAGCTATGCGTAAACAATTACATGATTGCAAATGGCCTGTAAAGTAAAAAGGCACGAAAATGATGTCATTTAATTATTATTCAAAAAATTCAGCTTTAAAAATGCACTTTTTTATATTTCATTTTTTATTTCTTCACATAATAATTTCCTGAGGAGAAATTTGAATACAAGAATGCATCAAACGCACATACATTAAACATGACCGAGTGTAATTCGGTAGCCTTATTACGATCTCCATTGTTGCGCAGCCTGAACTGTTGATCCAATGAAAACAATCCCATCTCACCGCTGACAATACCGAATCGTTTTACTTTTTTCGTCCTCTCATCACTTATCCATTAAAGATTCCGAAAAGCACGAGAAAAGGCTGATAAACGCCCCCCCCCCCTCAATGTCATTTGTTTTAACCGTTTACACGCCGAATTAATATCGCAAAATAATTATAATTTTGTTTTTCCTATATTACAGCTTCAAATGTTTTAATTTATGTATACACATTTAGAAAATAACACAAAAAATGTTTCTTCAAATTTTTGGCATTTTTCATTTCAGTGTTCGTATTTTGGAACATGATTATTGATTATGGAAATAAAACAAATTATTTCCCGCTATATGCTATTGTATATTGTTGGTGAGTATTTTCCCGAATTCCAAAAACATTTAGATTCCTAGCGGTCAAATGTAAGTAATATAGAGAAAACGATAAAAGCAAGTAATGTATTTTTTATGCAAATTAATGAATTTACATATTCTTCATACCTATGATAAATGCCTAAACATAAATAATTTTTTTTTCAAAATTTGAAATCAACTTTATATTTTATAGGAAAAATAAAGACATCGTTATTATGTTGGAAAATATATGTTTTGTATTACAAATAATGCCATGTTTTCATTTGGGAACATCGGCGTTTAAACGGTTAAACTTCTCTCTTTCTCTCTTTTGAAAATTCCTCTCATTGGGGTGCGGGCTAATGACTGTTGCGCCATTAGGCGAGCGCTCCCTTTCGATAACGTCTTCTGAGTCGGAGCACGTTTCTCCTATTTTTCAGTCGGGTGTTTTCATGCTTCATGAAGGCATCTTTCACAACGAACCTGTTGAGAGGAGAGCCAACGCACTGAGATTATTGGATCTGGCAGACTCTGTTATGGGAGGATGAATATAAATTGGATAGTATTTTGTAGCATGAAAGATGCGGGAGGAAATCACACGACATGAGAGAGAAAGGTTGTGCGGAAAAATGTTTTCATTCTCGCTTTCTCTCAAGTTGTTTTCTAAGATGAATTAAGAATGCAGTTTTGGTGAGTTATGTATTGTAGATGCCACGAATTGACTCCCCTCGCGATGGTTGTCATTACTTCGAGCATGTTCTTACTTGTACAAACATACTTACATTTATCCATCTTTTATTTTTGCATACTTTTTGCTACCTATTTTGTCAACTCATGGTATTCGTTGTGCTTTACAACGCACACAACGTTCTTACATAATATTCATAAAGATATTTCAATAGCTATGCCATACTTATACATGCAATAGCATCCGTACAGTAGTAATAACAAAGCAATGGCTGCCAGGGGTTCAGGTTAAAACACACTAGAAATATCTAAGCCTTATTGGAAATTCTCCCTTTTCATGTGGTTCATTCGGTCATCGGGTCATGTTTGCCCATTCGCAATTATAACCATTGGACATAGGTGTTTTAAAATGAAGATTAAATTTATCTACCGTAATTTCCAGCGTATAATCCGCAGCTCATAAACTCTGCTTCGACACAGAAAACTTATTCAGTAATTGAAGACAAATATATACCCCGCAAATATATACTGCATTTGAAAAATTGAACACAGTGTTCTCACTTCTTGTTCACTGAGAAAGCACTTTCGCAGAAAGCACAAACTTCATTGTCTTTCTCTGTTATATATCTTCTTTTTTTTTATTAATCTAAATTTCTGCTCCTTCCTCCTGTTTTTTCTTAAGTTTTCCACCATCAGTTTTCTTCACATTTATTGCAGCTGATTTTGAAGTGACCAACAAAACTTTTTCGGAGGTCATCCAGTAATAAGTGTCGCTTCTAAAAACTTGCGACCACAATTGATTTTTTCTGTATTGCGAAATTGGGCTAGAGCTATCTCACAAGGACTCGCCGATTTCGAAGTTGTGGAGTGAGTCTTACACTCGTATTCATCAACTTCTTCAGCATCGAGTTTAGCCAAAAACCTCGGTCGAACGCTCAAATGGTATTCACCTTCAATCCTGATTGGACGTCTTCTTGATAATGTTCAATCAAATGTTATCATGAATTTCAATTGAGCGTTTGACCGAGGTGTTCTAGGTTGAGGTAGAGGATAAATACGAGCATTAGAGACTCCAGTGGTGAGGCGGTATGGAATTGTATATCCTCCAGTGGTCTCATATGGTTGGAGTATCGGTATGTGTCGAGTCCACAACTACTGTTTGTCTTTTATGCTTCAGTCTGAGTGGTTTTGAAATCGCCGTCACTAAATATGTACCTAAGAACTTAAAAGGCATTTTAAAAAATACATATTTTCTTCTGTAAAGAATAAATTTCAGCTATTGTTAAACAGTTTACAGCGATCTCTCCTGTTTCAACTCAATATTGTCAAGTTAGGCTTTTTCAAATAGTTCCATCCTATCATATGCCACAATACGTTTGCTTGTATGGCTTAAATACTTCCACTTTGAGCTGAAAGGTTTTATCTAGAGGTTGTGCGTGGAATGAGGAGACTGTCAAATGGCTTAGCCTTGGCTATTATTTCAAAATTTTGAACATGATTACCCAACCAAAATAAGCAAAACAGTTGCGTTCTCCGTCGACTCGATTTCCTCAGTGAAGTGAGCAAATTATTCGGAGAACAGGCTGCTTTAAATCCACCCGGAAGGGTGAGCCTTCTTAACAGAGCCAAAAGAAGAACCCTTTATCAGAATGTCGCATCCCTAATGTTTTCCAGACAAAAAATCACAAAGAATGGAACACAATGCCCGGCAGCATTCTTATTTACAGGCATTATAATAGTAGGTTCTCTTTTTGCTGATGTTAAACTTACTGTTTATCTCTTGCCTTTCAGTTTAACAACATGAGCAACTTTGAATTATGAATAAATCTGTTTCATCCACGTTGTGAATTCTATTAATTTATTTTTTGCTTTCGGAAGCTTCTTCCAATAGTCGTAAGAAATTATGCAATTTTTCCTTCGAGAAATCAATGGCTTAAGTTAAAGGTATTCAGGTTGGCATACTGCGAGAGATGCCGCGCTGGATATCGTCCAGGTAACTCAATCAATCGAGCATGTGGGAGCTTGTCATTGACCTGAGTTTTAGTCCTGGATTGAACATTTTGTTGGTTTTAGGCTTAGTTTACACCAAAAATGAATAGAATTGAAATTACTAGACAGTATCTCAATGAGTCTTAGTTTGTGGTAGCAACCAACACCACTTTCAGCAACTTTCACTTTTTTGCAAGTGGGGTTTTTTTTATGCATTATGTTTTAAATTTCAGAGAATATGAATCTTTCAACATTATAAAAAATAATTACAAATATAAAATTAATTAATCAAAATATAATTATAAATACAAATGCAATCATTAAAAGTATTAATAATTACAAAATGTAGTGAAAATTCATTAAATCTACAGAACTGTATTATCTTAAATATTGCTCATATTGCAGTGAAAGCTGGAGCTTAGTGAACGGAATAATACGTGCCAAACACTTAAAGCCCCAACGAGTGGCCGAGAGGTTCTGATCTCTCAACTGATAGACGGCAGGTGCGGGGTTCGAACCCAATCGCGGCCGTCGGCCTAAACGTTCAAAGTTTTCGTGGTTTTCTTCGAACCTTGCGTAAATATGGGTTAGGTTCCCTTAGAAAGACCCCCACGAAGGGCACCCCCCCGGGCCTATATCTCTCGGGTACATAATCAGCCGACATAAAATAAACCATAAACTGAACACTTAAAAGTTTCAAGATTTTTTTAAGGAAAAATAAAAAATACAAAAATACAAAACTTTGTCTATTGATGTACTATAATTATGATGCTGTTCTACATCTATATTATAAAACCCAAACGTATCTGTGTCTAACGCATACGTCATGTTTTGAATGGCAACACTTTCCGATGAAATTCCGGTTTTGAAATTTTCGCTATTACAAATTTTTAAACTTCTGGTTATAGCATGTATTCAATCTTTACATTATTGTATAGAGAAACAAAATGCGCTTTTAAAAATAGTGTGTTAGAAAACAGTATCTCAATTTGTTTTTGCGATATTAATTTTTTTGTAGTTTTTAGCTCAATTTTTCTAATGGTGGCAACTTTATGTGGGAAATAAAGGAAAAAAAAGCCATAAAAAAAAAAGAAAAGAGATGCTGTTTGGTGGCTGGAGATGATGCCAAAATGTAACTCTAAAATCTGCTGCATTAGGTTCAAACACAATCGCGTGCTTTCGCAAAAGAGGAAAAGTATTAGCAATACAGTTTTAATTCATACAATGAAATGCTATTTTAGGGTGCATAAATAACAGCAGATCTTTTTCATTTAGAGAAAAAATGCATGACTGATGTTAAAGAATTCGGTCTCTGTTCCCATGTGATTGTTTTGTTTAAGCCGAATAAGAAATTTAAATTGGCAGAATAGCGCGCATCAAATCGTTTTTATCGCATACTGCACCTCCATCTATATCTTTTCTCCATGAAGAATAACAAATCCCTGCATATTTTTGTAGCCATTTTTTCATAGCAATTGAAAAAAAATTAAAAACCTACTATGTCAAAATATCGTCGGCTCTAAAACCCGGTGGATGTTGTTGGTTTCATTTCGTTTTTATCTATCCATTTAATGGGGGGGGGGGATTTTAGTTTGTTGCAAACTTACTTTACAAAAGATACATTAATTAACTCTTACAAAAATGTATTTTCAAGAATATATGTGTGTCATATTTTCTTAGATGGTTTTAAAAGCTAAAAGAATGCAATTTTATTCTTTGGCAAAATCTTTGGCAAATAACTCCTGTCTTGCATCTGATACGGCAATACCGAATTCGATAATTTTCAAAGCTTTATATGATTACATAATTAATATGTTTCATATAAAAATGTTGCTTGGAGTTAGTTGTCAACTTAAAAAGCATATTACATAGGAAAAATGTATTAGACTTTTCAATTTAAAAATTTAAAAAGTTTTTCACCTTTACGTGACCCGGGAACCCTGGATTCTGTGCACTAGTATATACAAAAGTAAAAGAAAATAATATAAGCGTCATTTCAGTAGTATTATAAGACAGCCATTTTAAATATTAGAATTGCTTTGATACATTTCCACGCCTGTCTAAAATTTTGGGAACTCCTTCGAACACATTTTCTGTATTTATAAAACGATTTATGGCTTTTCCATATTCTTTTACTGAAGTGAATGGAGGTTATTCCATAATTACAAGAAAAAACAGCCTCTTGGAAAAAAAAAAAGTTATTCATTTATAACAAGTTGGAAATTGCACGTGAATCGTAGCAAATGAGGTGCGTTCGTACGATAACGAAGTTTTAAAATATTCAGATCTTGCTGATATAGTAGAGCGTACTTTGGATACAGTATAGTGGTCGAAATCTTTGTGTTTCTGTAAATATGCAGGGAGTAAATTTTATTATACTTCATTAACGTATATCTTATTCATAAAATATGAAGTAGTTTAATATAATTAAAGTCCGCCCCAAACAATGTTTCCACGTATAACATTATTTAGTGGAATACATTTGTGTGACCCTGTAATTTAATAATAAATATTCTTTGCATCACAGATTGTACAGAATGTATATTTTAGTACATACTTCATAGATTCATGTCAATTCTATTATGTTCAAATGAGTGTAACACCATTAAAATGCATTTGAAACTTTTTTCCCATTGATCGTAATGTAACGGAATAGTTTTGATTGTCCCTGTAATTGAACTATGCATCCGATTTTGATAAATTTTGAAATAACTTGACAAAATTATGTAATAATTATGTATTTAAATTTTCAAACGATTAAAATGCATTTGAAACTTTTTTCCCCATTGACCGTGTAACACTTCCCGCCTCACACAGAGAGAACTGAAAGCAACACCGAAGGTGGCACTGTCATTACTAAGTGGCAATCGAAATATATAGCAATTAGCGCATCCCTTTGATACAACGGCGTGTCAAATGTGATGATAGCTCGACCACCCATCGAAATATATGTATCAATTAGCGCATCCCTTTGGGATAACGGAGTGTCAAATGTGACTATAGTCCGACCACCCGGAGCACAGCTTTCAAGTACCGACAGAGGTAAGATCTTCCCACGAACGAAGAAAGAGGGGAGCTGTGCGCAAAGAAGAGAGGAATGCACAGGTGCTCTCAGGAGGAAGATAAAAGAGGGAGAAGAGTGACGGGGAGGGACTTTTTTGCCTTGGAGAGAAAAGAGCGTTGAGCACAGGGCTGAGTGGTGCTCGGAAGATGGGAGACTTTGAGAAGGCTGCGGAGAATGCACAGGCTGTGTGAACTAGGTTAAGCTGGCTGCCACCTCTTGATTAATTCCCAAACTGGACTAATGAACTTTAAGTTGTGACTAAAATACTATGATTAAATAATCTGTTTACAGATGTACATTGAAGTGTAAATAAATTACAATTTGATTACTAAAGCAGAGTAGTTCATGATCACAAGCCTCTTAATTTAATAATAAATATTCTTTGCATCACAGATTGTACAAAATGTATATTTTAGTACATACTTCATAGATTCATGTCAATTCTATTATGTTCAAATGAGTGTAACACCATTAAAATGCATTTGAAACTTTTTTCCCATTGATCGTAATGTAACGGAATAGTTTTGATTGCCCCTGTAATTGAACTATGCATCCGATTTTGATAAAATTTGAAATAACTTGACAAAATTATGTAATAATTATGTATTTAAATTTTCAAACGATTAAAATGCATTTGAAACTTTTTTCCCCAATGACCGTAATGCAACGGAATACTTTTGATTGTCCCTGTAATTGATCTATGCATCCGATTTTCATAACATTTGAAACGACTCGACAAAATTATGTAATAATTGTGTATTTTAAATTTCAAACGAATCGGTTGGGTAGTTTTTGCGTTGTTATATGCGGACAGACAGACGGACGGACAGATAGACGGTCAGACGGACGGACTGAGCGACAGCAATAGGTGCTACGTATTTACATAATTACGAACGCACCTAAAAAGGGAGGACATTGAAGAAAGTTTTTTCTTCTTATCGTTTATAAAATAAAATAAAATAAAATCAGTATTTCAAGCAAAATGTAATCGAGTGAAGAATTCTGTGTCATGGTATAAAGAGTAACTACTACGGAAAAAAAAAATCTTAATACTCGCATTATACCTTGATAGGACTCCATTACTAATTAAATCTAGTAGGTTCTTTGCTGCTGTAAATAGTATAAAAGGAAAAAAACGCGTTTCTCCCCCTTTAACCTTTACAACTGCGTGAGTCAAAATCTGTGTTTAGACAGGAAATTGTCTTAATGAGCTTCGTAAAAATTGCATGAATGTATTCCGGTGTTTCTTTTAAACAAAGAGTGAAATGATGTTGCCAAATGTTAAAAGAAAAAACGTATTTAGAGAAAGTGATAAAAAGAGTCTACAGTTTTAGATATAAAAAAAAAGTATCATGAAATTGTCACAGAAAGATTCAAAATTAAAAATTGGAATTAAGGGTTTTTTCTTATGTTTAAAAATAAAATAAACTTAGAAATAATGCACTTTGAAATAAAATTTAAAACTCTTACATCTTACACACAAATTTGAAATAAAATTTTCCCTTTTGTAGTTCATTTTAGCTTTTGGTTTTGACTCATGGGATTAGGAATTATACAGATGCAAGACCTAAACGTGCACAATGTTTTCAAAGCAACCGGAAAAAATATGTTAATAGGAATGCATTGAATCTATTTATAAAACGTAATATTTTTTTTTTCTTGTTTCTTTGTAGGACTTTTTCCAGTTTAAATTATAAAAGCAATGCCGATTAATTTATAACGAAGTAGTAAAAAAAAAAAAAAAAAAACCTCTCAAACAATGTATTAATTTCTTCACTATTGTAGGTCTGTAATTCTAATGTTTGTATTCACCATCTATCGCAAACTCGGTTGATCAGTCAAATGAAATTCATGATAACATTTGACTGGCTTCCAATCAGGATTAGATGTTAACACGGGATTTGAGCATTCGACTGCGGTTTTTGGTATAATTTGGGATCGAAGTAGTTGGTGAATACGAGCGTAAAAGACACTTAGGGTTGATATATTCTAATAATAGTATCATATTTTTGATTAATAAGTAGATCAGCACTAAATACCTAATAATAAATATAAATCCGTATGTTGAGCTCCATTGTCAACAGAACAACCTCTCTTTTACGAGAGGAATGACGCTCGAAAAATGTATTCCTGTTTAGAATGGATGTAAATAAGAGGTTTCGACAAATAGAACTAAATCTATTGTATGTTAGATAAAAATATACACTATATTGCCATTGATTATGGGACACTTGCGATTTTAGACATTTTACTAAATATCTAGAAAAATACATGAGGAATCATCTCGAAACTCTTAGTGTATAAATATAATAGTATAAGTCATACATTTCCGTGAAGATTTTTTCCCGAAACTCCAAAGGGGACCGTCAACAAATTAAAAAAGAATGAATATCTTTTGAATAACCCTGTGAAAACTAATGTAGCAAACGCGCTCAAACTCTAGATTGTGATTGAATGCCTTATTGTAATTCACTGTGTTCATTTTTATGCAAATAGCATGCACACTCGCAGAGTAATTAAGGTTTTTATAAAAATGATCCCAAATTTTTCCAAGTTTTTTCCTTATAATTTTCAGAGTTCTTAATATAAAACATTATTTTTTTCAGAAAATATGACAAACAACATTGCACACAGAACCCTGTAATCAGAATTAAAAAATAATGAAAATTGTATAAAAAATGAGTTGGTTTACTAAATAATTTTTTACTGCGCATGCGTCAACGATATCAAAATTTCATTTGCATATTATGTTAGCTAAATGTATAGAGCAACTTTTGTGAAAGTCACAAAATCATAACTTGAAAATTCTGACAATAATCGTCAATTGAATAAGTCGAAAATCCGTTATTCTCAAAATGAAGTAAAAACAAGAGGGGTTGTATCCATATATTCATTGATTAGTGTCAATATATATATAGAATACACAATAAGGGATGTACTACTGCATTTGGATAAAATCCCTCATTTTTTTGCTTCATTTTGGAAACAACGGATTTTGTCCTTTTTCTATAGACGATTACTTTCAGAATTTTCAAGCTATGATTTTGAGACTTTTACAAAAGTTGCTCTATACATTTATCTAACATAATATGCAAATGAAATTTTGATATCTTTGAAGCATGCGCAGTAAAAAATTATATAGTAAACCTACTCATTTTTCATACAATTTTTATTATTTTTTAATTCTGGTTACAGGGTACTGCGTGCAATGTTGTTTGTCATATTTTCTGAAAAAAATATTATTTTATATTAAGAACTCTGAAAATTATAAGGAAAAAAATTGGAAAAATTTGGGACCATTTTTATAAAAACCTTAATTACTCTGCGAGTGTGCATGCTATTTGCATAAAAATGAACACAGTGTATTACAATAAGGCATTCAATCATAATCTAGAGTTTGAGCGCTTTTGCTACATTAATTTTGACAGGGTTATTCAAAAGATATTCATTCTTTTTTAATTTATTGACGCTCCCCTATGGCGTTTCGGTAAAAAATCTTCACGGAGATGTATGACGTATGCTATTATATTTATACACTAAGAGTTTCGAGATGATTCCTCATGTATTTTTTAGATATTTAGTAAAATGTCTAAAATCGCAAGTGTCCCATAATCAATGGCAATATAGTGTATATATATATATTGTGAAGGGAAGGAAGGATAGAACTGGACAAAAATTTCACCCTATTCTGTTCTATACCCTATAATCTGTTACATACAATTGTGCATTTAACATGGACTTCAATACTGTATTAAAAAAGATTGCAAAAAAGTCCTTTTGTGTCTTGACATGTTAAGGAGACTTTGTAGATACCTTATGTATTACATAATTCCATGATACAAGCTTACTATAAATCTAGCAACGCGCAATGCAGCTGGCATACACACGTGCTGTCTGCATTGCGCGTTGTCATACAAACATTCACAACATATAAACCTTGTTAGAACATGCTCGCATCAAATGTAGTTTATAGTATCTACAATAAATTACATACGAGAACCCCAAGGACAAAAGATAAAAAAAAACATGAAGGACAAAATCGAAAAAAATGAACCAAGTGCACAGACAACCTGTTAATATGCTTTTCTCCTTTCAGGTAGAAAAGTATAAGTGATTTTCTATTTATGTGCTGCGTTCTACAGCTAAACCACTTTTTCAAAATAATAACGAATATTGATTAATTATAAATTTAAAGTAAATTATACTCCACTTTTTTTTTTTTTATTGAAATGTGAGTTCGAAACCCACAATGAAACAAGCGAAATTTTGTCAATTATTATGGAAGTTCAAATTTAACGTCAATCATCTTTCAACTCAATTCACTTGAAATCGAATTTTTGGCACTTGTACCCCTTGGTTTCTGAGGCCAAAAGAATCCACTAATACATGGCTGATAAATTTTACTATAATTAGTAAAATCTAGGCTATCGTTGGCAACTTATCTAAAGAGTCCTTATAAAATGTAACTGTGGACATAGTGTGTGAATGAATCGATTCTATTGCAGATAACATTCATTCATTTTTTTCTGTTTATTAAATCAGGTGTAGTTAGCATTTTTTTAAAAAAAGGCTGTACCTATTAATGTGAATTTTACGACTCATATTCTTGCGCAAACTAAACTATTGATCCCTCGAAAACAATTCCATTTTACTGTCAATGTTTCCGAATAGTTCTATTTTCTCATCTTCTCATCATTTATCTACTAAAAGGACTCCAAACAGCACGAGAAAATGATAACCCCACAACCTCCTTTGTTTTAAACATCTTTCACTCTCTCTGCCTTTTAAAAATTTCTTTTATTGTGCGGCGTGCTAATGGGTGTCGATTGATTAACCCTTTCCGGCGCACTACTCTTTAAAGTTGGAATTTAAAGAAAAAAAAATTAGGCATTCTATTTAGGTCTAGAGGAGTACACAGGTATTGTTTTGTAAAGATTGCACTAACCATTTTAATTATACAGGGTGTCCCCTCTCAACAGTGGCCAATAGCTAATTTCTAAACCGTTGGTCATAGACATATAGTTCCAATTGCAAAAATGCTTTAAAAAAGGTAAATAATTATTTTTTAAGCGATTTAGGTCAAAAAAATGTTTTACTAAAAAATTACGAAAATTAAATTTTTATACGGTCCCCCGGTCCTATAAGTGATAGTTAGAAAATTTTTACCACTACTCTAACAAGTAAGACAAAAAAAGTCCCATTCCTCTGCGATCAAAATTGACCGAGTTATAGCTGTTCAAAGTTGAAGCATATTTTTTGCTGCAAAATAGGGGTCAGTCACAAATTTACTGGAAATAATAATAAACATCAGATAGAAAATTTAACTTTAAACATTGAGAGTAAAAAAAAAAAATTACAATATTGTTTCTGAATTTATGTTGACATTTACATGTTAAAGTAAAATATGCAATTTGTGCCAAAAATATAAGTAAAAAAGTAACAGTAATTTTAAACAATAATTTAAACTATCAAAAGCAACAGTCACAAATCGTTACAAAATGATACATATTTAAAGCTCTATTAGATTACTCAACCTAATAGAATTTGATGTAGTCCTATAAAATAAATAAATGGAACGTACCTAAAATCGAATTAATATTACATTGTCATCGGGTTTAAATAAGTATGGGAATTGAACCTCAATCAGATATTTGGAAGTGAGTTAAAATTTGAATATAAGTTTTGAACTGGGAAAATTTACATACGAAAACTATGAATAAAATAAAAGCTTATCAAAATAACATACCTTTTTAAAATAAAATCACGAAAAGAATCAGTTTCATTTGCTTACAAAATAAAACATACGTAAAAATACAATTGAGGACATGAATTTCAAAACTCGACTTATCGCTTTTTGAATTCTCTATCAGTCTATAGAAACCGCCACTATTGTAACAATGCAATCTCAAAATTTATAATGAAAACCAATAGATGCATTTAAAGTTTTTTCGCTATTTCCAAAAATTTGATTTTTTCGATAAAGAGAATTTTGAAATTCATGTCTTCAGTTATTTTAATAACCAATCTAGAAGTTAATTAATTGTAATTAACACTACCGTAAAACTTATACGGTGACAGCGCCTTCAGTTAAATCGCTCATTTAAAACATTTTGTAATTGGAACTATATGTCTGTGACAAATAGTTTAGGAAGTAGCCTTTGAACAGCGTTCGAAATCGACTCCCTTTATAATACTTTAGACACTTAGTGTACATTCCCTTAAAGCTCAGTGGGACTCATCCGTTTTCAGCTATAGAAAAGTGGTTTAAGTCTTGAAATTTTAAGTTTCATAACTCGGTCAATTTTAATGTTACATGAATGGGACCTTTACTGTATTACTTGCTAGAGTGTTGAAAAATTTTTACTAAATATCACTTATAGGACCGGGGGACCGTATAAAAATTTAATTTTCGTGATTTTTTAGTAAAACATTTTTTTTTACCAAAATCGCTTAAAAAACAATTCTTTGCCTTTTTAAAAGCATTTTTGCAATTGGAACTATATGTCTATGACCAACGGTTTAGAAATTAGCCATTGGCCACCGTTGAGAGGGGACACCCTGTACAGCTGTTGCCGAAGTGGTAACCTCCCATAAGTAAAGCATCGATAAGCGCAGTGAAAAGAGCATTGCTGTGAAGCGCGTATTACAGTAAAACATTTTACCTATTATTTAAAAACAGTAGAGTTTGATCTCTGTGGTGCTGCCATCTAGAACTCATAAGAAAGATTTAAAGTAGCCATTAGAGTAGTTTTTGAAATATTCACGGAGTTTTTGTGCCTCTAAACAGGGGGAACTTTAGGTGTTGCCGACACGGCAACACTGCGCGTTAAGGGGGTTAAGCGCGCGCTGCATTTGATCACATTTGTAAGTCATAGCACGTACGATGAGTTTTGCCATTTTTCAATCGTATGTTTTCACGCTTAACGAAAGCATCTTTTACGACGAGACTATTAAGAGGAAAGCCAATGCAATGAAATTGTTTCATCAGGCAGAGAAGGATTAATATAAATTGCATGATGTTTTGTAGGAGGAAATCTCACTAGATGAGACAGAAAACTTGTTCCAAAAATTATTTCATTCTCCTTTTCTCACAGGTTGTTTTGTAACAGGAATCAAGAACACAAGTTTGTTTACTTCCCGTAAAGCATGGTGACGTCACTGCAATGTCGTTGTGAAGTCACATTGTGACTTTGTGACCATCGATTGTCGATGTGACGTCATGTGATGTCGATGTGAAGTCACTGTGACTAAAATGTGAAGTCGTTATGGCCGTTTTAGAGTTCTTTTTTGACGTTTCACAAAGTGGTCACAATGTGACAAATTTGTGACAAATGTGTCATTCGTGACTAAATTGACATTAATATTGTGACGAAACTGTGACAAAAGCGACGACATTTAAATTGCCAGAAACATGTTTTTTAAAGTAAATAACATGTTTTGATGGATATTTATAAATTTCTAAAGATTTTTAAGAAAGTCACATGACGTCACTGAGTGGTGGCATTTTAGTCACAGATGTGATGTGACCAAAGTGACTCACAGTGACGTCACTGTGACGTCACTGTGACCATGCATGCTATTAGGGTTGCGTATCCTACGTGTCATGAATAGACACCGCTCGTGAACATTTAAAAACGGGCATCGATTTGCACTCGTGACTTCCATCGCCTTCGTTCTTGTGCAGACATAGTTACATTTATACATATTACATTGCTACATATCATTTTATTATTTACAGCATACGTGTACCTTTAGAATAACGTGCATGCATAATAGTTGTTTAGTAATTTAAATAGATACACCAGAATACGTATGTCTTATTCATACGCACCATTCATTATACATACATATACCATAAGGGAGTCAGAGTCTAATCGACGCAGTTTTTAGTTATTAATTTTTATTAATTTTTTCTTTATGTTTTTTAACAAAATTTCACTGTACTTTTGAATTACAGATACTTGGCTATAAATAACCGGAGTTCTAAGTTTGTAGTTTTTAGCTCATAGGCTATCATAGCCTGAGAGCTTATGTGTCCGCCCGTTCTGTATGTATGTACGTGCGTAACGCGATAACTCATGATAAAAATATCCGATCCACGTGAAATTTTGTATATGGGTATGTCCTGATAAGGCGCTTCCCTGATTAATTTTTAAAGTTCATTCGATATGTATAACAGGGTGAAGAAGGCGGGGTCATGCCCCTCCCTTTAATTGATATAAATGGGTTTTTCATGCAGAATTATCAGTTTTCATGCAGAATTGTCAGTTTTAGATATAGGGTCATTCTGATAGGGCACCTCCGGGATTGGTATTAGGTGTTTATTGGATAAGTATATTCAGGGGGAACCGGGGTTCTAATGTTCCTCCCTTTAATTTATATAAATGGGTTTTTCATGCAGAATTATCAGATTTTGTTCAAATCTCTGAATAGCTTTGCAAGTTTTAATGGCTAAGTATAAAAGAGGGGGATAACTCCTCTTAAATTATATAAATGGGTTTTTATTAAGAATTTTCCAATTTGCTCTGAATTTTGGATATAGATTTTTTATATGATAAAGTATGTCTCTGGATAGTTTAGAGGGTTTATAATTAAGTATAAAAGGGGAAAGGGGAGCTGTTTCCCCTCCTTTAATTTTTTTCGAAAGGAATTAACCCTTGAAAAAATAAGAATGTAATGTACAATTAGTATAGCCTGTGAGCTCAATGCCATCAGTTTAATTGGGCAGTATTTTTTTTATTATAGTTTATATTAATAGGAAGCGTGAAGAAAGAGAAACGATGTATGCCAGCCGACCGTTCACGGGGCAAGTTGCCTATACCTATAGTGTCTGTTTGAGCACTCTCCAGTAAAGGTGCTAATTTGAAAATAATGGAATTCTAATGGTCAGAAGTGAGGATCTTTCGATGTTACAATTCTGTTTCAAAAGACAAAATCAGTGAATTTTCTTTTCTGAATCAGGACAGAAAAGATTTATAGTACGTGCGTATGATTACAGATACCAGCATTACGACAGGGCAACTAACTAATGATAAAATCAAAAAACGCGAATCGAGAAAATCGTTGAGATTCGGTTTTTGTTTTGGATGAAAGAATACTCTAAAAAAAGAAACAGCAAAATATAAGGGGAAATTTTAAAAGGGAATTTTAGAAGGAAAGCTGTATTGGCGCACGCCAAAATGAGTATATGTGTGACCTTTTGAAAAGAGGGATAATTTAATGATATTTGATAAGAAAAATTAGGAAATTAAAAAGAGTATTTTTTTAGAATATTCCTTATTTAGGCCAATAATTAAAATACTTTTACCCACACATATAAAACGCATATTTGTATATGAAATATGATAATTTAAAATGAAATTAGAAAGAAACACGTATATACTCTACTTACGAACAAATAAATCAGATTTTAAGCATAAATTTAATGCACTTTTTCAACGGTCTTATTTGATTTAAAATAGATCTCGTTTGTACTGTATATTTTAAATTCATTACGAAAACACATATCAATAAGAAAAAAACCTTGAGATTAATTAATTTTAAAAGTAAAATTAATGCTATTGAAAAAGTCTCTCTGATCAGGGTAAGTTCTTTATATTTAAATTTCAATTAAAAATATATCAATTCGAGCACTCGAACTGAAATAGGAAATACCTTAACCTTAAAGATAATTAAAATATTAATATCTTTTCGATTATTTTTAACATTTCAAATAATCTCATAACATTAAATAGGATTTCAATAATTGAAATGAAACGAAATGCTGTGCATCACAGTTTGAACTCAAGTAAAAAAATATGGAGGACTTAAAGCGAGTGCAGGATCTATAGATCCTGAAATTGTTTTATTCTAAATTGTTAAAATGAAATAATTATGAAAATTTCTTGCTTTTTATGTCCTACTGTCAAGAAATCCTTTTGCAAACTCAAGCAAGAATAACATTGTATAAAAATATAAGCTTTTCAGTTGTGTGATTAACGAATTTTGGTTTCAAACATTCAGCTCTGTAAAAATAAAAAATAAATAAAAATTAATAAAATGAAATAATTTGGTTTTTATACAGAAAATAATAACGGTCCAAATGTGTGAGCTTTATTGAAATCAAATGTTTTCGAGGAAGAGATACAGGAAGAGATATTTTAAAGGATCCCGACAATAATAATAATGATGATCATCACTTCAGAAGCCATTGACTGAGAATAAATTTTTAAAATCTTTCAGGATCCATTCAATGTGGGGTTTTCTCCTCTTTCGTTCTCGCATTCATGAAATAAGCAAAAATAATCTCCGGCTCTCATTAGAAATTAATTAATAGCCTCATAAACTTGGAAACACAGAGAAAAGAAAATTTCGCTCTGGCCCGAGAAATGGATCGATCTCGCCTGAACAAAAGAGCGCCTCCAACAAAAGATGATCTTCATGATGTGTCCCGACGATGGGTCATCTACTCGAGTGGGGGAGGGGGGACTTTATACAGACCCCGAAGACATCAGCCTAAAATAGATCCGAAAACAATTCATTGAAATTGTTTTTTTTTTTTTTTTTTTTTTTTTTACGACTTAAATCAGTTTTTAGAAATACAGATGGAATATCTTAATTGGATTTTCTTTTGTCATTCCTTTCCTGAATAGAATTGCAAAAAATATGCACACAAGCGTTTACAAAACTACTGAAACATTTTAAAAACTTTAGGGCCAATTTTAGAGTAAAGTGATATCAGTTTTTTTATTTTAGATAGGAGAAGCGTAGGGAACGGTAGGGTTTAGGTAGAGAACGTTGCTGTGCAGATATCTGGAATTTTCTGTCATCAGAATTCCAATTTTTAATTAACTTATTTTTCCCCTTATCTAAGCCAGGTTCAAAGACTCCGATGCACGTCTCGAATAGTGGAATCTCAAGCGAAAGCCAGGTTAGGGGAGGGGGAAATAAAAATGGAAACCAGTCAAATCTAAAAGGAAAAGTGATTAAATCATAGACACCGAAAAGCGGGAAGAGTGAGTTCGGTAAAACACAGATTACCTATCCCTTGAATACTGTCAGTATCGGAGTCCGCTCTACACAGTGGTTAGAATACGGGGTACAAAATTTGGTTTAAGGATTGGATAACAGTATGGTCTGGGCGAAACGATCGTACGAAATTTTCAGGAGTTTTCTTATGCGAAGAGCGTTAATACTTTCCCTTCAAAAGTCTATCCCTCTTGCATTGATGTGGTCAAACTTGTCTGATTCTTAAAACACTGATGAAGGTGTCATGCTGACCTTCTCCAAGATTCTTTCATAACACTTCTTAGTTCTTAAAAGAAAATTATTACTTATCACGCGATCAAAAATGGCTTCCTCAAATCGCATGTTATTGTTGCTGTAAAAGCAGATTCAATATCGTTTGTCAATAATGAAATAATGTGCAGCCCAATGTAGAAAAAAAATCACAGTATCAGGAGACCAGGCTATTCTTTGGGGGTAGTCATTTCCCCTTTCCATAAAAAATCCTCCTCCGTTTAAAAATATTTTGAAATACTGAGCATCTTTATAAACTCACTTCGCATGATCCTCTTAAAGTACGCCATCTTAAAAATAATAATAATAGAAAGAATAAGAATTGGCATAACTCAGCTTCAAACGTAAAAATTCGCGATCACTACTGTATAAAAGTTTACTTTAGCTCTTTGTAAATATGTAGGGTCCTCATACAGCCCCCAATGGTACTTTTAAGAAGCATTAAAATAACTTGTTATATAATTCACTTAACACATAGATTAGTTGTCATACAACTTAGAATGAGTTATAGATACATCGCTTTATTTTGATCCAAATCCACTAAGGGCTGCACAGAACAAAAATATTTAAAAAAAAATTAATTTCATTTCCATTTGCATCTCTGCAGTTTTTTTTTTTTATAATTACGTACACGGGTGAAAAGTTTCAGCTTGAGATTATTCCTATTTTTCCATTGTCAGAGCATTATATTTGTGCATCTTCTAATTCCACGAAATGTTAAATATATTTTAAATAAAAGCATCGAGTGGGGATATAATTATGGCACATAATCCTCAAAAACGCATGTTTAATTCGATGATTTTAATTGAAAAGAATGCCTTTTAAATTTATTAAATGATTGAGTAAAAGCAGTTTTAAAAATTCCCCAAAAAATGCTTTAGAAAATGAAATTTCCATAAATTCATAAACTGTTAACGTTGGCGATTTTCTTTCCTTTTAACAAAACAAACAAGTTGGAAATTGCACGTAAAGCGTAGCAAATGAGGTGCGTTCGTTGATAACGAAGTTTTAAAATATTCAGATCTTGCTGATATAGTAGAGCAGAGCGTACTTTGGATACAGTATAGTGGTCGAAATCTTTGTGTTCCTGTAAATATGCAGGGAGTAATTCTTATTATACTTCATTAACGTATATTTTATTCATAAAATGTGAAGTAGTTTAATATAATTAAAACACCCCCCCCCCCAAACAATGTTTCCCCGTATAACATTATTTAGTGGAATACATTTGTGTGGCCCTGTAATTTAATAATAAATATTCTTTGCATCACAGATTATACAAAATGTATTTTTAGTACATATTTCATAGATTCATGTCGATTCTATTATATTCAAATGAGTGTAACACCATTAAAATGCATTTGAAACTTTTTTCCCCATTGACCGTAATGTAACGGAATACTCTTGATTGTCCCTGTAATTGATCAATGCATCCGATTTTCATAACATTTGAAATGACTCGACAAAATTATGTAATAAATATACGTTTTAAATTTCAAACGATTAAAATGCATTTGAAACTTTTTTCCCCATTGACCGTAATGTAACGGAATCCTTTTGATTGTCCCTGTAATTGATCTATCCATACGATTTTCATAAAATTTGAAATGACTCGACAAAATTATGCAATAAATATATGTTTTGGGTGAGAATATATGTTTGGGGGGGTTTTGTGTTTTATGGTGATTTAACAAAGTTTTTATATTTATTGACAATCATTGTCTTGCAAAAAAATGGGCACTCGCCCACGTAAACAAAAATCGTTGCTGTGAGAGGCTATAAAATGGGATATAAAATGGAATTCAACCAGCGTTCCTGGTGCGAAAACGAGTTTTATACTAGTAGCCTGAATGTTTTCGCGATGACCTTCACATGCATACCATTGTCTATTTTTTTATACCAGTCATTTTGAATGTTCAATTTTCAATGATTGAATCCTATGATCTCTGCCATTCAGTCAGACAAAGATTTCTCTTTAGATGGAGAAAGATTGAAAAGTGTGTATTCATCGCGATAGAGTTCAGTGATGAAATGGTGAAAATGCGATTTGTATTTTGTCATGTTTCGTATTCATTTTATCCGGCACCGATCGTCCATTTTGATATCAACCTTGCAACAAGACTCAAACTGGCAGACGTTCTACTCCTTTTGGAAAGTAGCGCCGACTAGAGGTCTGCACGGGCCGAAATTTCCAGGCCCGAGCCCGGCAGGCCCCACGAAAAAATATTGGCTTGTCCCGGCCCAGAAAAAAGTTCAAAATTCGACCTGAACCCGGACCGAGCGAATTTCTACAGAACATTGATATTTACTCTTACGAAAGAGTTTAGACCAAAAAAACTTATCTTAGTCTTTTTTTTATGTTTATAATCTCCATTTATGCAGAAACGCCGTAGCCTGTGATATTTACGCTTTTAATAAACTTTTGTTTGTTGTATGTAAATGTTTCCGTTATCATTAGTATTATTAATCCATATTCCCTGTAATGGAGACAAAAAATTCTAAAAAACGGTATATGGTAAAAATAAAATCTTCTAAGACGGAATCGCATAGGAAAGAAAAAAATATGCTCCTTTCTTAGCAAATGTATATGTAAAATATATTTTTTTCTCGTGTATTGTTGTATTCATTTTGCGTGGATGAACAGTTTAAAAGAAATTTGTAGTTTTCAGTTTAAAAGAATATTCCGTCATAATCATGTTTTTTTTATGTGTTTAATTCTATTTTAAAACGCCTAGTAATCTACGATTTTTAAAGAGGATAAATTCTAATGTTTAATTGTAGAATAATGACGACTTATGCCTTTTTTTACAAACAACTTTTGGACCAAGCCAAATTTTACTGATTTATGAACAGACTTGGTTACGTCGAGAAAGGGATTTTCATGCGGGATGATTCAACAGGAACTGATTATTTTGGTCCTTGAAGACTAGGAAGATTAAGGAGAATGAAATTCGGGTTTCGTACGGAAAAAATACGTTAGACTTGACTCGATAGTCTAGAAAAAAAATTAAGGCCTAAGCCCAGACCGGCCCGAAAGTCGTTAATGAAAATAGGCCCGTCCAGACCTCTATCGCCGACTCGTGTAAGGAGAGATTTGTTTCTGGGAATATTTTGTTTGCGGCGTTTTCCTTTTAACCCTTTAACGATCATAGCATTTTCATTGCTAAGATGTCGAAATAAATGAATGACACCGGTAATTAAGAAAAATATATTTCTCAATATGAAAACGTGATTTTTCGCATACATAATAAAAGGGATATTTTTAGATAAAAGTACCGGTGTCAGTGTTCATATCGGAATTAAAATTTTGTGGTTTCGTGGCGAAACCAATGAACGTTAAAGGGTTTAATCAAATTCGAAAATGGATGCTGTTTTCGGTCCAGCTTGAATCTTCTATTGTACGCATTTTATTATTATTATTTTTTTACCGTTTAACTTCCGTGATCCTTTAGCTTTTCTTCTTTTAACGACCGAGATCATTCAGCTTTTCTTCACTTACTGTAACTCTCTAGTAGAAGCCATGTTCAAAGATCTCCATGAACGTCCTTAATAGCCGTGTCTCTACTGGAAGCCAGGTGAGGGAGAAAAATCAAAAATTGAAATCACATAAATTTAAAAGGAAAAATGTTTAAATTAAAAACCAAAAAGCGAGAAGAATGGGCTCGGAGCTCTGAAGCTACCGAACGACCGCAGCTGCATAGAGCTTATTATTATTAAAACCATAAGCTGACCATTTGCATTGAGAAAACACGAATTCGAATCCAGTAAACGTAAATCAGGTAAATTTTTGTCACCTGAATCTGAATCAAACACGAAAAATTGATTATAATTTCATTTACTAAATGGTTGTTGTCATTTGTAAAATTAAATTTTTTTGTTTTTCTGTTTGTTTGTTTGGTTTTAGAATGAAAAGCCTCAGCGACGAGATGATGTTTCGAAATAAGAATAGTCGATATTTTTTTAAGAATAACAAGGATAAATGAAAGATACTTTCTTGAAACTCAAGGATATACAAAAGCAAAAAATATTGCACGAGGCAATTGGGCTACAGCGTTATTTGGAAAATTGTATTCCCAAAAATAAAATTTCTTTATAGCACTGTCTTTATTTTTATTACAAGCTGCCGTGGTTTTTTTAATATTGCTTTGAATTATCAAAATCATGCATAATCTAAATAATAAACAGCCATTTGTATGCTGTGTTAATAATAGAAAAACTTATTGGAAATTCTTAATTGCTTAATTTTGTTCAACATGCATTTAAGAGCCGTAACCCCCAGAAAGGAAAAGTGTCCAAACTATGGATCGAACAAGGGTCACTGACATATCAGAATGATTAGAGTCCAGTGTCACCAACTTATATGGGCCCATGGGGCGCGAGCCCACCCAATTATTTGATATCTCCATCCATCCATTATTAATTGAGCCCACCCAATTATTTGATATCTCCATCCATCCTTTATTAATTGAGCCCACCAAATATTTTTATATTTGTTGAAAATTTTTTTGAGACCAACCAATATTTTTCAAAAGTCGGCGCCACTACAAATGTCGATAATCCCGGTTTGTTCCTGGGTTTAGATACATTTTTACTCTGGTGATTTTAAGCTTATTAATAATATAGAAAAAAAAATGCAGCAATTACGAAATTTAAATCATTAAATTAAACTCAATTTTCTACAGTTTATATATAGGTTTATTTAATAAAAAAGTTTTTATGTCTCTCTATTTGTTTCCTGGAGGTGGCGTTTTATCCATTAATAAGTTGCATACAACGACGAATGAGGTATCATTGGATAGGTTATTTTGCCCACATTCGATTTTTTCTTTAAATATCACCAGGCATTTTTTCTGATATCAGCATCCCTTCTTCTATGCAGATTCTAAGCCCACAGCGACAAATGGTGGTATATTGAACAATTGAAAAAACTTTTTAAACAAGCTTTTGGCGTAGTGAATTCCTATTTAGTTAAAAGAAAGTTGAAATTCGCCGATAATTATAAATTAATAAAACATACATTTATAAGTAAACTCAAAGATTGCAGTGCAAAAACCCAATACCGGTAGACTGATTTCATTCATCCGCAAAACAGTATAATGATTTATCTGTGATCTTAGTTCTTTATTCTTTAAAGACAAAAACCCCTACACGAAACGAGCGGCCATCTATTTAAACAAATTTCTATCGTCATTTCTCTCCCGTCCTCCCTCCCCCCTTACAAAGTTAATTTGAGTTTCCTCACTCTCATTACGGAATCTATTTGTTTGGCGGGGGTGGTAATACTCGATGATACGGAGGGAGCTCTGAAAAGGTGTTCGTAACAACAAAATGTTGTGGATTCTAAAACAAAGAAAAAATGAAGCCATCTATTTCGTTGAAATACAGGGTTTAACGTTTTTATCTGTTTGAGACGATAAGGTGAACATAATTAAACGTGTGTCTTGAAAAAAAAAATGAAAAAAAAAATGAAAAACTTAAGTAAAAGCTGAAAGAACCGGAATATAGTTCCTTAAATTGTGTGTATTTTTTTTTATAAGAAAACATTATTGTTTAAATAAACGTCAGAAAGAAAATAAATATATAAATAATTAAGATAAAAAAACAATTGCTTTTCTTTTGTGTTTTAAAACGGTGTTCTTGTATATATGAAAAGAGTATGTAACCAAAAGATATTTATTTTTCGCAATACAGTGAAACCTCTAAATAAGGGACACCTATGGGACCGGAACTTTTGTCCCTTAAATAGAGGTGTCCCTTATTCGGAGTTTTTTATATTATTTTTAATTAATCATTCAGAAGAATATAAATATAACAAAGTATTAAAGGTGATTTTTAAAGGTATCCGAAGTGTATAAATTACGTTAATCAGACACAAAACGAAGAAAAAAAATTAATTGATTAAAATTTTGAATTGATTTCAAAATCATTAAATGATTTGTATTTTTTATGCAAACTGTGTTCATGCAAACAGTATAAAAACATTTAAAAGAATTTTACTTGAAGTAATCATTCAAAAGGGATTGTTTTGGAAATTTAATTTTTTCACTACAAACCTTTCAAGTGTTATTTACCATACTTATAAATTTTAGTTCTTCATTGCCAGCAGTATACAAAAAGAAAAAAGTATTGAACTTTTTTGCAGCAAATTATTTTAAGGCAGCAAATCTCTCAATTGCTCTGCTCAGTAAACAGAAAATATTTTATCGTGAATACAAATTCATTTTTTAATGGAAAGGTATAAAATTAGAACGCTGAACTATGGAAGCGATTTTACTTGAACTGCGTTTTCAATATTCTGATAAATAAATTAACTATTGAATAAAAAGCGATTTTGATCACGTGACAAAGACGTTATTTACCCTTTCTTGAGTAGTTATTTTTCTTTTACGTGAAAATTCAGTTCAAAACACCCACTTTGATAATATTTTCTGAAAGATTATTGCATTTGCAGAAAATTGAAAAAACAGCTCGATTACATGTTTTCTGAACAACAGCACCTGCTAGTTTCAAGTATTTCCAAATAAAAATAAATTAAAATTCATGCCTTAAAAGTTGTCTTTTTTGGATTTGAGAAAAGTCTAAAAGCATCAGTAAATTTCTTTATCTCACAGTTTTCTTTTATTCTCCACTTTCAGCATCATCCTCATAATTTTCAGCATTAATTTCAATGTGGATAAATGCTCTGATATCAAATCAGAATTGTGGGGTGAACAAATGCTCATTAATTGTGCCATGTGTCTCTGTATCTACATGACTGTCCGTCTGTTTGATAAGTTCACAAAAATCTGTATTTTCATTTTCACCACAAACTACTTTATTATCTGAAATGCAAAAACCAGTCTTTTTAATCTCAGTTTCAAGTGTCCCTTAAATCGAGTGTCCCTATTCAGAGATAAATACATTACATGTCCTATACCAAGGGACTGGGACCGGAAGTTTTGTCCCTTAAATAGAGGTGTCCCTTATTCGGAGTGTCCCTTATTTGGAGGTTTCACTGTATATTTTTTCCGGCAAGATCTTTTATCATTTATAAGTACAAATGAATGGTCGGAAAAAATAATGGAGAAACGTTTATGGAATGAAAGTAATTTCATAAATGATGAATATTTTTAATACATTTATTGACAAACAAATGGCTTAAAAGAAAAAAATACAAAGGATTTTTTATCTCTGGTGAGAAAGGGGGTAGGGGTGGGAGGGTCAGGAAAGAGAAATGAGAGCATACAAAATTGACAAAATAAATGCATATCGTTATTTTTTTTCACCTGAAACATGAAAAAACCCAAAGTGAGACAAATTTGTGACGATGACATTTAAATAGAATGTGTAGTAGTACATGAGAAGAATAAGAGAATTTTGAAAATGAAATTAATAACTAAAACGTTAGGGGTTTCGTGGAACCCAAGCGATGATTGTTTCACTTTTCGAGTTAACGTGGAATTGGGCAATTCCTACACCAAGCGTGAAGTACTATCAACAATCGCGAGGCTGTTTGATCCTCTGGGACTTCTTGGTCCAGTTATATCTAAAGCCAAAATACTAATGCAAAAATTGTGGAGAATCAATATTGACTGGATTGACGAGCTTCCTGAATCAGAGTTTCATGAGTGGCATCAATTTCTTATGTCGTTTAAATGTGTAAATAAGTTAAAAAATTGTAGGCGTATTATAATTGAAAACCCAGAAATTATAGAAATACATGGGTTTGCAGACGCCTCAGAATGTTGCTATGGGACAGCAGTTTGTTGCAAATCTAGTGATTCCTTAGGAAATGTGATGGTGAATTTAATCACTAGCAAGTCGCGCGTTACACCGATAAAGAGTCTAACTATTCCAAGACTGGAGTTATGTGCAGCAGTATTGCTAACCAAACTGGTAAACCGAGTATTATCATCCATGAAAGTAATAGTCACTAATGTTTTCCTTTGGTCAGATTCAATGATTGTGTTAGCATGGATTCAAAAAGAACCTCTCGACCTTAAGCAATTTGTTCAATACCGAGTGGCGAACATTCAAGAAAACTCTAGTGCTGAACAATGGCATCATATTTGCTCAGAAGAAAATCCTGCTGACAAACTTTCCAGAGGTATGGATCCTGACAAACTTGCAAACTGTGAATTGTGGTGGAAGAGACCTTCATTTCTTCAGAACAGTGATTATCCTCAACGTTCAATAACCATACCAGAAACAAATGATGAGTTCAATAAAGAGGTCAAATTTAATGTTAAAATCGTTAATGAATTTAATGTTGTAAATTGCAATATTACCGAGAATTGTTTTGTAAATAACTTGATTAATCTTAGTAATAATTATTTAACGATTGTGCGTATTCTTAGTTATATTTTCAGATTTGTGATGAATGTAAGAAATCCTTTGTACAAAAGTAATGGACCATTGAGTACGTCAGAATTGGAGCTTGCAGAGAGACATTTAGATATCTAACCATAAGCCGCAAAAAAGGCAGTTTCAACGTTACATTCCTATGTGATTCCAAGTCGTTTTTGCATTCTTAACACTTCGTGGAAGTATGGTTGTCTGGTAGTAAAACATCCAGGAGTAATGCCATTAAAATGTCGGAGATGTGTCAGAAGCGCCCTCTATCAAAAAATGAGGACACAAAACTGAACATCATTTCGAATAAAATAATTACCAAGGGCATAACCTCCACGCAAACCGCAACAAAATCGATTAGTTTGTCCAATGTTAATGAGCGTTTAAAATCTCCCGCTCGGTTCACAGTTCAATTTTTGCTAGTTACCCGATTCCCATGTATCCAATTTTAGGCTTAAAATTTAAGTTAACTTCTAAACTTTAGAACAATTTCAACCCCATGCACAAAAGAACGGTAAAAGGTATTTGTTCGTTACTCTAAAGTCTAAAGCGCCCTCTATCGATAATTTTTGAACGTATCCTTTAATTTTTTTAATAAAAAATTCGTGATTTAGAGAATGATTTTAGCGAAAACCGCAAATGAATCGACCCTTTTTCCGTTCTTTATCAGCGTTTGATGTTTTGGACCTTAAACTTTAATGGCGCCTAGCTCCTACAGAAGACGTTTGGGCTCCATGGTTTCCTATTTAATAATGTTTGTCTGCATGTTTACTATCACTCCTCAAAGTTTGTCGGTCTGGTAGCGAAACACCCTGTATATTGCTGATATTATTTATGAAGGTGAAAGGATAAATGTTTAATAATAAAAAATCTTGAAAAAATATTTAATAAATTATTCATCTAACGCAAAAAATAAAATAAAAATTTTAACTCTAGTGTATATAAATGTTGCAGATACTTTTATATTTTATTGAAATGATCTATATTTAAATGAAATACAACTATAAGGAAAAAATATAATAAAATCAATTTTTCCAGGGGAAAAAACGATGAAATTGCTCTCGATCACTTCAAAATTTCCGGAAATTTTACTTCTCTGTATCTAAAGAAACAAACATATGTGTGAATGCAGCCATAAATTTTAATTTCAGGCTTTTCATTTAAAAATTATAGGTTATTATCTTTTTTGAGTATTATATATGACCAAGGTTCTCGCTGGCATTTGACCAATTTGGCTAATTAAAAATAAAAAACATTCGCCAAATGAGAAAAGTATTAACAAAATAAATACGCCATGTAGCAAAAAAAAAAAAAAAAAAAAAAAAAAAAAAAAAAAAAAAAAAAACTTTTAATCCTTTAATGTATTTTCTTTCTTTTTTTCAATAAGTTCTAAAATAATCCAAGTTTTTATAACTGTGACAGCAATTATTATTAATCTAATTTCAACTATCCGCTACAAATATAAAAAAAAATATGTATGATTAAATATATATGCATATGTATGAAAAACGAAAAAGAAAAAGCAAAAATTGAGCACTAGCAATTTGGCGAATCTAATCGCTTGTTTACTCGCCAAATGAAGAATTTAGTCGCAATTTGGCGCATTGGCGAGCGACAGCGAGAACACTGTATATGACTTATGTTTACTGCTTATAATGAAATGGAATAGATAAATATATTTTTAAAAATATCTTTATTAAATAAACAAAACTTCATTACTTATCAAGGTATTTATATTTTCTTACATGTGGTTAAATAAGAAAAAGGTTACTTATTTGTAAAAAGTGGTACTTATTTTAAAATAATTATTCATGAGGTGTCTGTGTAGGATTTTCTTAGTTGGTCCTGTTTTTGTAAAATTGTGAACAGTTTAATATTTTTGAAAAATCATAATTTGATAACAATTTCGTGAATTTGAATTTCTTGTTACATATAAGTTCCTGTTTATTTTTTAAACAAAATTATTTATGTCTAAAAGAGCTATGTGATAGATACTTTGGTAATTTCAGCTGTTTTGTGACAAGTTAAATTTTATTTAAAATTTATTAAATTTGTAAAAGTTTAAATAAAGGGGTTTTTTTTAAAATAAATTTTGTGAAGTGTCGTCATATTTTAAGATGAAAACATTTTGTGATGAGTTCTGTTTTAAGATTTAAAAATTTGTGAAAAGACCCTTAAAGAACCAATTTTTTTCTAAACAGATCTCTGTTCATATCAATTTTTAAAATGCATAAAGAATAAATCTTATAAATGAAAATTAATATCATAAAAAAATTAAAAGGCTTTAATTACTTGATATTAACTCGAAAGGTTGTGATTAAAAGGTGAAAAAATTTCATGATGTAAAGAAAAGAAACTTAAAATACATTTTGTTTTAAATAAAAGTGTAATTACATTTTATATGCTGTAAAATTTAAATTTGAAATTAATTTGAAAAAAAAAAAAACTTTTGATTGAAAAATAATTTTATTGTTGATACCCCCCCCCACCCCCCCCCCGGAAAACACATCCTTTTTTAAAAAAAATTACCATCAAATTAATTTTTCTATGTATTCATTTTTAAATAACTATCTTTGTCAATGTTCCGACAAAATTTATTTCACTGGAAGAATAAAATTACATAATTATGGATTAATATTGTAAATAAAATCATCGATTTGTTAAGAAGGACTAATTACTGAATATCAACTCGAAATTATGTTATTTGTAAAACATTTTCCTGAGAAAAATAGAAAAAAATATATGGTTTGTTCTAAATAGTACTAAGGAAGTTTTTTTTTTATTCTGTGAAGTTTAAATTACAAAATATGTTGAAAGTTTGGAATTTTTTTTTTTTTTTTTTGAAAATTATTCTTATTTTAAGTATAAAAACGAAAATTTCGAATTGGGAATTCCCAGTAAAACATTTACAAACGATTGAGTCTTTGCTGGGATATTTACACCTTAGCACTTCATTCGCCGCCATATTTAATGGGTGGATAGGCCTGTCTCTTCGAGACGGTAGGTGTTGGTTAAGCTGCCTCTTTTCACGCTCAAGCTGTTCTCGAGCCATTGGGAAAGCCCACGGCGCCAGTAATTTTTTTTTTAAATTTATTTTAACCGGTGGGGTACGGTAGAATGGCGGAGTCTCATCTCCTTAGCAACGTTAAGTTTGCCCATCAGTTCGGCCCAAAATTAATGACGGTGCAACTTGTCTATTTGCAGAATCCCATCTTTTGTTTTTCCCACCTCCCACTAAATTATCTATCTTTATTATTAAATTAACAAGTATGCATCAACTATTAGGTATCAAAAACTCCAGACTATCCCCAATAAGTCGGGCAACGGTGTCCAAGCTGGCAGGACATATTACTCATAGCTTTTGGTTGCAGGACTCAGGTTATCTGCCGGCTAAAATTCCGTCATGTACGCTAATGGCGCCTGGTGCATGTAAAATCCGTCGTGGGTGCAAAGTCATCGAAGTTACCTGTGAATTATACCTCTGGAGGTGCCTTGCCAGGTGAAGGTCTCGTCATCTGATCAAGGTTCTAAATTACGAGACCAACTTGAGTAGCCATTTGCAGTACAACAACAGGATGTAATAATAAGCAACCGAAAAAACAAAGTATGCACACATGAAAAATAAGTATGGCAGATAAGAGGACATGTGCAGCGAAGATAACAGGTTAATTGCCGCTACGCGGCTATTAGGCGGTCATCCGCCCCGATACCAGGTATCTAACTCGTTAAGCTGAGGTAACTCGGCAAGTAGGGGCCTGGTCATCGGTTAGAAAGAAAGAAAGCTGTTCTTGAGAATTGGGTGACAGAGCGAGCGAGAGATAGGGATGAATGGACGAAGATCACCGGGGTGTGAGAGAAATTAGCCATCTACTTGAAAATCTGTGGACAAAGATACTCGGATAGCATCGATAGCATTACGATCATCGCTTCTTTCAGACGTGCATTCTTCTTATCCAATCTCATATCAACTAATTTTTATCAATAGTTGTCATTCATAATAAACATCTGAAAGAGATGACCATAAGTGGTTTGTTTCACAAACTATTTCTATACTCTAAATAGTGTACAGGAGCACTTCAAACGATTCTGTCATAAGCCACGGCTTGCTTACTGTTGTGCAAAAACATTTAGGAAGAAAATTGCATAGACATTATTGCTATCTGTATGCTGCCACTTGTGATGTCGTTCGCTTTTCATTGAATAAATAAATGTATTATTAAAGCAAATACTTTCACTTCCAACAATTAAAAACGTCCTAGAAAATAACTGACTCTTTACCACATTTTACAGAGCCACTATTTGTTACTTAGAGGAGACTTGATATAACTCAATCATTAAAAAATCGAAATTTTGTTCCAATTAATAAAAACTGTCACAAAAAAAATATATATATACAGGGTGATTCCAAATTTTTTTTACAATAAAAGAGGGGTGATAGTACACATCAAGACAAACAATATTAAATAGGAGACCAAGGGTCCAAAACGTTTTCCAAAGGAGATAGCCGCCATTAAAGTTTAGGGACCAAAATTTCAAATAAACATAAAAAATGGAAAAATCGTTCGATTGATTTGCGGTTTTCACTAAAATTAACCTTTATGTCGGCATTTTCTTGAAATTAAATTATAAAGATAAATTTCAAAAAATGCCTATAGAGGACGCTTTAGACTTTGGAGTAACGAACAACTATTTTTTGCCGTTATTTTTTGCATTTCATTAAATGCTTTCGGAAGCTTATACTTAAACTTAAATTTTGAGCTCAAAATCTGAATAGTTGGGAGTAGTTAAGTAGCACAAAATGAACTGTGTTCATAGGGTTCAAATTTCAAATGATTATAAAAAACGGAAAAATTGGTTCATTGATTTGCGGTTTTTACTAAAACTATTCTTTATGTCGGTATTTTCTTAAAAATAAATTATAAAGATAAATTTAAAAAAATGTCGATAGAGGGCGCTTTAGACTTTGGAGTAACGAACAACTATTTTTTGCCGTTATTTTTTGCATTTCATTAAATGCTTTCGGAAGCTTATACTTAAACTTAAATTTTGAGCTCAAAATCTGAATAGTTGGGAGTAGTTAAGTAGCACAAAATGAACTGTGTTCATAGGGTTCAAATTTCAAATGATTATAAAAAACGGAAAAATTGGTTCATTGATTTGCGGTTTTTACTAAAACTATTCTTTATGTCGGTATTTTCTTAAAAATAAATTATAAAGATAAATTTAAAAAAATGTCGATAGAGGGCGCTTTAGACTTTGGAGTAACGAACAACTATTTTTTGCCGTTATTTTTTGCATTTCATTAAATGCTTTCGGAAGCTTATACTTAAACTTAAATTTTGAGCTCAAAATCTGAATAGTTGGGAGTAGTTAAGTAGCACAAAATGAACTGTGTTTAAGGAATGGGGGGGGGGGGGAGTGTTCAAATTTAAAATAATTATAGAAAATGGAAAAATTTGTCGATTTGTTTGCGGTTTAAAATAAAACTATTCTTTAAGTCAGTATCTTCATGAAAATAAATTTTAAAGATAATTTTTAAAAAATTCCATTAGAGGGCGCCTTAAACTTCAGAGTAACCAATAATTAATTTTAACCATTATTTTTTTGTTCTAATTAAATGCTTGCAAAAAATTGTTAAATGTTTTCAGAAACTTAAATTTAAACTTAAATTTTGAGCTCAAAATCTGAATAATTAGGAGTAATTAAGTACCATAAATTGAAGTGTCTTCAGGAGTTGAAATTTAACCCTCCCCCCTCCACGAACACAATTCAATTTTTCGCTATTTAAACACTCCTAACGATTCAGAATTTGAGCCTAAAATTTAATTTTATGCATTTGAAAGCATTTAATGAGATTAAAAGTAACAGTTAAAAATAGTTGTACGCTACTCCAAAGTCTAAGGCGCCTTCTATCGGCATTTTGTGGTATTTATCTTTAAAATTTATTTTCAAGAAAATGCTCATTTAAAAATTAGTTTTAGCGAAAACCGCAAACGAATCGACCAATTTTTCCGTTTTTTATAATCATTTGAAATTTGAACCTTCTGAACACAGTTCAGTTTGTCTACTAACCACTCCTAACTATTCAGATTTTGAGCTCAAAATTTTAGTTTAAGTCTAAGCTTACGAAAGCAGTTAATGAGATGCAAAAAATAACGGCAAAAAAGAGTTGTTCGTTACTCCAAAGTCTAAAGCGACCTCTATCGGCATTTTTTGAAAATTATCTTTATAATTTATTTTTAAGAAAATACCGACATAAAGAATAGTTTTAGTGAAAACTGCAAACCAATGAACCAATTTTCCGGTTTTTTTAATCATTTGAAATTTGAACCCTCTGAACACAGTTCAGTTTGTGCTACTTAATCACTCCCACTTTCAAATTTTGAGCTCAAAATTTAAGTTTGACTCTAAGCTTACGAAAACATTTAATGAGATGCAAAAATTACCGGCAAAAAATAGTTGTTCGTTACTCCAAAGTCTAAAGCGCCCTCTATCGGCATTTTTTGAAATTTATCTTTATTATTTAATTTCAAGAAAATGCCGACATAAAGAATAATTTTAGTGAAAATCGCAAATCAATCGACCGATTTTTCCGTTTTTCATGTTTATTTGAAATTTTTGTCCCTAAACTTTAATGGCGGCTATCTCCCTTGGAAAACGTTTTGGACCTTTGGTCTCCTATTTATTATTGTTTGTCTTTATGTGTACTATCACCCCTCTTTTATTGTAAAAAAAATTAGAATCACCCTGTATATATATATTTTAGAAAACGAAAAAACAAACTGGGAGAACTTTACTACAACAGCGAGCAGTAAGTGAGAAATTTCTTACAATTATTACTTAAGACTTTACAATTATCTATTTAAAAAAACATAAAAAAAAGGCTATCTTTTAAAATGATGATCATAAAGTGAAAATAAGTAGATTGGGTAGAATTATATAATTAATTAAATATTGTTTCAATATATTTAAAAATAAATTTAAATTTGAAACAGAATGAATCTTGTAAATTTAGCTTGCGGGTTTTTGTCTCTAAGAGATTATGTAGAAGGGGAATTTAGATAACATTTATCGAAAATCTGCTGAAATACGAAAGATTATCACTCCTGTATTTGCCTTATTTACTTCTAAATTAATGATAATGAAGGTTTTTTAAAATTATTTTAAATGATTTAAATGATTCTCCATTCAAGGCATCATATACATAGCTATTTTAGAGGTGGATTTTAGATGCTATGACTGCAAGCTATAATGAAATGGAATAGAAAAATTTGCAAAGTTGCATAACGTAATACATTTGTGCACAAAAAATTCATAAAAAATGCTGTGGTCCGTTTGGTAAAATATTGCTTTTTGGAAACATTACACTTATTTAAATTACAATTGAACGAGCATGTTGCCCATTATGTACTTATTAATAGATGTTTTTATGGAAATTTCAATACAAAATCAACTATGACTAAAAGTCTTCTACTTCAGGAAAATTATAGATATTGGAGATGATGAAGTTTTCTGGTGAAGTTATCTTAAAGAAACAGAATCACAGAATGACTATTGGGGAACATATGAGCAGTTCATATTCTTATCTGCCCAGACTAATCTGTCCATAAGTACCCCTACACGCCACTAGAGTTAAATTGACATATCATTAATATTTCCCAATTTTAGAAGAGCTTTCTTTTATCAAAAATACATATCATTATTCATAATAGATATTAAATTATTAAAATACAAACAAAGAAAAATAAATAAAGTTTCTCGCATAGGAAACTGGAACTGAGATTTTACTTTCGAGTTGTATAAACAGTGTTTTAACCATTGAAGAGAAAGAAAATATCAAAGAGCTTCAATGGTTTTTTACTATTTGTCTAAAGGTTCTTTCATCGTTGATAATTTTTTTTCAGATAAAAAAAACATATAATGACTAGTGAAAAAAATAATATGTTCACATCTGCCTTATGTTCATATGTGCCCCCATCCCCCGTATATGATACATATATAACATATAAGAACGCTTTGAAACATTACCAAAAATTTTGAAATTTAAAATAACGAAAAAGCGAAAAGCGTTTTAATTTTCGGCTTCTATGAAATCTCGGGAAACAATCAATCGATTTCAAAAAGTAATGGTGGCAGAAGAATAGTGGCAGCCTACGGTCCAATGCAGGCTATATTTTATATTAATGCAACAATAACCAGAATTGTGTTAGACCCTTAGACTGCAAATTTGTAATAAGGCATGATGGTCATTTTCAAGATGTAAATGTCTGCCAAGAATGGATTCTAAAAAATTCAATACCTTAATTAAGAAGTAAAATCAGTGTATGACTTGCGAATCTTCAAGATACATCCTAAATTATCATTTATTTAGAATGAGAATTTTTTTTGAGTTTCATTGAGCGTCATTTTCGCCAAATGCAATATCACAAATGAGGTTAAGTGAAACTGTAGCTTATTTACTATTACACAGTCTTCACAATATGTTATTTCTTTTATTTATAATTCCTATTATAGTTCAAGATCTCTTTTGTCTGATAACAACCGTAAAAGACGAATCTGAAATGACCCTTGTGCTTTTTCTTTCCCTCCGCAAAACAAAAACTAGTTCCAATGTGGCAATCCGAAAACATTCTTTTATTTCATACTATTAGAAATTCAACACAGCAGCGCCATTTGTTGCGCAATTTAAACCAAAATGTAAATAGCACCAATTCATATCAAAGACTAACTGAATCTGAAGATTGATGAAAATCCTTCGGATGATGATAATCCGTGCATTAATTCTGGAGATAGAGCTATTTCAGAGATCGTGAAAAATGACAGACATTTCGTAAAAACATGTTTTTTGGAATCTCTTACCCCTAAAACGTCTCAAATTATTGGAAATTTTCACATTTCCAAAGCTTTCTTCTGGTAAAGATAGAAGAAAGTATGGATTTAGAACGAGAGTGATTGCTTATCATGTTCAAAATGGCAGGATAAGCTTTTCTAAACGACACAAGATGCAGTTATTTCAATAAAAATAATTTTTGGATTATAATTGCACTAAAAAAAAGTAATTATTGGATTTTTGCAATAATTTAAGAACGACCAATGTCATAAATGAAACTTAAATAATACATTACATAGAATCGTGTCTGCTGTACTCATACAGCAAAATATCTGCGAAAACGAAAATTGGCTGAGAAAAAAACAGAAAATTGTTTATAGAAAAAGAAAAGGCCCTATAAACAATGCTTCCAAAATAAAAAAAAAAAAGGAAAAAGTGGACAGAGAACTTTAACATCTTTTGTTAGCATTTCTCCTGAATTGGGAGTCGATCGCCAAAATTTTATCGGGGTGATTTCCGGAATAAACAAGGAACTTCCATTCCAGACCGGAAATAACAGGAGAGGGGATTTCTTGGAGGAAAACACAGAATCCATTGCATCCGGTTTTTTATTACTCTATAAAACTGGAAAATGTGGACAATACTCTTATCCAAGAAAAAAAGAACGAAAAACACTTAATGAGCCTGATTTCCGTACGGACACTGTAGCCAATCTCTTCCGCAAAAATTATTTGATAGAAAAAGATAAAAAAAATTATAAAATAGTTACTTAATGGAGCATACGGTAAAAAATCGCGGCTGCAGTTCAAACGCAAACTATCACTTATGAAATAATGGCCCAAACCATTTATTAAATGAAAAGAAAAGAGGGTGATTAAGATCGAGAATTATCTTGAAGAGAGAGTCGTTTGGAAGTAACCCTTAATATCGAGACAAAAACAAAAGAAAGATTGCTATTATTTTCTGGGATCTTAATCTTTTTAAAAAGAGTTTCTCTCAGATGTGATGAGCGCGAGCTTTTTTTCTTTTATGGAACCAATGAAAGTTTGGATTGGAAATCTGGACAAAATCTAGTCAAGTTGTTTGTTCGGCAGTGATCGTTCCAATCCGGTTTTTGTTTTTGCATTTCGGTCGTAAAGACACTCTCTTTTTACCTCTAACTGCATGAGCATGCTTATCTTTTATTTCCAGTTTATCTACTGAGTAAAGTATATCTAGAGTGTGAATGTTCTGATGGATGGACGCTGGAACCAATGGGATTTAATTCTTGCTCTTTGCTGCAGTTTAATAGCAGTTTTGTCATGGATGTGTGTTATATAACGAAAGTAAATGCTCAGTAAATGCTGTAGTTTTATGTAAAAGCTTTATTTAAGTTTAACATTCAAGATGAATGAATAAATGGACGTGTTATTTCTAATTGAAACTCTTTCATTAATGAGCCACATACTTGACGTCCCACCAAAGACCTTGAGCACTGCGTTTTATAACTCTGCTTTATATCCCCATCATAATTGATGCGTAAAGTTAATTTCTTTTGATTTCTATAGAGGGTATCATGTGTATATTTACTGTAAAAAAAATTCCTTTCTTATTTCTGTCTTTAAGCAAAATACTTGATGTTAAGTATTTCGCAAAACCTGCTTCATTTTAATTTGTCGGGATATTCCACGTGCCCTTAAAAAGCACGAGAACTACCATGCTCTGTAACAAGTGTAACTTTTTGCAGACATTACTTTGTTATTTTTTCCCTTCAGAGTATGTACCCTTTATTTCATTTCATGTTCACAAACTAATCTCAATGAGTTATGTACTTTGTATGAGAAATTTTTTAAGAGGTTACCTATAAACCTCCAAATTCGAATTTTTTTAATGCATATTTTGATTTTGCAATCATTTCTGATTAATATGCAAAAAATAAAACCTCATTAAAATATTCCCAAAACTTTACTAATTATGGCGGTTTTAATAAAACCACATATATCATATGAAATGGTATAATAAAACTTTCAGTCGAGTTTACTCAAAACGATGAATTTTGATATTGCCAGCAGTGTTTTTAATAAACTATGCATGACATTCCAAAGAAATTTTTACCCCATATTTATTTCTGTATTATCCATAATTAGAAACCATAAAATGATAAGATTTTATTTTTTGTTTTGTTTTGTAAATTGAAAATGTTCTAAAAAATTGAAAATTTTTATTATTAATTATTAAATCATTTTTTTTATTTAATCAATATTTTGTTACACATATTCTGATTTTAATAGAAAAGTAACACCATTATGTATTTATTTTCACCAAAATTTCTTCTTTTTATGCCTATTTTCAGATTTTATAATGAGCTCAATGAGCGTTACTTTTTTTTTCTTATTGTCACATATGTATTTTAACTTATCGTTAAGATATTTATTTAAGAAATTACAAGTACTAGATGTACGGTTTTTAAATACATATTTAAATATGAGCTATACATTTAAACGAATTTTGATTTTTATTTCTGACTTATTACACAAGTTTTGCAGGTTGGAACATAGTAGGAGAGACCGGGGCACATTGGCCCAGTTTTATTTATAATATTTTTTTCAGAACCTAAATTTTGATTATTATTAGATGTAGTATTTTTTTTACGATACCTAGTACATTTAACTAGTAAAAAAACCGCTTACTGTTAGTTAATATGAAATTTTAAGAACTTTATGAATTTTGTTATGGCGTGATGTCATGTGGGCCAATGTACCCCATGCACGGGGTACGTTGGCCCATTGAGTGGGGCACGTTGGCCTGCAATGCTCTTTTTTGTGTTAACTTAGAAGTTAAATAAAATTCATAATAGTGAATAGGAACTTTAATGCATGTATATAAAAAAATTATTTGCAAATTAAGTTTACAAATCAGAGGGATCATTGCAGTGAATGCATTCAAAATATAATCCATTAACTTCTTTTCGAACATATTTTACATGAGCCCAACGTTTGCAACTCACGCGCTGGATCCATTCTTCCTCAGGCATACTTTGATTAAACTGCTTCAGACAACATAGGCAGATATTGTCTTTGTCTTCCTCATAGTCATTTTCTTTAATAGATATCTTCTTCCTCTTTTGACGCCTCAGACCGTTACATTCAGGCTGTGAGGGATTAAAAGGAAATAAAATCTTTTTCACAGATTGCTTTCCTTTGCGTTTTTTGTTCTAATTTCTTCTTTTAATATCATTTTTAATTTTGGCACTATTTCTTTCTTCTGTTGCCTTTTGTTGTTGTTCAAGAACTAATCGGACAGAGGTGTATGTGAGGACTGCAGAAGTTCTCTTCATTCAATTCGAAGCATTTGTCTTCCTTGACTCTGCCTTTTCGAATGGTCTAATGCCCTCAGGTGTTGGAGTTGTCTTGCATGGAGACAGAGAAGTTGCGGTAGGCACATCTATAGAAATAAGCCTATCCACAATTACCTGGGTTTCATTAGAAGCTTCACCAATTGCTTTGCCGTGCGTGCTTGAAGGCTCTGGTCTATCACTGACATACGAGGGCAAGAAATCAGAGTCAGTAAAAACATTCCTATTGAAAGGGTATATTCCAGTTATCTGAAAACCTGATATTACATTAACTACATTTATTGCAGGGCAGTTTTCATAATTCCCAGAATATAGTAGATGGTCATAGGGCATTTATTAGTTGTTACCGAGCCATCACAGGTTGAATTATCATATTTTTTTAATGGGCCATAAACTGTGCGGTTCAATGGCTGTAGTGGCTGGCTACAATTTACCGGGAAAGACCGGGCCAACGTGCCCCAACGTAAGTGGGCCAATTTGCCCCGTAGCCATTTTTGAAATACTTTTGGTATTCTACACATATCTTAAACACATTTATTATTTATTGTTACATCAAAAGAGTCGTTATAAACTGAACTTTCAAAATATTACCCACTTTTGTTCTTGTGTAGTATCTCTTGAGAGCATTAACAGTTTCTGCACACTAACGAAAATTTGCTTCTAGATTAACGAAAGTGAAAAATCAACTTTGTTCTTAGTTTGCTTTTGTTAAGAGAGCTGAAACTCAAGGATGGGTAGGGGAAGAAGTTTTCTAACATGTTTCTGGACTTATGGTGACATCTGGTGACTAGTTTGAAAATTAAAGTAAATTGGCCAACCTACCCCTATGGCCAACGTGCCCCGGTCTCCCCTAATGTTTTTTTTTCATTGTGTTAAAAGGTATATGAACCTCTTAAATAAATTTCTAGAGATCTGTTTCCAAATGATCTAGCCAGCTGAATTCTATCGCCTTTCTCTATCTATCTGCTCGTTTCAGACGTGAACGGCGCTACCGTGGTCGTTGCTATGGCAACACCATCCGGAAGCATCGAACTTCGAGAAGTTCGCTTTCGGAAAGCGGCGCGTCACATATCAGTCGAGTCGAAAACTTCCATCAATAAAAAGTTCTTTCTAAATATTGACGAAAATTGGCAAAATATTTGTAAAAAAGTAAAATGCACGCAGATTTTTTTACGCGCTTCTATCGTCACAATAATTAAAGTATTGTATTCATGCAAATTTTCGAATTCTTTTTTTGACGGATTTACACGTTTTAGAGATTCCAAAAAACATGTTTTCACAAAGTGTCTGTGCGTTTGTTTGTCTGTATATGACATAAATTTTGTGGGCGCTGCTATGCTGTTTTTATCACGATTTCAGAAACAGTTGTATCTCAAGAACTACTGCACAGTTTTTCATCAAACATCAGATTCGGTTGTTACTTGATATGAACTGATATTCTTTACATTTTGGTATAAATCGCTTGACAGGTGGCACTGCTATGCTGCATTTTTCATGATTTCCCCAATAGCACTATCTCTAAAACTAATTGCGGATCAAACTTCAGATTCAGTAAATGCGTGGTATGAGCTATTTATGTTTGTTTTGATATCAATCACCAACGTGTGGCGCGGTTATACAGAACTTTTCCCGCTTTCTGCAACAGCTCTAGCTTAAGAACTGATGCGCGATTTTTTTCATCAAACTTTAGATTGAGATATAGATTTGATAGATATTATTGCTGCTTATGTTTTGGTATAAATCGCCCAAGTGGCATTTTTATATTGTATTTTTTCCGCTATCCGCGACTGTGCTATTTCAGGAACTAATGCATGGAATTTAATTCCTTTAGAATCATCTCGATGAGCATAGACTGTTATTTAATTTTGGACATTTAATTATCATTTAATTTTGGCGACTTTTGAAGTATTAACATGCATGAGATAGAAGAAAGTTTTGGGATTGCCACACCGACATGTTTACATCGTTTTTAGTACACCCTATAAAATGTAGATATACAGGGGATCTCATTTTAGGGTTGAGCATACCAAACCGTAAGTATCAGATTTCCAAATGAAAAAGGTTCTAAATGGTGTCATTTATTTCACAAAAAAAAAGAAGAAAAAAAATCAGGACAGTGCCTATTGTGATATCAATTTTTACTTTTCAGCTTAATAGCAATAAAATTGAATGTGGCCGAATTTTTTCTGAAAATTTAATTTTTACAACAAATTTTTTTAATTGTTCGTTCTGTTTCATCTACACAAGTTTCAGGCGGTTATAGAGAAAAGTTTCGTACATTTTATGAAAATAAACATATTTAAAGAAAAACATAGCTATTAGAAGAATTAAAATTTAAAAAAAAAATTTCATTTATGAAGTTGGAATTAATTATACTATAATATTTTGTCTTCCACTAAAAATTTAATTTGGAAAAACGCATCTATTGAGTTGGTTAATGTATTTTTTGCAATCACATTTGTAAAAAGTTAACTCTTTTTTAAACATAAAATATTTTAAATGGAAAAACAGTTTTTCAATAGGATATGAATTTTACTAATCTAGAATAGATTTAGGGTGTTTTTGTGTAACTTCTTACATTATTTGAAAATATCATTATTAAGCTGTATTTCAATTTCAAATTTCTTTAAAAGAGATTATACAAGAAGGAAAGAAAAAGAACTGTCATAAGAATTTCATTTTCACAACATGCTTAAACAAATATTTTCTAATCTTTACACTGGATTTTTTGCTCGTTGTATCAGGACCGTAGCTTAAAGGGTGCTAGGGGGCTAAGCTCCCCTCCCTTTAACATTTTGAGCCTCCCCTAGAAAAGATACCAATGTCAAGTTATACCAAAAATCAAGTTTTGAGAAAACACGACTTAAAGTTGAAATTATATGGATGCGGCTATATAAGTATTGATACATAAATGCTTATAACTCCGTTAAAAATGCTAATATTTTCATGTGGTTTTTTGCATTGAGTTAAGAATTAATTGAATAATCAAACTAGATCATAAAAAAACGGTTTTTTGAAAAGTTTTCAAGCCCTGAGCCCCCTTAATATAAAATAAATAAATAAATAAGTGTATGAAAGCTTCTCTTCCTCCCGGCATTGCCGGAAGCACTCTTTGTAATGAAAGCTACCTAATAATCATTACAATATCATTTTAAAGTATGTCAACTCCAAAATAAAGAGAGCTGCTAATTTTACTACCCGTCACATACTTTAGAAAAGAAAAAAATCTTTTGAAAAAATAATAAATGGAAGCACATTTTCCCTGCATTTCCTGAGTTTTTAAAGAAAGCACAAACTGCTCATTCATCGGACATTCAGTTTAAACTGTAGATTTTTCTCGTACAGCTCTACTTTGCTTAAAAATTTAATTATTACAGCTGGCTTTAAATCTCAAATTTTATTAAGGGAAAAAGATTTAAAAAAAAAAAAAAAAAAAAAAAAAAAAAACTTTCAGCGCGTGCAAAATTTGTTTTCTCAGCTTACTCAAGAAAATTCTGAATTGCACTTAAATTAACATTCTAAGCAACTAAAAACATACGGGAAAAAGTGAATTATTATTTTTTAATTACACTTCTTTAAAGTTAATTTCTAATTTTAAATTCTAATTTCAAAAAAAAAAAAAAAAAAAAAAAATGAGAGGATTATTAAAGAAAAGAAATTTTAAGGTAAAGCGAAACGCACGCAGAACACTTAGGTTATGAATCACTCTCCAACATTTAGAATTATTATGTGGTATTGCTATGTATCCAACTATTTTACCCGAAATAAAGAAAAAACCCTAGCCCATTCAGTTAATATATATTGTACAAGACCCCTCATATTACCCACTTGCAAAAAGAGAAGGACAAAATTATTTTTCTCCAAGAAAAAAAACAATTTTTAATGGAAAAAGAGGTGGTTTTTTTTCCTGCATCTTTTAAGTCTCTAAAAAATGTCCGACAATCTACTTAAACTAATTATAGATTTCTTTTTTCCACATGGAATTCTACATTGTTTGAAAATGACTTTATAAAGATAAATTTAATTTTTGAAAAAAAAGAGAAGAAAAGAAACAGAACTTTCTGCCACGGAAAATTAATTTTGGCAGCATTCTTAAACAAATATTTTTCAAACTTTTCTTTGAGTATTTTGTTCGCTGTAGTTGCTTTAAGCGTGGAAAACCGAACTGCTCATGTTTTAAATTTGGTTTCTCAATGTTAAATTATTGTTTTCATTTAATTGTTTTGATGCAAAGAATGAGTTTAAAAGATAGGAAGAGATAAAACATAGTTGAAAAGTGTTTATGAATACGGTTTTTCTCGATGTCTATCTGTTTGTGTCTTAAATTGTGTACTATTGCTTAGAAATTGGAATATGCTTTGGGTATCTGTTATGAAATTTTCGGTATTGAAGCTAACGTGTAAAGCATTATGGGTTCTTTAACAGAGCCATATGTTTCTTATAGGTCTGTTTGTCGTTTATTTTAAAATTATGCAATATTTTACTCATATTGAAATGAATATTCAAAACTGAAGTGTACTATAATGTATTTACTAAACAGCAAAGTTTACATAAAACTTATTATTCATTTACAGGGACACCCAAAAACTTGATATATGGAACAAATTAGCAAACATTGAACTATTGAAGAATATGAACAATAAGTGTTCGAAGTGTGTTTTCATTCGTGGTATGCGTTTTTGAATGTAATTATTTTTGTAAATATTACTTAATGTCTTTAAATTGTAAAGATGCTACCATAAGGTCTTAAAAAAGTTTCCAACAACATCCGTTTACGGGTAAAAATGGCTGAGTGGAAATTTTGAATGTGCAATGCGTTTAAATAAAGTCATTTTTAACATACTATGTAGTGTGTGTGCATGCATATCTGCAGTTAATATTCAAAAATGTAAAAAAAAAAAAAAAAAAAAAAAAAAGCATACCGTGGCGATTATTTGTGGTAACAGCAGAAATCGAATTTTCAAACCTATACGTTTTCCGAATTCTTCATTTACACATAATCTCAACTTATTAATTTGCGAAGTTTTCTTACATTATTCTGAATGCGTTGGAAAATATTCACTAATTTATGCTTGAAGCATGATTTTTCTATGTTGTTTTAAATTGGAGTGAATCATAATTCTAAATGCTGAAAACTCATTACAGCATGCCTGTAGCTAAGGAATGTCACCTGCAGAAATTAAAACTGATTAACATGTTTTTGCTACCTCTTATGTAATTGTATAAAAAAAGGGGTAATTTTTTCTTTTTTCTCTGGGCCTTCCCAACTTTTTAAGAATTCAAAAAAATGCTTGCTTGCTTCCAACATTCCCTCTAAACTAATTGCGGGTTTTGTACGTGTCATCCTACATTGTCTGAAAATGTAATTATCCCGCTGACTTTCATGCTCGAATTTTGTTAAGCCGAGATGTTCAAAGCAAACATTAAATACATAAACTTTTTTAGCAAAAATTGAACCGACTTCAAAAACAACGCCAAAGTGAAAAATAATTTTTTTTTGGGTAATAGTAATACAAAATTAAATTAAGAGCGTAGTATTTACCATGCGTATTATTATATTTATGTACATTAATTTAATTTTTTGGAATCGGTGCCAGCCAAGCCAAGTTACATGTAATTTTCAATAGCCACACATCCAAGTATCTACGAATTTTCTTACTAATTAATAATTAGTTAAAAAATTTAACCTTATTCTTTTACGATTTGCATTGTATACTTAATTTTAACTTTGAAACTAACGTGGCTGGCACCGATTCAAAAAAATCAAATTAATGTACATAAATATAATAATACGCATGATAAATACTACGCTCTTAATTTAATTTTGTATTACTATTATCTAAAAAAAAATATTTTTCACTTTGCAGTTGTTTTTGAAGTCGGTTCAATTTTTGGTAAAAAAGTTTATTTTTCTCTTTTTAGTTAAAAGTTAATGATTTTTTGAAGTCGGCTAATAAAAATTATAATACGGAAAAAAATATTGAAAACTATACACGTATGTCAAGATGGGGTTCGAACCGACGCTCTCTTTCGAAAACCAGAGTTTAAATCTTGCGCCTTAGACCACACGGCCATCTGACTGCACGTATACCTTCCTGACTGCACGCCACTCGGCGAGCTTAGTCAACGTCCATTTTACTTTTAATTTGCAAGAAATTCTTAATTTTATTCGTTTTCTCTTGATTACTAGAAAAATACTGAACACATTTCGATGAAATGGAAGTGGTTCCAATTCGAGTAACCTCTTTAATTCAATACAAAAATCAAATTAATCGGTTGGATAGTTTCGGAGTAATCAGTGAACATACATAAAAAATATTTTCACACGCGTCGAATTGATAACCTCCTCCTTCTTTTTTGAAGTTAATTAATAAAAATTATAATACGAAAAAAAATATTGTACATAGATGTATATTATATCAGGAATGGGGGTCGAATCCACGCCCCCTTTTGAGATCCAAAGCTTATATCTGGCACTTATTTTTATTTTTATTTATTTATTTTTTTTTTTTTTTTGTATTTATGTCGGCCAATTATATACACCAGGGCTGTCCAACGCGGCGCCCGCGGGCGCCATGGCGCCCTTTTGAGGTTTTCTTGGCGCCCTTCTGAAGGTTGTACAGTAGGGTGGGCCGAAAAAAACTTTTTTTCGATTTTCGATTATGGCGGGTGCGGAAAAGTGGCCACTGGTGACACTCAGTTCACACAAAAAATTTGAGATTTTTTGGACTTTTCCTTACCTTGAAAATTTGCAAAAATGCTGATTTTTTAACTTTTTTAGCTAAAAAGTTAAAAATGTTAAATTAAATTTATTTGGGCTGTATTTACTTGAAAAGGCAGCTTTAACGTACCAAATGCTTAAATAAGTTCTGATAATGCATTATTTAATTGCTAAGTGTATTTTAAATAAGCCGATTTTCATAGGTTTTTCACGTATAACAGGCAAAAATTGTATTGGTTTGAATCGTTCGTTAATTTCTCTCTTATTTATGTTTCTTGGTCTTTAAATTTTGTCTATGCGTCAAAGGTCATATATTTGGGCAACGGACAAAAGTATAACTCAAAAAGAAATCTGGAAGGTGAGAAGGGGTTAAGCAGGACCAAAGAGTACGCAATGCCTCATCGTAATGTTTAGGGAGTTAAGGAGGAAATAAGAGAAAATTGCGATAAGGGATTGTTATTATTTTACTATGCTCAAAGCCTGCGACATATGTTCAGTGTGGATGTGAAACCTTTTCCTAGGGAGATTCGGTACTTTTTGGATCATTTGACGTACCATTACAGTGGTTTGTGCGTTTTATTACGACGAGCTTAGAAATGGCTATTATGAAGGTCCATGGCAATGTAAAAGACACGCGACAGCATGAAAAGTATCCTTTTTGGGGCACCATGCTTATTGAAAGAACTGCAATTGCCAACTTATACTGATATCATGCGCCACTACTACTGATTGCGAAGTGATATGGCAGCAAACCGAGAAATCCAATATTAGTCAATAGATGATGTTATTAAAATGGTAGGTGAAAAAGTTACCATTGAATAAAAGCTTCTGAAAAAAGCTTCCATAACAGTGTTTTCCCAACGATCAATTTACAAAAAAGATTTAAAACTACTAAAAGGTTTCACCATATCGTACGAATTCTTCGAGGGTTGTCTTTACTTTCAAATCCATACGATTACAGGATTTCCCCAATGATCTACACTTCTTTTAATAGTCATAGTTTAGAATAATAGTTTAATGATAGGTGAAAAAGTTATCGAAATCTAAAAAAAGCTTCCATACCAGTGTTTTCCCAACGATCAATTTACAAAAAGATTAAAAAAACTACTAAAAGTTTTCACCATTTCGTACGAATTCTTCGCGGGTTGTCTTTACTTTCAAGCCCATACGATTTCAGGATTTCTCCAATGATCAACGCTTCTTTTAATAGTTTTTAATCTTTTTGTAAATTGATCGTTGGGAAAACACTGGATTTTATTCAGATTAAGGTAACTTTTTCATCTACCATTTTAATAACATCATCTATCGACTAATATTGGATTTTTCGATTTTCTGACATATCGCTTCGCATCCAGCCGTATGTTATCAGTATAAGTTGGCAATTGCAAATCTTTCAACAAGCATGGTGTCCAAAAAGGATTATTTTCACTCTGCCCCGTGTCTTTTACATTGCCATGGACCTTCATAATAACCATTTCTAAGCTCGTCGTAATAAAACGGACAAAACACTGTAATGGTATGTCAAACGATCCAAAAAGTATACTGAATCTCTCTAGAAAAAGGTTTCACATCCACACTGAACAAATTTTGCAGATTTTGAGCATGGTAAAATAATTATAATTCCTTATCGCAATTTTCTCTTCTCTTTTATATATTCCTTCACCCTCAACATTACGATGAGCCATTGCGCACGCTTAGAGTCCTGTTTCATCCCCTTCTCACCTTCCAGCTTTGTTTTTGAGTTATACTGCTATCTGCTGCCCAAATATATGACCTTTGACGCATAGAAAAAATGTAAAGACCAAGGAACATAAATAAGAAAGAAATTAACGAACGATTCAAACCAATACAATTTTTGCCTGTTATACGTGAAAAAGCTCTGAAAATCGGCTTATTTAAAATACACTTAGCAATTAAATAATGCATTATCAGAAATTATTTAAGTATTTGGTACGTTAAAGATGCATTTTCAAGTAAATACAACCAAAATAAATTTAATTTAACATTTTTAACTCTTTAGCTAAAAATTTCAAAAATCAGCATCTTTGCAAATTTTCAAGCCATTTGCGGCAAGGTAAGGAAAAGTCCAAAAAATCTCAAATTTTTTGTGTGAACTGAGTGCCACCAGTGGCCACTTTTCCGCACCCGCCATAATCGAAAATCGAAAAAAAGTTTTTTTCGGCCCACCCTATTGTACAGCCTGGTTGTATACCCTGTTGCCCTGAAGGTTGCGCACCCTGTTGCTAATATTTTTAAAATAAAATTACATTTAAAAGTATACTTTATTTAAAACCCTTGATGTTTGTATGAGAGATACTTTTAAAACCTCTAAGTGTATTTCAGACGTCAAAAATTAAAACGTATTTTTTTAAATGTAATTGTGTGCTATTGTGTTTCATCACTAATATATCTTTATATGTAAAAATCTTCTGTGCATGTGTATGTAATTGAACTCCTCCTAAGGGACTGGACAGATTTTAATGAAATTTTGTGTGTGCGTTCCAGTAGATTTGAGAATGGTTTAGATTCACATATCGTCCAAATTGATTCAGTACTTTTTTAGTAATTAGGCAAAAACTAATAGTTAGCGATTTTTCGCTAATTAAAAAAAACTATATATATTAAAGAAAGTCAGGATTTGGTATTAATCATAGCACAAAAAAATCTACCATACCAAAAATCTTGAAAATTGGGGTAAAAATATTTCTTATAACATCGAGTGCCGCTAAAAAAGGATTTTCGAAAATTCCACCCCTAAGATGAGAAGAAAAAAGAACGAATTTTTAAAAAATTCCTTAAAAATAAGCTTTTGTAGTTATTTTTCATCTGATAACATATATTAGTGCATTTTTTCAGTCTGAATCGAATGGTACTAAGCAAATTCGTTTAAATCCAGTAGTTCGTGTGGTAATTCACATTTTCCTAATTTGGCGAGAAAAACCTGAAATTTGCAATGCTTATCTTTATATATAAAAATCTTCTGTGCATGTGTATGTAATTGAACTCCTCCTAAACGACTGGACCGATTTTGATGAAATTTTGTGCGTGCGTTCCAGTGGATTTGAGAATGGTTTAGATCCACATTTCATCGAATTTGATTCAGTACTTTTTTTGTAATTAGGCAAAAACTAATAGTTAGTGATTTTTCGCTAATGAAAAGTGTTGAATAAGTTCGATGAATGGAGTGCGGACGGAATGTCGGAGCGGTCTCAGGGGCCAGATTTAAGCTCAGCTTCTTGAAGAAAGAGATCGCGTGTTCGAACCCCACTGCTGACAAACGTGTATGCTTTATAATAATATTTCCTGTATTATAATTTTGATTAACCTACTTCAGAAAATCGTCACCTTTTAACTAAAAAGGGAAAAATAAACTTTTCTGTCTAAAATTGAACCGACTTCAAAAAAACTAGTCGTTGGGGGCCACCGTAATACTTACCCATCATGGATATGTATATGAAAATAAAACGTGAAACTATTTATACAATGTATTGCAATTCATAAACAAAATTTAAATATTGTTAATATACATAGTAATGCTATATTAAAGAACTGCTGATTTACCAATTTCGACAAATTATATAAAACGCCAAACTACTCAAGTACCACCGAACTGCGTAAAAGAAACATCCTTATAATTCCAAAAATAATTCTATTAACTAACAATTAACTGCGTCGGATTAAGCGTCTCATTTCCGATTAAAATATACTTCAGAATTGAAATTTGAATGAAATACAGGGTCATGAAAAATCGAAGAATGTGGAAAACAAGTTTGCAAATATCTCGGCAACTAATAATCCAACCGACTTCGTTTTATATGCAAAATGTGTGTTATTTTATTGCCTTTTACGTCCATTCCTTAAAACAAAAAAATTCGAAAATTTTTATGTACCTTTCATCAGAACGAATTTTTCGAGAGTCCGAAAAAAATAGTTCCGGATAATCGAGGTTTCTGATATTACATAGGGTTTGTCCCATTCTTACATACTAACAACACACAAAATTTCAAGTCTCTATCTCAATTTGTTCGGGAGATAGAGCGTTTACAGACAGACAGACGGACGGACGGCAAAAAAAAATTTCTAAAAATATGTTTTTCGGAATCTCCACTATCTAAAACGTGTAAATCCGTCAAAAATTTTTTTTCGATTTTCAAAACGATTGCAAGACTTACCCTATACTACGTATGATGGGTAAGTAATAATGAAAAGTGAAAAATAATTTCCTTACGTAATTGTAATAAGAAATTTAATTAAGAGCGTAGTGTTTATCGTGCGTATTACCATATTCATGTACATTTATTTGATTTTCTGGAGTCGGTACCAAGAAGGACAACGTCTTTTGGTGACAGGACAACGTCTGTCGGGTCCGCTAGTAGTTATTAATTATTGAAACTGTTATGGTAATTATGACGATAAAATCAGGTAAAAGTTAGCAATAACTTTTTTAATATGTTAAGAAATGAAATGTAGAAAAATATGCGTAGTCCTTCTCCTTCTTTCGATTAGGAAAGTTCTGTTTGTTGTTGTTGTTGCTGCGGCTATTGATGTTTCTACAATGACCCAATACTTCTTAAAAATACAGGAAAAGGTTTTTTTATTTTAACTAACTCCCAGGCCTTTAAAATTTTTGGTAGTTTTCTCATTTTGTTAAAAAAACGTACAACATTGGGCAAAATGACATCGATAAAAGTTCTTCCAAGCTTTATCTTTGGAACCGCCCATGGATTGGTCACTAAGTAAGTGGATATGTCTTCATTTATTTACTTTTTATAACGGCATATTTGCGACTACAAAATAAATCAGAATATTTATTCCCCTTAGAAACACACACACACACAAAAAAAAATCTCTGATTTCCATTATATTTCAATTAAAAGTCAGATTAAAGTTTCTGGCTCTTTCCGTTTTAAAAGTTTTGAGATAGCACGACAGAAAAATGTATAATTTGAAATTTACTGTGATTTATAGTTATTTCCATTTTATTCAATCTTTTACACGAATTACCAGATCCCTATAAGGACCCTATATCTTCTGCTGAGATATGCATTTGCATGTGTGAATCGCTACTAATACTGTGAGATAATTTTGTTGCAAGTTTTAAGCCTGTTAATGATGGCGCCCTTCATTGTTTGCTAAGAGCTGAAATGCGCCCCTGGTTGGTGAAAGGTTGGACAGGCCTGATATACACTGTGGGATATACGTCCTAAGGGGTGGGATGCCCTCCTGGGGATCTTTCTAAGGAAACCTAACTAGTATTTACGCAGGGTTCGAAGAAGACCACGGAAAACTCCGAACGGTTAGTCCGACGGTCGCGATTGGGCTCGAATCCAGCACCTACCGTCTACCAGTTTGGAGGTCAGAACCTCGCGACCACTGATGGGGCCTGACACTTTAGACCGCTCGGCCTTCCTGACTGTACTCCACTCGGCGAGCTTATTCAACGCCTGTGTTACTTTTAATTTGCGAGAAATCACTAATTTTATTAGTTTTTGTATTAATTACTGAAAAATTACTGTGCAAATTTCGATGAAATGGAAGTAGTACCAATTTGAGAGTAACTTCTTTCATTCAACATAAAAACCCACTTAATCGGTTGATTAGTTTCGCAGTAATCGGTGAATATACACAGAAAAAAATACATACGTGTCGAATTGATAGCCTCCTCTTCCTTTTTTGAAGTCGGTTAATAAAAATTATAACAAAGAAAAAATATTGCAAATTATATACCTAATGTCAGAAGCGGGGCTTGAACCCATTCTCTCTATCGCGAACCTGAGGTTAAATCTGGCGCGTTAGACCGCTCGGCCATCCTGACTGCGCTCCATTCCGCGAGCTTATTCAACGTGCATGTTACTTTTAATTTGCGAAAAATAGCTAATTTTATTAGATTTTGCCTAATTACTAAAAAAAAAAAATACTGAACCAATTTTGACGAAATAGAAGTGGTAACCAATTCGAGAGTAAGCTCTTCCATTTAACACAAAAACCAAATTATTCGTTTGGATAGATTCGGAGTAATAAGTGAACATACATAGAAAAAAAAATACATACGGGTCGAATTGATAACCTCCTCCTCCTTTTTTGAAGTCGGTTTAAAATTACAATACGGGAAAGATTGTTGTACATCGTATGCCAAGGGTGGGGTTCGAACCCACGATTTTATTCGAGAACAAGAGTGTAAATCAGGCGCCTTACACCACTCGGCCATCCTGACTCCTTTCCGTTCTGCGAACCTATTTAACGTCCATTTCACTTTCAATTTGCGAGAAATCACTAATTTTATTAGTTTTTGCCTAATTACTAAAAAAGTACTGAACCAATTTCGAAGAAATGGAAGTGGTATCAATTCTAGAGTAACCTCTTTCATTTAACACAAACACTAGTTTAATCGGTTGGATAGTTTCGGTGTAATCGGTGAACATGCATAACGAAAAATACATGCGCGTCGAATTGGTGATAACCTTCTCTCCTTTTTTTAAGTCGGTTAAAAAAATTATAATACGAAAAAAAAACTACTGTATATTATACACGTATGCCAGGAGTGGGGTTCGAACCCACGCTCTCTTCTGAGAACCAAAGCTTAAAACAGCCGTCCTGGACCGCTAGGCTATCCTGACTGGAATCTAACTCGGCGAGCTTATTCAAGGTCATGTTACTTTTCACAAGTCTATTATTTTCGCTTTCACTGATGATGTATTGAATCGGTAAAAGATCTCTGATACTCTGTGTTAACGGTTAAATACAAAATATTCTTAATAGCAAAATTATTATTTAATTTGTAAAATATATATGTAAAAATTATAATACGGAAAATGTTATCGTACACATGCGTGTTAGGAGGGGGGTTCGAACACGCTCTTTCTCTTTCGAGAACCAGAGCTTAAATCTGGAGCCTTAGACCGCTCGGCCATTTTGTCTGCACGAATTTCCGCGAACTTATTCAACACTTTTGATTAGTGAAAAATCACTAATTATATTAGTTTTTGCCTAATTACTAAAAAAGTACTGAATCAATTTCTATGAAATTGGTTTCTATGAAATTGAATTTCTATTTCTACCAATTCGAGAGCAAGCTCATACATTTAACACCAAACCGAATTAATCGGTTGGATAGTTTCGGTATAATCAGTGAACATACATAAAAAAATATATAAATAAATAAATACATACGCGTCGAATTGATAACCTTCCCTCCTTTTTGGAAGTCGGTTAAAAAGGAAATGATTTTTGGTGCGTGGAAAATTAATTTTCGCAGCCTCCCTCGAGAAATATTTTCAGATCTTTGCTTTCAATAACCATAGTAGAAGCTTTAAACATTTTAAAAAAAGGAGTTTTTTAAAACTTATTTTCTGGTTTTAGAACAGTAATTTAACCTGTGAGGATTGCGAGAAAGAATGATTTTTTTTTTTTAATTAAGAAAATAAAATAATGCGTCACGCATACATATAGACTGTGAAATACCCTCCAACATGGCCTCTGAGAAAGGTCTTTGTATCAATTCTTCTTGTAATAAATTTATTACAGGTATGTATACCGTTTTCTCCGTTCACTTTCATACATATAAAAAAGATCACAAATCCTACCATGACTGAAATTGTATTCATTTATCCGTAGTGGAACGGTAATGGGTCATTCCATGGTAACTTAAGTTGCATTTAGAACAATTTATTACAGTCATTTTAGTAACATAACACTAAAAATTATTCGGGTAAACTGAGTTTTAACCCACTTCTTGGCAGCGTTTTTTTTTTTTTTTTTTTTTTGACGCGCGATGACTGCGCCATGCCTTGCTTTCTTTTCCGTTTAGGTGCTGCTCTTCTTGGCAACCCTTGGAGATTCGGAGAGATTCCGCTCCCCGGCTTGCGCATGCTCCATTCGTTCTTTCTTTTCTAGTTTTCTTATTGGACGAGAGAGGAGAAACATTTAAAAGTTTGAAGTCTCACGTTTTGAAATTAATTAAATATCTTGTGTCTCATTAGAGGCCGTTGGATTTCGAAGAGTGTAACATCGAGTGAGTAAATTTTTTGGGGGCAATCAATATACGAGAGGTTTTTTTAATTAGAAACCTTTGTTTTGTATTTAAAAGGAAGTATTTTTTACATTTCTATTGTTTTTTAAATGCAGATACCGTGCTTTGTATTTAAAAGTAAGTGTTTTAGGCCTTTCTTTAGTACTTTAGATGTTTTGAATCTTAATGTTATTTAGTTTCATATTATATATAAAAGAAAAACATTATTTGTCTTCAAAGCTTAGTATATTTCTTTAGAAAATCTATTATTGATTTCTCTTTTTAGTTAAAAAAAAGGCTGGTTTTGTTTTTAAAAGAAGGTATGTCTTTTGCGTAGTGTCTCCTGGACTTAAATCCCGCTCCGGGAGACAAAACGCAAAAGCGCGCCAAAGTGGTGATATTTTGGAAGCGCGCCAAGAAGGGGGTTAAAACTCAGTAGCGCCAAATATTCAAATGTAACATTAATAGGATTTGTCAATGAAACCTATCAAAGGGGCAATTTGGATGAAAATTGCACTTTATAGGGTAATTTACATTCCTTTTTCAGTGATGGTAGTTACCATAGTAAATAAAATTACCAAAATTTAAGATATAACATTAAAATTAGCTCATTTTCATCTAAATTGGACTTTGAATGAGTTTCATTAGCAAATCATGTAAAATTTACACTTTGAATAATTTTGGTTTGAGTGTTATGTTACTAAAATTATTGAAAATAGTTCAAAATGTAACGCAAGTTACCATGGAATGACCCCAATTAAGAAATTATTTAGGCATGTACTGCATAAAAGTTGTTGATTCCTGTCTATTCTTTGTAAGGTACCCTGGGGTAATAACGCCACGTTAATGTTCTACCAATTTTCACGGCTTAGTTTTAGTTGGTATTTTTCAAACAAATATATGATTTGATAAAGTAACTCATTGACTAGCTACATCAGGCCTGTCCAACCTTTTACTAAACAGGGGCGCACCTTAGCTTTTGGCAACCAGTTAAGGGCGCCATTATTAACCTGTCTCAAAACATACAAGAAAATCACTTTTCAGTACCAGCAGCAATAGCAATACATATAGGCAAATGCATAACGCGGTAGAGACATAATGCGCCTATAGATCAAAAATACCATGTTAAAAAAAAGGGGGTAATCAAATTATAAATTGCAGTAAATTTTGAATAATGCATTTTTCTGCGGGGGATTATCTCAAACATTTTTGAATTGGAAGGAGCTAGAAAATGAAATATCACCTATTATTAAAATAAAATGGTAGTCAGATATACTGTCAGGTTTTCGGGGGACGCAAATATTCTGCAATAACTGTTTGTTGTTGTTGTTTTTAGGTGTAAAAAACAACTACAACAACCCAAGTCATGGGTGGTTTCAAAGAGAGAGCCCGAAATAATTTTCATTGATGGAAATTATTTCGCGCGACCTTATAGATTTAATAAAATCCTCAAAATTATGTAAAGTTACAAAGGTCTGGGCGAGAAAAAAAACAGCCTTTATCCTGTCTTATAAAATGGCGAATGAAACAATGTCAATAACGATAACAAACATGCTGAACTTTCATGCATGAAGAAGGGGGATGATCGCTTATTTTTTTTTCTACATTTTACTTCTTAACATATTAAAAAAATTATTGCTGACATTTAATAATTTCTATTGGCATAATTTTCATAAAATGAATAACTAGAAATTATTAAAGAAACGCAACAGCACATGATTTGTTTCCTTAAAAAACTAATCATGTGCTGTTGCCTTTCTTTTAATACGTCGCGTAAGTTATAACCGAGATAATAATCATTTGTAGAGATTTTTAAAACATCTCTCAAGAAATATCAAGTATTTTAAATAAAGTATTTTTTACAAAGGAGTTTTACTTAAAAAAGGAAACCTTCAAAAGGGCGCCAAGAAAACCTGCAAAGGGCGCCGTGGCGCCCGCGGGCACCGCGTTGGACAGCCCTGAGCTACATAATAAAAATAATTTAACAGATATGTATACATAAAATGTAATGGCGTGATTTCTTGACCAATGCTATTTGGCGTTATTACCCACCTGTATGGCTAATAACGCCATGCAAATAAAACTATGAAATAAGATGGAATAATTGCATGTAGATTGCCCAATTCTAAAAATACAAACTCTACAAACTTAGAAATTGACAAATTGCATTCTAAGGTATTGAAAATGTTCAATTTTTTGTGAAAGTGTAAGAAAAATAAAGGTGCGGTGTGGGGGGAGGATGAGGCAAAAGAATATCAGACAGTGAGCTTCTTTTTGCTTAAAAAGGACCGCTTAAATAGAATTATTGGAAACATTGCACAGTTTTAACTATGTCTATCTGAATCAGTATTTAGGATGTAGCTAGGTCACTGTAGGGAATCAACCGGGGTATTAATGCCAAGGATTGGCGTTATTACCCCAGGATACTTATTGCGCAGTAAATCCTAAACTACAAATTATCTCGAGAAGATATCCAAATCTTCTACAACAATTTGAAAGCACATGAAATACACTACAAATTTATGTAATAAACAGAGTATTTCTGGATAAAAAATATAGTCTTCAGATCAAAAACCTTATCTCGCAAATTTTAGATCAAGCGTTAATTTTAGTTGCTTGTAAAAACAATAAGACCTAAAAATGAAACAAATTAACTTGAAGCTGTTTTTTGCGATTTATATGACTCAAAACCCTTCTGCGCAGAGCACAATGGTGTCATTTACCTGATTATTTCATAATTATGCAAAATATAAGCACTTGGCGTTATTACCCCGCCTGGCGTTATTACCCCAGGGTACCTTATTATTCGCAATGATTATTATCGTTTGCGTACGCTGTTAAATATTTCTGCAAAAACACAGGAAAAAAAGCTAGACTCTCATTACACAAGACTCTTACATTAGTTTTCGGTTAAATGCATTTGATCGAGGTTCTTGGTCGTCATTTATCGACATTTCTCTTACATTATAGCTAATTCTTTGAAGTTATTTCGTCTTTATTTAAATATATTTTTATATTTGTCAAAACTTATAATTCAAAATACACATTTATAAAATTATTTTGAAATTTTATTAAAAATATTAAATAAGAAAATATATAATATTTTTTTATAAAATTAGAATAATTTAAAATGGGAAACCATGGTGTGAGTGGGGGTTTTTATCGATTTTTCTCCACTGAATCATAAAAGATATATTTTAAATAAGATAACAATAACCCCTATAGCTCAGTTCTTTCGGGTTCAAACCCTAGGACTGCTAAAAACAAATTGTATGAAAAGTAAAGGATACAGCAGTTCAAAATGATTCGAAAAATTCAAATTCACTCAAGCTCACTGAAGTGATTTTGAGAACTAAATTCAATTTTTTATTAAATATAAATCAACCTTGAGTATTTTTAGTCTTGTGCATTTTTAACGATGTTTATTTACGGAGTATATCTTACTAATTCTATTCAAAATAAAATTTTAAGGGATATTTTGAGAAATTATTTACATACATTAAAAAATAAATAAATATGATGTACCGTATTTTCGGGAGTATAGTCCGCGGCTTATACAAGAAAAAAACCTTCGAAAAAGCCGCTTCGGCTTATACACGGTGCGGGCTATACAAAGATTTTTTTTTTAATTGGAAATCGTGATATTTTTTCTACAATTTTTAAACCTAAAAAAATTAAACATCTAAAATTGTAAATTTTTTTCACTATGCCGCGAAAAATAGTGTTTTCTCTCATATTTGCAAAGGCTTTTATTGATTAAATACAGTTATTTCTGGGTTTGGAAGAACTGTCGCAACTATCGCCAATTATTGCACTAACCGGCAGCGAGAAATAATGACACTCGAATGCAGTTTCTCTTAATTTGAAAGGGTAAAAACAACAGCATAACATCTAACATGTTACTTATTTTAAACTTACTTTTCGCTGAATAAGTCGTTTTAACGTTAACTGTAATCAGTTTTTTAGTAAAGATGTATCATTTGTTGAGGAACGATTCAAAAAGGACGATTCCAGTCTGTAAAAAAGAATCCGTCCTTTTCGGAATTCCGAAAAGGAACAAAATCGCGGAATTGGCCCTTTTTTGGAAATGTTCCCTAAAGGTTCGAATCCTCGGAATCGGTCCGAAACTTTGAAAAGGGCAAAATCCTCGGTCTCGTTCCGAAATGAAACAACTCCGAAAAAGTTCGATTCCTCGGACTCGTTCCGAAAAGGAGCAATTTGTCTGACTCGTTCCGTAATGAAACAACTCTCCGATTTCTCGGAATCGTTCCGAAAAAGAACGACTCCTCTGAATTGTTCCGAAATGACATAAATCACATACTTTTTTTTGTTCTTTGCAACAGGGTAGGGTAGATTTTTTTTTTTTTTTTTTTTTTTTTTTGAGAAATAAACTAAAAATGATCTTAAGGAGGAGTTTTAAAATGGTCAAAAAATCGATTTTTTTTATTATCTATTTCAAAAGTTTGAACAAGCCTTAACAAAATACAAAAAAACCGCTTTTCAATATTCGCATTACTTTTTGAGTTATATGTGTTTAAACATGACCCACTCTCAAAATCTGCTTCCGCTTCACCCATTTAAAGGGACCTTGGCATTTGTTTACATTTTCGCCTGAAGCTTGAAACTGTGTTTCTGTCTCACAAGTGAATCTAGTCATTCGCATTTTTCGTTTTTCTTTACCCCATGATTTACTGAAAACATTTTTGAACAGAAGAAGGATGTGCACAACTAAACTTTCGCTGATTTTGAAGCTCATGTTATGATAAAAAAAAGCAAACGTGAGTTCGCTGCTTTCGATTTTGATGATTATATTTTGCATTATTTTGCAAGTTATCTTTATTTTTTCGAGTTTATTAGAATAATTTCTGAGTATTTATTATACTTTGAAAATGAGTAAAGCTTACAACAGATCTGTGGGATATAGAAGTAAGAAACGTCGTTTTCATGGAAGGAAATCTGAGAACAGCTCTGATATTTTTACTGGAAAATCGCCTTCCTCTAAGACACTGAAGCTTGACATTTCAAGTGCACCTGAAAATTCTAATAGTTGTGAATTGACAGGCTATAGTCTAATAGATATAGCTGTTTTTTTCAAAGAAATTTATAAGTATGTTTCCTGCAATATTTGTCATACTAGTGTAAATTTTACAGAGGAATCAATTCGTGGCAATGCATCAGTTTTCAGTGTGAACTGTGAAAACTGTAATCTGAATAATAAAATAAATAGTTGCCCCATGATTGGACCCAAACATAATGTTCCAGAGGTAAATATTAGGCTAGTTTATAGCTTACGTTCAATAGGTCAGGGCTTAGCTGGCCTCAGAACACTGTGTCCTCTTATGAATATGCCACCACCTATCTCCCAGAAAAGTTATGATACCATAACCAACAAACTGAAGGTCGCCTCAAAAAAAGCTGCAGTGAAATCAATGAAAGAAGCTGCTGAAGAAGAAATTACACTGAGTGGAGATTCCAACATTTGCATCAGTGGAGATGGCACGCGGAAAACACGAGGGCACACATCAAAAATTGGTGTGTGCAGTGTTATTGGCATTGAAAGTGGAAAAGTAATTGATGTAGAAGTACTTTCCTCATACTGCAAAGTCTGCGAGACATCATCATCTTTAAGCCATGATTGTAAAACCAACCATTCGGGAAGTTCCGGCAGTATGGAGGTGATAGGTATGAAGAGAATTTTTCTACGTTCCGAAGTTACTCGAAGTGTGAAATATCAGAAGTACCTCGGAGATGGAGACACAAAAACATTCCTCGAACTAACCAAAGCTGAACCATATAAGGAACTCAAAATAGAAGAACTCGAGTGCATAGGGCACCTGCAGAAGAGAATGGGCTCTCGTTTACGTAAACTGAAACAGACGCTGCGCGGTGTGAAACTTTCCGATGGCAAAGCCCTAGGAGGAAAAGGCCGTCTAACTGATGGTTTGATCAATAAATTGACAGTGTACTATGGCAATGCAATAAGGTCAAACACGCATTGTTTAGAAAGTATGAGAGCAGCGGTTTTGGCAACGTACTGCCATATGTGTTCCACGGACGAAGAACCAATGTATATGTTTTGCCCAAAGGGTATCGATTCTTGGTGCAAGTACGAAAGAGATGTCTCTTCACCTAATACTACAGCACCTTTTCGCCATAAACCCTCAGTGCCTTTAGAGGTGATGAAGAAGATAAAATGTATATATACGGACCTAGCTGCACCTAATTTATTAAAACGCTGCCTTAGTGGTAAAACACAGAATCAAAACGAAAGTTTTAATTCAGTCATTTGGAAGTTTTGTCCAAAGGTATCTGGTGCTGGTTTCACAGTTGCAGAACTTGCCACTTATGAAGCAGTAATTGCTTTTAATGATGGCAGTAGTGGTCGTCTAACTACTCTGGAAGAATTGGGTATTAATCCAGGTATCTACACAGTCGAAGCTGCTAAGTCGTCTGATCTGAAACGAGTGCGCGTTGCTGAAAAGCGAGCCGATTTCAGTAGTTTAGAAGCTAGAAGAGCTAGAAGCTTAAAAGAAAAAATAAAATTTGATAAACTAGAGCTAAAGGAAGGAACAACATATGACCCAGGAGCATTTTAAATAGTCCAGGTTAGTTTTTAAACTTTTTTTTCATAATTTTAAGTGTCGTTTTCTCAGAACTGTATTTTTCAAAACAATCCGTAAGATTAAAAAAAATCTATTTGAAGTATCATCTGGAAATTTCTCACATATGTTTATATAACATTTCCTATAAAATGAATTAATTTTGTAAAGATAATTTAAAATTTAATTAATTTTTTAATGATTAATTAATTGTAATTTTAACGATTTTTCAAATTTTCAAATTCAGATGCCATTTTAAAGTAGTTAATTTCAAGCAATGTCTATATCCTTAATTCATTCTATAAAATAGAGTTTAGAGATCATTTTAGTCTATGAATGAAGTTTATAGGTTTACTCAAAGTTTAGTTATCTTACGGATAGTGATAGCCCTTTTGAAAAAATACATGAAAATTTCATTACTTAAATGTTCTTGCTATATTTTTTTTAGTCTGTTGTGAGTCTTTATTTTATGATATTATTAGACCTAAACCCTATCCCAAATATACCACAAAAAATTAAGTAAATACTTTGAATATTTATGAAGTTATGCGAACTCGAAGCGGAAGCACATTTTCATGAAGTGCGTTAAATTTAAAACTCCTGACACCCCTTAAACTCAGAATTGTCAAGGTAGGAAATGTTCCAGATTTCGGATTTTGTACTCTACAAACACAAAGGCGTGCTGCAGCACCGATTCGCTAGCAAACTATTTTTCGATATTTTATTCATAGATTTTTTTTTAAGGTCCCCCACTTTGAAATTCTTTTTTGTCTAAAATTTCTCGACTTATACGCCCGTATATACTTTAATGGCTTCTAACTTCGAACCCTGATCGAAATATACGTTCGTAAATGGTGTATAACCCGCGGACTATACACCGATGCATCTCCGCGGCTTATACACGAACTTTTTTTACTGCACTGCTCGATGTAGGAGTGCGGGCTATACACAGGGTGCGGGCTATACACCCGAAAATACGGTAGGTAAAATTAATACTAAACCACGGCGCATTTTTCTCAATTCTGACCTATTTGTGTCTATAAGGCCATGCCCCACCAGTGGCCGCGAGGTTCTGACCTCCAAACTGGTAGACGGTAGGTGATGGATTCGAGCCCAATCGCGACCGTCGGCCTAACCGTTCGGAGTTTTCCGTGGTTTTCTCCGCTCACTTGCGTAAATACGGGTTAAGTTCCCCTAGAAAGACAACCACGGAGAGCATCCCACCCCATAGGGCCTATATCCCATACTGTAGATAATTGGCCGACATAAATACAAACAAACAAATAAGGCCATATCATGCTTCAATCGTATAAGACAAAGAAATTTCAGAACAAATTCAAATGTTATTAGCTGCTGGATTAATTAAAGAACTTAACTTTTATTCATCCCCTGTTATTTTGGTTAAAAAAAATTATGCGTTGACTATCATAAATTAAATGCTATAATGAAAAACTCTGCCCTTTCTACGTATTGACGAAATATTACATAAATTGAGTCATACCCAGTATTTTTTACACCTAGCACATACCCATACACCTAGCAGACACTGAAAAATTAGCTTTCATTACCAGTTCTGGATTATTTGAATAGAATGTTTTCCCCTTCGTTGTAAAATTGTCCCCCCCCCCATTTTCAGCTGAATTCCTAGAAGAATTCTTTATTCTTTATTGTTATTATTTTGATGACATCATTATTTTTTTTTTCAACCTGAGAAGAATACATCCAACATTTGACGAAAATTTTTGAACTATGTAGACTTGAAAATACTAAACTTAAATTATCTAAATGCAGTTTTATTCAAAAGAAAATTAACTTCCTAAGTAATGAAATAAAAAATGGTAATTTAACTCTGCTAATACTAATATAGATGCTATTAAAAAATTAAAACCTCCCTCAATTGTTAATGAACTCTAAAGATAATAAGGATCCAAAATAACCCATCTTATTCATTTACATAAGATTTTGATCTTACTAACTGCAACAATTAATAGATATTGATACGATTGCTTTTTTTTTAACCATGCTGACGAAATGCAGCGATCAGAAATCTACATGTTCTAACTGTGCATGCTTTCAATAACATTTCCAATTTTTTTTCTCTCATTTAAAAAGATGCTCCCTTGCAAAAACTACAATTTGATAATTCTATAGATTAGTTTAAAAAAATCAGAGAAAATGGATTCGAAAGTGGAAATTTTCCATTAAAAATTTAAGTTTTAAATTGTTAGATTATTTCTTTTCTTTATTTTTCTGTTTTCATAAGAAAAATTTTGTACATTTTACTAAAACAAACACTTTTTTAGAAAAACTTCGCTCTCAATGAGATTAAAAAGTGTTTTCGAGTTTTATCTTCTCTTAACTTTGTTTAATTGTACTTTAACAGCTCTAAAGGCTCAATATTATTATGTCGGAAACTAAAAAATCTCAGCTGAAAAAAAAAAAATGCTAATTTAGTTAATTTTTTTTTGCGACAATTTGGAAAAGAAATAGAAAAACTATAATTAGGAAAAAAACGCGATTCTTTTTTGCTCTACAAAAAAATTATTAATGGAAAAATGGTTTTTTCCCTGCTCTTCTTCCTTTTTTTCAGACTCTAAAAAATGGAGAAGCTTGCAACATTCCATCTAAATTAATTTTAGATGCCTTATATTGTCACTTGTTTGGAAATTTAATGACACTGACAAGTTTGGCATTCATGTTTTATTAAGAAGAAATGCTTAAAGCAAATATAAAATACGGAAAAAAAATCGAGCATATGGAAAATTCATTTTCATAGCCTTACTTGACAAATATTGTCGTATCTTTGCTTTAAATATCCTCTCTTGCAACTTTAAACATAAAAGAAAGCAAAGTTTTTTTTTTTTTTTTTTTTTTTTTTTTTGTATGACCTCTGCGTTTTATACGAGTTGCGAGTAAATAACCCACGAAGATTTGAAAATGTGTAATCGGATGAGACCAAATCTTCTTATGAGTGTGTGTTGTGTGTTTGAAAACCTGAAGTTTTCGGTTCTGATATTGCTTTGTCTAGAGATAGTTTTGAATAAAATGTGGATGATCTGGAACACGAAAGTATTTACAATAGAAGATACTCATGATGCAAATCTAAAAAACACAAGTTTTTGCGTTACATAGAATTTTTGTATTACGTAGATCATATCGTACATCATTAAAACTTACTTTGGTAAACATGAGCAAATGAGTATGGAATATATCAATATATAATAGAAGATGTTTATATTTCATTCCTTAGAAGTTAAATGTATGCACATTTAAATTTTTTGCATCATTTCATAGAGTAAAATTACCTTATAAATAGGATCAAAGTGTACCTGGACAAAATGATCATATAACTGATTTCCACAATATTTTAATTTAATGAAAGGAATTATTTCATTGAAAAAAAAAATCAAAATTACGGTAATAAATGGAAAATATTTATTGAAATGTTCAATATTGATTGAAATTCTCTAAAGTATCATAATATTTCTACAATATGGATTGTAGGCTAATCTTAAGTGTAAAATTAATTGTTCACATTTCAGAAACTATGTGCCATAGAGCGAAATGCATTATAAAATCATCTGCTATATCTAGTGCACTTTTTATTTATGAACTAGATTTATTCCTATCCATAACAAAAAGTGAAAAATAAAATGAATCCCTTGATCTAACATGTAGACCGCGAGATGTAAAATGTAAATATTATATTTTTATGCGAGTTTTTTTTTTCTTTTTGAGTAAAATTGATTATTTTCCATTTAATATTTTATGTAAAATACCTATTTAAAATACGGTTTTTTAAAAAATACGTACAGTGAATTCTTTTAAACAAATGGAATCAATAATTGAAATTTATTTTGAAATTCGAACGCGTTTCTTTTCTTGCTTGTTGGTTTAGTTTTTTATGTGCTTTTTGTGTTAAATTAGATTTTTCATTTTACAGAATTTTCGATTTTTCGTTCTTAAAATGAATTCGAATTTTAGTACAAATACATCCAATGCACATGCAGAGTAAGAATGAACAGAATTTTTTTTATGTTTCATATTATTGGGAAGCATTTCTGGATAAAACATGTTTTCCAGGAATACGGAAATTTAAAAAAATCAGGTATAATATAGTATATAAAGATGGGTGTTTCTTACAGGTGTCAGTTTCTTCAAACGAACCCTACACATCAAAATGCATTTCTGAATACGAATCAATGTTCTCAACCAATAGGGATCTTTACCAGGACTATCCTTCATCATTGCTAAAAACGATACAAATGCCGTTGCACTATTCTTTTTTATAACGCATCCAACAAAATGAGATTTGCTGAAGACACATCTTCTCGTATTTCAGTTACAATATGATTCGTAAAAGAACGATAAAACTATAGTTCACATACAAAAACCATCTTTATAAAATTAATTAACTCACAATGGAAATGTAATCAAAATCGCCCCCAAGTGAAACTTAAAAAAAAAAAAATATGTGTGGCACTCGGGGACTGCCGCGGTAAAGCTATTGCATAGCATTTTTTATCAACTTATGCAAAAATACCGCGTCAATGTCTGCTGAAGTCTATCGAAGGATAACGCGCCGAAGTCTGCCAAACTCAAACGTCGTTAGCCAGAGTGTTAGGATTTTTTCTCGTTACGGAATTCCTAGATTCGGTCGCCGCGCTCAAAGCCCGCGATAAAAGCTATGCAATAGCTTAATAAATTACCAAACAAAATTTGGTCGCGCTACGAAAATTAGATCGCGAGTTATAAGCATTTTAAATTTTTCGACCCTCACCGTAAGGGGGTCTAATGTCCCCAAAAATTAACACTGTCTCATAATAAATTACGAAATAAAATTTGGCCGCGCTACGAAAATTAGATCGCGAGTTATAAGCATTTCAAATTTTTCGACCCTCACCGTGGGGGGTATCCTGTCACCAAAATTTAACTGTCTAAAATTAAATTACCAAACAAAATTTGGTAATTTAATATGAGACAGTTTTAAATTTTTCGACCCTCACCGTGGGGGGTCTAATGTCCCCAAAAATTAACACTGCCTCATAATAAAATACCAAACAAAATTTGGCCGCGCTACGAAAATTAGGTAGCGAGTTATAAGCATTTTAAATTTTTCGACCCTCACCGTGGGGTGTCTTCTGTCACCAACAATTAACACTGTCTCATAATAAATTACCAAACAAAATTTGGCCGCGCTACGAAAATTAGATAGCGAGTTATAAGCATTTTAAATTTTTTTACCCTCACCGTGGGGGGTCTCCTGTCACCAAAAATTAACACTGACTCATAATAAATTACCAAACAAAATTTGGCCGCGCTACGAAAATTAGATCGCGAGTTATAAGCATTTCAAATTTTTCGACCCTCACCGTGGGGGGGCTCCTGTCACCAAAATTTAACTGTCTCATAATAAATTACCAAACAAAAATTTCCCGCGCTACGAATATTATATCGTGAGTTATAAGCATTTTAAATTTTTCGACCCTCACCGTGGGGGGGGGTCTAATGTCCCCAAAAATTAACACTGTCTCATAATAATTTACCAAACAAAATTTGGCCGCGCTATGAAATTTAGATCGCGAGTTATAAGCATTTCAAATTTTTCGACCCTCACCGTGGGGGCGCTCCTGTCACCAAAATTTAACTGTCTCATAATAAATTACCAAACAAAATTTTCCCGCGCTACGAAAATTATATCGTGAGTTATAAGCATTTTAAATTTTTCGACCCTCACCGTGGGGGGGGGGGGGTCTAATGTCCCCAAAAATTAACACTGTCTCATAATAATTTACCAAACAAAATTTGGCCGCGCTATGAAATTTAGATCGCGAGTTATAAGCATTTTAAATTTTTCGACCCTCACCGTGGGGGGTCTAATGTCCCCAAAAATTAACACCGTCTCATAATAAATTACGACATAAAATTTGGCCGCGCTACGAAAATTAGATAGCGAGTTATAAGCATTTTAAATTTTTCGACCCTCACCGTGGGGTGTCTTTTGTCACCAACAATAAACACTTTCTCATAATAAATTACCAAACAAAATTTGGCCGCGCTACGAAAATTAGATAGCGAGTTATAAGCATTTTAAATTTTTTTACCCTCACCGTGGGGGGTCTCCTGTCACCAAAAATTATCACTGACTCATAATAAATTACCAAACAAAATTTGGCCGAGCTACGAAAATTAGATCGCGAGTTATAAGCCTTTTAAATTATTCGACTCTCACCGTGGGGGGGTCTCCTGTCACCAAAATTTAACTGTCTCATATTAAATTACGAAACAAAATTTGGCCGCGCTACGAAAATTAGATCGTGAGTTATAAGCATATTAAATTTTTCGACCCTCACCGTGGGGGGTCTAATGTCCCCAAAAATTAACACTGTCTCATAATAAATTACCAAACAAAATTTGGCCGCGCTACGAAAATTAGATCGCGAGTTATAAGCATTTTAAATTTTTCGACCCTCACCGTGGGGGGGGGGTCTAATATCCCCAAAAATTCACACTGTCTCATAATAAATTACCAAACAAAATTTGGCCGAGCTACGAAAATTAGATCGCGAGTTATAAGCCTTTTAAATTGTTCGACTCTCACCGTGGGGGGGGGTCTCCTGTCACCAAAATTTAACTGTCTCATATTAAATTACCAAACAAAATTTGGCCGCGCTACGAAAATTAAATCGTGAGTTATAAGCATTTTAAATTTTTCGACCCTCACCGTGGGGGTCTAATGTCCCCAAAAATTAACACTCTCTCATAATAAATTACCAAACAAAATTTGGCCGCGCTACGAAAATTAGATCGCGAGTTATAAGCATTTCAAATTTTTCGACCCTCACCGTGGGGGGGTCTCCTGTCACCAAAATTTAACTGTCTCATAATAAATTACCAAACAAAATTTCCCCGCGCTACGAAAATTATATCGTGAGTTATAAGCATTTTAAATTTTTCGACCCTCACCGTGGGGGGGTCTAATGTCCCCAAAAATTAACACTGTCTCATAATAATTTACCAAACAAAATTTGGCCGCTCTATGAAATTTAGATCGCGAGTTATAAGCATTTCAAATTTTTCGACCCTCACCGTGGGGGGTCTCCTGTCGCCAAAATTTAACTGTCTCATATTAAATTACCAAACAAAATTTTCCCGCGCTACGAAAATTATATCGTGAGTTATAAGCATTTTAAATTTTTCGACCCTCACCGTGGGGTGTCTTCTGTCACCAACAATTAACACTGTCTCATAATAAATTACCAAACAAAATTTGGCCGCGCTACGAAAATTAGATAGCGAGTTATAAGCATTTGAAATTTTTTTACCCTCACCGTGGGGTGTCTTCTGTCACCAACAATTAACACTGTCTCATAATAAATTACCAAACAAAATTTGGCCGCGCTACGAAAATTAGATCGTGAGTCATAAGCATTTTAAATTTTTCGACTCTCACCGTGGGGGGTCTAATGTCCCCAAAAATTAACACTGTCTCATAATAAATTACCAAACAAAATTTGGCCGCGGTACGAAAATTAGATCGCGAGTTATAAGCATTTTTAATTTTTCGACCCTCACCGTGGGGGGTCTAATGTCCCCAAAAATTAACACTGCCTCATAATAAATTACCAAACAAAATTTGGCCGCGGTACGAAAATTAGATCGCGAGTTATAAGCATTTTTAATTTTTCGACCCTCACCGTGGGGGGGGGGGGGTCTAATGTCCCCAAAAATTAACACTGCCTCATAATAAATTACCAAACAAAATTTGGCCGCGCTAAAAAAAATTAGATCGCGAGTTATATTCATTTTAAATTTTTCGACCCTCACCGTGGGGGTCTCTTGTCACCAAAAATTAACAATCTCATATTAAATTACCAAATAAAATTTGTTCGCGCTATGAAAATTAGATCGTGAGTTATAAGCATTTCAAATTTTTCGACCCTCACCGTGGGGGTTTAATGTCCCCAAAAATTAACACTGCCTCATAATAAATTACCAAACAAAATTTGGCCGCGCGAAAAAAATTAGATCGCGAGTTATAAACATTTAAAATTTTTCGACCCTCATCGTGGGGGGTCTCTTGTCACCAAAAACTAACACTGTCTTAAAATAAATTACCAAACAATATTTTGCCAAGCTACCAAAATTAGATCGCGTGTTATAAGCATTTTAAATTTTTCGACCCTCACCGTGGGGGGGGGGGTCTAATGTCCCCAAAAATTAACACTGTCTCATAATAAATTACCAAACAAAATTTCCCCGCGCTACGAAAGTTAGATCGCGAGTTATAAGCATTTTAAATTTTTCGACCCTCACGGTGGGGGGTCTCCTGTCACCAAAATAAATAAGACCACCAAAATAAACACTGTCTCATAATAAATTACCAAACAAAATTTGGCCGCGCTATGAAAATTAGAGCATAAGAAACATAAGTTTGAGACTTGATATCCTAATATCTGAAAAATACCACGTCAATGTCTGCCGAAGTCTACCGAAGGATACCGTCCCGAAGTTTTCCGAACGGAAACGACGTTAGCCGAGTGTTAGGTTTTTTCGTTACGGATGTGTTAGGATATTTCGCGTTACGGAATGTTTGGATTCGGTCACCGCGCTCAAAGCCCGCGATAAAAGCTATGCAATAGCTTAAAAATATTCTTTTATAATCGGGTTTTCTTAATTATAAAATTGTTGTCCTATAACTAAATCTGTATTTTACGAGCGCAAAACTATATGGCTTATACTAAAATCTTCCTGGAAAAATTATCTATCGAATAGTGCAATTCTCATCCAAATCCATTCAACAGAACTCAAGTTATAAGCAAACAGAACAAAATCCGTATTCGCCTGTATATATATGTAATAGATTAGAATAATACGGAAGAGGTTTTGTGGAGATTAAATTCCACAACATTAAATATATATCGATAACAAATACCTTTTGAGACTTATTGATGAAAAGCGCGTTTTTATTGAATCTCGAAGGATTCAGTAGAATGAATAACAATTTGAATGTAGCGGTTCGAGAAAAGCTTCTGGTAGCATGAGCAACAAGTTATCCTCCCGCTGTTTGCTTGACTCCATCATTTTCTTGGTTTGAAGAAGAATTCTCCGGAGATATTTTGAAGAGAGAAAAGAAGAAACGATGAAACCTACCTCTCGCTTTCTTTTTTGTTTCTTTTCCATGAACTCTTTGAAATTTAAAAAAGACAAAAGAATTATTCACATTTCGGCTTTCTCCCACGACTTTGGGAAAGTCGAGAGTCCCATCACGTCTCTCTTCGGCGGTTTAGAACTATGTTTAAAAAGAAAAAAAAACACAATAAATAGTTTTCATATTTATTTAACGCAAAAATTGAATACAAGTGGTTTTTGGCTCCAGGAGGCAAGAAATTTATCTGTATAAAGAAAAAAAAAACTCACTGATAATAACACCCACTCTTGACAATTTTATTGAAATGCATCAAAACAATACGGGAAATTAGTTTATGTTTCTGTTAGTATTAAATGAAGTAGGACGCGTAAGAGTTCCTCAACTATTTACCGATTTAGAACTCAATGTGGTCAGTTTTAAATTCACGTGTCAAGCACAAATTAATATCTTATTATGCAGTTTTTTATACAAAAAGACAGTTTTTATATTTTACTGTGTGATTATAATGTTTTGTGTATATGCAACTTTCTTTTAGTGCACTTTGATTAGAAATTTCCATCTTGGCACCCTTGTCGAGTTTAATATATGAAAAAAAGATATTTATGACAAAAATTATCTATCGAAATATTGCAAAAGAAGTTTTTATTGAGTGTAATTTAATAATAATTTATTGATTCTTTTTGAGATTTTTTTTCTTTTGCAGACATGATTTTAATGAGAGACCGTTCCGGGACACTTGCATTGAAGGTGTAAAAACTGTAAAGTGTAAAAACTTTTCGATAAGTCTGGCTATATAATCATACCTTTTTATCAAGTTTGGCGTGAGAATTTTCATTTTGAGTGATGGCTAATCCACTGTTATTACATGTTATTATTGATTTATTATTTAGATATTTTCTTGTTTATTGATATTTTACAGGGTGTCTTCTTTTATATAGAGCTTTATGAAAGAAATTGCAACTAACAAGGAAGGTCTCCATACTGGGCATACTCAGATTTTCTTGAAAAAAATACTAATTAAACTACTCATGTATCTAATAGAGGATCAGTGAAAATAAGTGGCGGAACTTCATTAGAAAACATGTAAAAAAATAAAATACTTTTGAATATTTGGCGTGAAAAGACGGAAGTGTCACACGATTTGGCGAGCAGCATTTCCCCCCGCCAAAAGCAAACGATTTTAATGCAAATGAAAACTTTTCAATTTTTAGAATCCGTGTAAATGGTATATAATGAATTAAAACATAAACAATGAGATAGTTTAATATATTATATACAGATACCTATATTAAATTGCATATATATATATATATATATATATATATATATATATATATATATATATATATATATATATATATATATATATATATATATATATATATATATATATATATATATATATATATATATATATATAATACCATTAAAAGTAGACAAGATTCACCAACGGATTTTATCAATAAAACAATAAACCAAAACGAAGAATTAAATTGAATTATAGTAAACAATATTAACCATTTGAAATTAACCATTGAATTTAATAACTTATAGCACATTGAACATGGAAGGAAAAAAAGAATAATATGAATACAATTGAAATTTGTAGAACCAAAGCAGAATCTTCAGGTCCCAAATACTTTGGAACTACAAATGGAGTGTGTGGTTTCATCTTCGTATTTGCCATGAAAAAGCAAAACAGTACGAATTTGGGACTACCATCACACAAAAACCAAATTATTAAACAAGGAACAAAGATATATATATATATATATATATATATATATATATATATTATTTGTTACTGTAGTTATTTAATTTACTTCTGGTAAGAATATTTTCATACATAAAAAAATCTTATCCAGTAAAATTATTTTCATACATTTAAGCGTATTCAATATAAAACCGAGTTGTTTCCATAGCAACAAAATCGAATTGACAATGCTTACTGGACTTTGAACTTGAAACAATTTTAATTCATTTAAATTTGAACTTCGCTTTAAATCTCAAATTTTGATGGTTAAATTTGAATATAAATGCATATAAATATCGATATAACGAAATTATACTTAAAACAAACTAAAACTGACAAAACCAAAGATATTTAATTTATCTAAACACGTTGAACATGAAACTTTTTCGTTTAAAATGCATTTGATATATAAAAAAAACATTTTTAGAAATTGCTTTTTATCGCCAACTGATGATAAATCGCCAAATAACGAAATTTTCATTAATTTTTACGGACAGGGTAAGGAGGTTCCGCCGAAATTTTTTTTATAAACGTATATATCCTCATGAGAAGAACATTCTGTAATTTTTTCAGATTTTTCGGAGTATGCCCGTATGGAGACCTTCCTTGTAAGTACGGTGGCCGAGCTCGATGTCCAAATAAGCCTTAGGTTTAAAAGGGAAAAAATAGAAATGTCGATGAAGCTAGTCTAAATTTTCTATAGAAAAAGATAGATAATTACATTGTTAGATGTGTTCGTGTCCATATAAATGCGTCCACTAGTTTGATCGTTTGACTGCATAGAATAATGCAAAAACCACCGAACCGAATTTCTATAAACATTGTAAAATTGCTTCGAAACCTTTGAAATTGTATGAAATCGAATCAAAATTGAAAAAGATTTTAATAAAAGTCTTCCCTATTTTATATTAAATCCTTTTATGTGTCATGTATTCAATATATTCCATGATAGATCATGATTTTAAGTTTCTAGGGTGATGACGTTTCCTTCGAGATGGATTGTTATTATACCGTGTGACTGAATTTAATCTATTTAACGATCGTAATAAATTTCGTACTTACGCATTTCTGTAGAAGAATGCATAACAGCTATGAAAGAAGAACAGGGGCGTTCAAAAGTTGTTGACTAAGAATAGAGCGGTCGCCCTGTAAAGATTGTAACAGAAGAAACAGTGCGGATCATTGAGTTACGGTTAGATTCGTCGACTTCTTTCTTAGTGGTTAAGCTTCTTTTCCAAGCATCAGCATCTATATCAGTCAGCTGTACGTTTAAACCCTACTTTAAATGTACTTTATTGCAGTTGCTATTGTTGTTCTCGACCTCTTCAACTACCATTGAACTATTGACTACGTCAACAACTATTGAACGCCCGTGCTCTTATTCTACCAACTCTTACATTATAAATTCGAAACTAACATCTTATATTTGGATAATGCTGCTACCTACGTGCCTATCTGGGAACAGTTTACCATTAATTTATGATCACTTCAATCGATTTGTGACCTACTTGCTGTCTTTCCCTCGTATATTCTTTATTCTTCTATACATTCGTTCTCGAAGCTTTGCGGAGTTGATCGCGTTCAATAGAGGCCACAGAAGCTGTTTCTCGTTAAGGCGGGGTTTAAGACGGAGTACATGACGTCAGATTATGTTATATCACTCGATCCAATCAAGGAGACAGTTGTCCTAGCAAGGGGCGTTACAAACAAGGGCATTGGGTCGGCGTTAAATTACGTGATATGATGTCAATAACTCCGTCCCAACAACCAAGAGCTTTCTAAAAGAAAGAGGCCTCTAATGAAGTTGGCCATGGCTCAGCTCTATAACGAGTAATTATGCTTATACGGTGCTACAGTCGGCTCTCGTTAATATTAGATATACGAATCGAAGAAACAAGAATTCAGAAACTTTAATCAAGACTTTTTATTTTATTTCATCTGTAACCAAGCCCTAATTTCTCCACTCTGCGGTTTTGCATTGTTCTTCTCTTTTCGGACGCTAAAAGAACTGTAGATGTTTTTGAACTTTGATATCTATTGACTCTTTCCATTTTATTAAGCATTTTCAATTGTAAAATGTAGACGGAGAGATGTCTTTTTCTCTCTCCAGTTTTAAACTACAATAATCAAGATATTTTATAATGTTTTTTATTCTATTAAAATATTAAATCTAAAGAAAAATTATCAATCTTCGTTATGAGGGCTGAAATAATCCACAATACATTATTAACAGTATATTTTAGTATTCTTATAGCAGCAAGCCCATCGCTGTTGCACTGAAATGGATTTATCTTCATTCGTGCCTTGTGTGATCTGTGGGGACCATAAATGAGGTAAGCGAATTTTCCTTATCTCTTTATTTTAAGTTTATGCAGTCTTAAAGAAATACCAACTAGTCAGCGGCTCCTCCAATCTAGTATACAAAATTATTGAATAACATATATATTTACTATAGTTAATTCGAACTTGTCGGGACCATAAGAAATGTTCGAATTATGGAAAGTATGCGAATAAAACATGTTTAATGGATTACTATCATAAAGAAGTTAATGTTATAAACATATTTCGGCTGTTATCATTAGAATATGATTTAATATTAAATAAAATATCATAAATATATGAACTAATTAAGGGATTAGGAACAAGCACAAACGCTTATAATACTTGTTTACTTGTTTAGAACAATTCTGACAAAAAATTATAGAAAGAAAGTTATTTCAAGGATCTGAAGTTAGGGAGGAAGTAAGGAAAAATGAAAACCGGAATCTCGTTAGTTCGAATTAAACAAAGTGAAGAAAAAATGAGTTCGAATTAATGAATTTTTTTAACGTCATACTGCTGTTGAAAATTTCGGGACTTCATGCTTAGTTCGTATTAAGTGAAGATTCGATTTATCCGATTTCGAATTAACGAGAACCGACTGTACTTGGTAATACCGTCGACAAATTTCGCCAAATTATACATATTGACTTAATTTTTGTTTCAAATAACGAAAAAACAAATAATTAGTACAGTATTAATAAAAATACAAACAAATAATCGAAATAAAAACCGCTTTGTGACGTTTTAAACACGTGAATCGTATTTAATTTCATTGAATGTGACATTCACGATCATCCATTTTTGGCATTTAATCTTATAGTTTGGCGATAGCTTTTTGGTCGACGGGATAACCAAGTAGTACCGCTTATATTATTTCAACATAATCGTGCTTCTCCACTGTTTTCCTTTGACCGATCGCATGCTTTACGCGCAGTGGCTCAGCCAAGGGGGTGGTTTTGGGGCTAAAACCCCTCCCAGAGCTAAGAAAGATCACTATAATTGCCGCTTATATGAATCAAAACAAAATTTAATATTTAATCATTTTGGCGTACTTTGGAATCCGCCACTTTATTGAATCAGATTCCATTTAATAAAGCGATTCGATTAAATAGCGAAACTTCTAAGTAAAACTGAAAGTGCATATTACATGGCTTACACTGTAAAACATTTGACCCTTTTGCTGCATCGTAACTCCCCCGCTTTTATAGAATATCTCTCTTTCGACCAATGAGAATGCTCCATGATAGGCTGAAGTAATCGTTTTCTATAAAAGCCGTGGAGTGAAGATGCAGCAAAAGGGTTAAACTTTTTACAGTGTAGTAAGTAAAAATTGGTTATTTGAACTAAATCACTTTTCTGAGAAGTATGATGCTAAAAGAATGATGATTTCTTGCCACAAGATGCTCTCCAGTTTATGTATTATACTGTAAATATACTAATTAGTACTGATTCTATTAACCAACAAACACTTTTATCAGAAATTCAAAACCCCTCCTAGAACCGAATTCTGGCTGCGCCACTGTTTACGCGGACATTTTCGAGTCGCACGCAAACGCATCCACCGTCAAGACGCAACTGAACAAGACTTAAATCCTGGTGACACACAAACTTTATTTTAGAAGAGACAACTGAAAGCATTTAAAATTCAATTAAAATTTCTCTGTTGTGAATTCTTTCAAGAAACATTGCAAAAAATCCGAGCAATATCAAATAAATAAAATGAAGATGAATGGAGACCTATTTTCAAATTTATTTCTGGGGAAATGGACTGGGATTTTGTAAATGGAAATAATGTAAAAAATTTTTCATCATTTGACAGGATAACTAAACTGTTTCTCCAAGATGAGACGGGACTGGTATACGCTGTCCGCTTATTCACTCTCTTAAAAAGTCAGCCACAAAATAGCTCAAGTTGAGCTGAATTCCACTCATCTCAATGTTGAAAGGCAGTTTCTCAAAAAAAGAGTTGAAATAACTCGAGTTTTAACCAATTTAAATGAAGTTGAGCTATTTAAATGACCAATTTAGATCAAGAAGATTTAATCGTTAGAAAAACAACTCTTTTATGATCGAAAAAATTACAGCTCTTTCATGAGAAGCCAAATCAGCTCTTTCGTTTTAAGAGTGCACTCAACGGCACACGGGATAATCTCGAATCCGTACTTTGATTCATAAATCACCTCATTATAAAGATTATTAGAGACGACATTTTTACTTTGCTTTCTGAGAAATGAGAAGACAACGCGAGAAGCAGAGGAAGGATGTAATCTAAATAAGGACGCATCTAAATACCCCTCAGTAAGAGGCCTCTGATTTTAAATGAAAAATCAAAGTGACTTGCTCATGGCTTTCGGTCCGAACGTTAGGGCACTGTAACATAATTGTACCACACTTTAGACACATCTGAATTAATCTGTTGAAATAATCGCTAACCTCTTTGAAACGTAATATTCCGTTCACTACACTCCAGGTTTCACTGCAATATCAGCAATATTTAAGGGTGTAT